>VWYE01011518.1:591688-990900 GCA_013398995.1 Alaudala cheleensis
AAGGAAAGGAAAGGAAAGGAAAGGAAAGGAAAGGAAAGGAAAGGAAAGGAAAGGAAAGGAAAGGAAAGGAAATTATTGCATTGCATGGCTACTATTTACAGATGTAGGAATAACTCATTAGAAGATTTAATCTCTTTTCAACCCGAGGATTATTAAAGTGCATAATGCAAGTTTGGAGGCTGGAAATTTGTAAATTTTCTTTTGGTCATGGTGACAATTCCTAGGAAAAAGGACCCGAATAAAACCAAAGTTGGTCTCAATTCTTTCTTATTGAAAACAAAATATATTCAATCTGGTAATTCATGTACAATGAAAAATAGTTACCAATATAGTTGATTATTCATTACAGCAATGGGAGCTACATGTCAATGCATTGCCTTGCCCCCAAGGAGAACAATAGACTCCAATACATGCAAGTTTGCAAGCAGTGTTTTCAAAAGGACTAACAATAAAAGGACTGAAAATACAGTCTTACAATCTAGCTCTCTAAACTCCAATAGATAGAGCCTATTCTAAAAAGTACTTTTTAGAAAGGAAGCAAAAATTAACATTATCAAAGAATAACATTTGACACCAAATGTATTGTGAGAGATCCAAAGCACATTTAGTACTTAGAAGGTTAAAGACTCAGCTGTAGTGCTAGTTGATGAAAAAGTAGGATTAAGGCTTTAGTATGAGTCTTGACATGATCATGTTGTCTGCCTGCTGTCTTAAGCTTTGAAAAACAGCTGGGATCATCTTCTTATAAGCTCCAACTCAAAGATGTTTAAGCAGTTCCAAATCCAATTAAACAGAGGTAAATATAAGGAAGGGCCCTACTGAGCCAAATCATCTTATTTTTTTAATGAAAACCAGCATAATTGCAGGTTACACAACTCCTTAATCTCACTTTAAACCTAACAGACTGCTGCCTTACAGTGCACATGGCAAGTCTAGTTAACCCAAGCATTCTGTATTGGTGTGCTTAATTTCTGATCATTATCCTTTATTATGTTACTTGTAATCCTAAAAGCCTATGATTGTGTCCAGATATTTGGCAAGGATTGTACCTGGATATACAGGGATTCCTCTTCTAAGAGTAATGGATTAATTGGATAGCACTGTATGACTGGTAGATGGTTTGCAGTGAAACTGCTGTGCAGTTTTTAATTTGTGAACTCCACTTCTTTCTCCTTCTGTACCCATCCTTTAAACAAATTACCTTTTTGAACATTAGCAGTGCTGCTGGAGTAGCCTATCTATTCTCATCCCTAATGTGACAATGGATTAGAAATAACACTGCCCTTTAGAGTGAGCTGCTTACTAAAATCCTCTTCATAAAAATTAATAGAAAATTGTATGATATGAAAATTGTATTTTTCACGGGGAATTGCATATTCAATTAAAAAATGGCCATCTTATGAACATTACCCAATCAGACTATGATTACTTAAAGGCTTACAGCATTAGATCCTTTGTTTTCCACAGAGTCAAAATATTTTTGAGGTGATCATATGCATACATCAAGGTATGTTTTTTTTATACATTGCTACAGCTAATACCCTTAAAGCAAAAAACACACATAGGTAATCCTTCTACTTTGTCCTATAAATATGTACAAGGGCATTCTCCAAGGATGAAAAGGCAAAATCTCATCAGGGACTACTTCAAATACAAGCTCCTCACGTCAGTAAGAGCAAGAAGGAAATTTAAATGATCAGGAGCGGACTGTTTGCAGTAGTTGTGTTACATTATGCATGATTCTTGGCTGCACAGGATTTAATTAATGATTTCCAGTTACATGGCTAAGATTTGTAGCGAATTGGTGTTTAGGGCAGCAAACTAACACCTCACACCATAATTTTGTATTTTTTCCCAAATATCAGTTACTAGGGGTTGCTGTGCCCTTTGTTATTCTGTAGCTGGAAATCAGTTTTGTAATATGGACAATAATTCTGGGCTCTGTTACAGAAGCATGAGTTTAGATTCATTTCAAGGCAGTTATTCTGCTTATGCAACTTAGAGCTCAGTCCAAACGAAATTTGGACTTTGCTATTCTCTGAATTAATAAGCAATATCTGTTGCTATGTGAAAATATCAGAAAGGTTCTTGTTGAACTGTCAGATGATACATAATTTTATTGGTAATGAATGTGGATCATCTGTTCCAGTTACTACAAAACAGACACAGGTTTGGGAAACAGGCTGTCCACTTAAAGCACCACTGGATGTATCTCCAGAAAATGAATATGTCAGTCCCTGAAATGAATAAACAAGAATCTGTGAAGTATTTAATGGATAAAAGATGACCACTGCCAAATACTGCACCTTCACCTACACTCAGCCCTATTCTTCAGGCCATCAGCAAGACCTATCTGCAAGTGAACAAAAGAGCCTCAAGCCTCCCTTGAGACAGGCAATAAAAAGGCAAGACAGACACCACAGGCACTTCCAAGAAGTAGGACATCTAAGGAGGTGATTGATAACTGTGTCTGTGCTCCAGAGGTTGTGTGAGACCACATGTGCGAAGAACTAAAAAGCATGGGTCCAAAAAGTGCAGCTGATCTGCCTTGCCAGGTAAGACATTGTACAAGACCACATTCTTACTGGAGTTAGGGGCCATGGTGGGATAAAGAGCCAAGGAGTAATGCAAGTGTGAGCTTTTCCATGATCTCTTGGAGGCATTCGAGTGTCACGTAGACGGAGAAGCGGCAGGATACTTTAAAAAGTCAAATTCACTGCATTTAGCTTAAATAAGGTTGGTCAAATGTAACAGGAGGATGCTGCTCAATGCTGCCAAACTTTAAAGTCTGTAATCAGTTTTGGTATTGCTCGCTTTCAGCATAGCACTCAAGCCTCCAGAGCTATGAGGTTAAAAAACAAAAAAAGGGAAGAAAAAAAAGTTTTCTTTAGGTTGTTTTCAATTTTATTTTTTTTTTAAGTGTTAGCCTCTTTGGGTGTTGAGCCTTTATTCCCTAGGAAGAATAATTTGGGTATAGCAATAATTGCATACTGTCATTTTGCCATATGAACTGGGACTTTTGGGAAAGAAACACACAAGACACCATAAGATTTACCATAAAGTTATGAGGGTTGGTGAAACATTATATTCACTGGTGGTATTTGTATTACCATAGTAGCCAAATCACTGATTAGAATTTGATTTTTCAATAATGTCTGATCATTAGTTTCTTGTTAGTTCTGAAAACAATCATTTCCAGTATTACTTTTTGTATTATACCTTGTCAAAAGTATCTGGAATATCATTATTTAGGTATTCTGAAACTTAATTCTACTAGGGTGTTGTTTCTTTGTGCACATGGATATTCCAATTCACACACAGAAAAGGTAGGTATACACTGACTACTGGGAAATTGCCCAGTTCTCCACAAAAAATACCACATAGAAGTGTCCTACTAGTCTGCTGCAAATACTTCAAATTGTCTTGCTGGTATTCTTCTCTTCTAATAGTTGATTTGTTTCTGTTCCTATTTCCTTTCAACTACCAACTTATCTGCACATTCAGAGGTGAATCTAGGGACAGCCAGATATATCCTTGTTCATACAGAAGGATAAAAACAAATTTAGTGTTTCAGGATACAAAACTGCCAGTTCAGGAGATCACTGAAGGTTGCACTCCAGCTTGTAAGATGAGTGAAGTGGAAATGCCAAAAGCGCTCCTGCACAAAAGGGATACAAATGTGCAGCAGGACCTTGACTGCAGTTTCAAAAGCACTGTGCAATGGCTGCAGCATAATTAACAGAAAACAAAGCAGTCTTGTAAAATAAATCACAGAATGCTCACTCCCTTCTTCACCTCTGTGTTGACTAGGTGCACTTTTATAAAAAGCAATAGAGCTGCTCTTGATTTAGCACTATGTGAGTTTGGCCAAGGTGACCGAGTTAAAGTGTAGAAATTCTAATGGATAAGAACAGCTACTGTAAAAGTAAGATGACTTTCCATAACTATGTTCAGAAGACAAGTTCAGCTATATCCAGCACTCAGGAATCTCATTAATATTTTCCAAAATAACCCAAGTAAATTCTGAGTTTCAAAATAGAGCTTCAGACTTCTTATTCCAACAATTTAAGACTGCACAGCTGTAGCAGCACAGTGTAACTGCTTTCAAGTGTTAACAAAATGCACAGAGCCCACTGAAGCTCACAGGCACCTCAGTCTTTGCACATCCTTTATCAAAAATGACAAACACAGGTGGACCTCTGGTCATAAACTGCTCCCATAACCAAAGCTTTTTCCAGAGCAGAACAGCCTAGCTGTGGCAAGAGAGCTCCACATTTTTACATTGCTACAGAATTTCAAGAACCCTTGTGGCAGTATGTGAAAAAATACCTACAGGGCATGTACAAGAGGGTGCACACAGATCTAGAGCTGGGCATTAGTACCCAGGGGTATTAACTTAGAGACACTATTTTTCCTAGAAAATATGAATGGCTAAAGAACAGATTCAAACAGTTCTTACAATGGGAAAGATTAAATTCAGTATTAAAAAAAGGGATTACAGCAGTATTTACCATACTGTATTGTTACAAAAAACATTTCCTCTATCTCCCTGACACTTTTATAGCTGCATACACAGCTGTCACTTCAGGTTCCGTTCCCAGGGAATTACTGATTCAGAGCTAAAGGAAAGTGAAAATGTGGTTTAGAAGAACAAATTACTTGATTTGTTTTAGCTCATGAAGACAGCTACAGAGTGCAAATGAATAGGCAAGGCTCACTTTCCTTCTTTTCTTATCTTTATTCTAACAATGTCACCTTCTAAAGAGCAGATTTTTATTGGTTTCTTTGAGACTGCACCCTCTTTTGGACACATATTTTTTTTTTTCTTTACTTTTGACTTTTCAGGGAGTTTCACTGACCACTCAATGTAAAGACAGTAGAGGGGTTCTCCTTTCTCTTTGTTTACCTGACTTGTAAAGACAGGTCAATCTCTGCCCAGTTAAATACTTGTTAAAAGAGGAAGAAGAAATTTATTTTTCATTAAACTGCTAAGGACTGTTTTCTATGTATTTTTCTGCTCATTGTATGTCTGCAAGTATTACTGCTGAGTTGCTTTTCACTTTTAACTAGCAGTATTACTTTCTTCCATCCAGCAATTGGATGGCATTCTCCACATTTCTTGAACCTAAATTTTAGAACCTTTGAAGTGCTCTTATGACACTATGAAATCTAAATTTGGTCCCTTCTGTACACACATCTCCTGCAAATTATCTTTCATGGACATGTAGCATTCATAATATGCATAAGGAAGAATGATAAATTCCTTTTTTCACTTTCTAAAGTACACTAAGATATGTGCTAGAGCGTTTCACAAATGGTGTTTGTCAAACAAACTACTGTGAATATCAGTTGCACCATGATTTTTTTTTGTTTTGTTTTGTTTGCATGATGAAGGCCAGAGTAGGACCTGGGGTTGACTTGCATATGGCAGCACATGGCCAAGTCTCTAGAAGATTCAGAGGGAACACTGAGAACTCTCCACACAGCTCATCTGCACTAAAAATAGGTTACTTGTTCAGGAGCACAGTGTGTAGGTAGAAGGCAAACCAGTATGACATATAAAATTACAGAATACCTGCAAGATACAGACATTACTTATGAATAAGAGAAACTCTGCACTTCAAACACTCACAGAGCTAAATTCTGCATTTCATTAATACCAAATGGCTTTAACTTTCAGTTTAAAACAACCCAACCACAAAACCCCTTAATGTGCCATCAAGACTGTAATGAGTACAAGACTTCTTAAAGCAAAGAAATTTGTTTAAAGGACTACTGCACCATGTTACAACTCTCCCCACAACAAGCAGAATTTTCAGCTTACCACAGTTAGAAGAAAACACACTTCATTTCAACCCAATGTTCTGCACATCTTACTAGTATACATTTTTTTTCTCTCCTACTAGAAATACCAAAAGAAAAGAGCTAATAACCTTACTGAATACTAATTAGTGACAGAGCTGCATTTACAAAGGGGATTCACTACAGGTATTTGAAACACCAATACGTGTAGTCAATCGTAGAAATACAGTATTTACAACAATTTTAATATCTACATGAATACAGATGGTCAGGGTTTTTTAATATAATTTTAATTTATCACTACTCATTCATAGCAATTTTCTTCATTTATGTTCGTATGATTGGTCATATTTAAGATAGGTACAAATTCCGTTACTTAAAGAATTTATTTTACAGCAGCATTTAAGAAACCATAAATTTATGACAGTATTACTAGAGGAAATCCATTTCTAGGAAAGCTGTATATTTGCAATACATTGTTGAAGTATATATTGCATTAATACTTCACTGTGCTTCTAAACGTTAATATAGGTTATTTGTTTATTACTACGTCAAGGTTATTCATCATATGCAGTGTCAGAAAGCACAAGCTGACATCTCATATTGTCTGCTTCAAGGGCAAGACCAACGTGACCTTTGGCTCCTTCTTTTAAAAAGGATGAAATCATTCCAGAGGGATAATGCTGAACTGCACAGCTCCCTTTAAGAATCAATCTGCCATTTACGGTTTCCAATTTTCTGTACTGTAGTACGGCTTGTTAAGATCTCATGGCTAATTTTCTCTTCAAAGTTCTGTGCTCCAAAATTCCCCAAGCATGTTTCTTACTGCAATGTCATTTATGCATCCTATTTTAATCATCACAGAATTAAAATTTCAGATCATCAGTTCTTTTTGATTTTTTCAGGGTGCTTCTGGATCCTGTTTGGACTAAAATCATGCTGGCCAATGACTTCTTAGATCTAGATCACATCTTGAATAAAAAAATATTTTGGACTCAATGTCTTTTCTTTCCAGATTCTGTTATAATCTCCAAGAAAAAGTCTTTTCTTGCTTCACCGTGCTTTTAAGTTCTCCTATATTCTATTGATAGAGGTGTGCAACTGAAGGTAGAAGATACAGTTACCAGTGAAAATAGATCAAAAATAGAAACAGCTAATAGGTAACTGCAAAAAGTATGGGAGTGATAAAAATGAGAGGTCATCACTTAACTACAGAGCTCTGCCTTCAGCTGCCTCTGTACCACACCAGGGGAAAGCAGATGCACAATCAAATCATGAGCTAGATGTGAAGCTACGCATGTTATTTCACAAGGATGAGAAGGTGCCTCCATGATCTTGAAACAGACATGTTTGTACAGGCAACTCTTCCAACATCATCAACCCCAAAGTGAGTACATTTTTGGAGAGAGAGGGATGAGATTCACATGTATTGGTAATTTTATTATCTGTGCATGATACTGATTTCACTATAAAATTTGACCAAGGAGAATGCAGCATTCTTTGACCTAGCTGATAAAAGGTCAGAAAGCAATTTTGAATAATAAATGAGACCTGCTGACCTCATGACCCAAGTCTGGCAGGGTCAGCAGCAGCCCTCTCACCAGATGCTGATGGCAGATATACAAACACAGACAGCTCAACTAATGAGCTTCCCGGATAAAGGTTTTAGATCCAGTGACATTTAAGTGCTATGCAGTATATAAAATAAACTTACAAATAATCTGTGCCATAAAAAATTAAAGTGATATTTACAGTGAGGTGCAACATGACATACTTTGTAATCTTTACTACAATGATTATTTTACTGCTTCTCCTAGGTGGCCATTAACCAGAAAATATAATACCTGACTAACATTTCCTCTAAGGTCTTTTCACGCTTATATGGTTCCCATTCAGTGAACGTACTCTGAAATGACAGACTTTGATAGTGCATTTTCTTGGCACCTCATTTAATAAAAGTCAACAAAAATTACTTTTAAGACAAGTTTGAATTTATCTTTTTAAAATTAAAACAAACATATTTCTTCCTAGGGAGCAAACGACAAGCTTAGGGTATGCAAGACCAAGAACTATTTTCTTCTTATAGCTTCATGAATGCTTTTACCCAGAAATGAGTTACACAGTACATGGTTCATGAAGAAGAGAGGGGACTGTGCTAGAATTCATTCTCTCACCTATATTTCACTCTGCAAATGTCTTACTCCATCCCAGATCTCAGAAACCCTGAGTTTCAACTTCACCATGGGTGCTAGGACTGAGTTCCACAAACTATCATCTCGTTCCTCAGGTATATTACCGCTGCTTGCTTGAATCTGTAGGAATATAACTATATGTTCTGTATGAATTCACAGTGTAAGGCCAAATTTTTAAATATAATTTCTTGAGGTGTGATTTGTAAGGTAAGATAATTAAGTTCTCTTCATCAAATAATTCACCAAGAATACAATTACTTACAGGAATCACAAAACTAGCTTTTCTGTCTTTTTAAGTCACTATTATAAATTCTATGGAAAATGTCTTTTAGCCACTTACTGAAGTCTAGAGACTACATTAAAAATGGTACAGAAAAGTTACTGTGCCCGATTCAAGTTCTGGGTTCCTTTGCATAGCTTAACTTATACAACTAAGTTTTAACTTACACAACAACTGGTGCTTAAGAACTCAGAAAAATTACAATATAATTGCTGGAGATGGAAGAAAAAATACTGTCCCGTTTCACTGAAGGGGAATCTGAGACACTATGTTACATGAAGAAATATTTTCTTTTAAACTTTCTAAAGTTTCAGCCTTTCAATTTAATTGCATTCCTGCATGTTCTTGAATTGTGAAAGAGGATAAAGAATGATTAGTTGATTTAATTTTGTCAAACAATATGTATACTTCTACAATATTATTTCCCATTTATCTCCTCTTTAAGCTAAGCAGCTTTTAAAATTACATTTATATTGTTAAATTTTCTTGCCTATCTCTAAGGTGTCCTCTATTTAAGCCATAGCTTTTCAGAGTCAGTAGAAAAGAACACGACCTCTCCAAAAGGCCTCCCAATCAATGTACATAAAAATTTGTAATATTTGCAGTGTTATTTACATTCTTCACAGTACATCAGGTCTTCTGAGTGCCACTGTACAACTTCTGACTGAACTGTTACCCCTGACATTTATAGATGGAATTTACCTACCCAGTGGTGACTGGCATACCACTAGGGAGAGAGCATCTGTATCCTTCTGATCCAGGGGCTGCCAGGAGCCATTTAGATCTTTTTAATCAGTGCTGATTAAGGCAAGTCAGATGACTACCCTCAAATTTATCACTGCCTCCAAAGACCTTGTAGCTGCCAGTAGCTTGGGTGGCTCGTGCAAGGGATTGTCTTGGCCACTCACCTTCCCTCTGCACTTGTGAGGACTTTGCAAGGGGAATTACACACTGTCTCTACATAATCTATCCCAATTTTTCAGTGAGTCAAGTGTGTGCCCAGAATACAATTTTGGGACTTCAGTACTGTGTGTAGATACCAATTAAACTCATTGTTAGTGAACCCAGCCTCTAAATCTCAGTGCTTTCATTTAGGGAACCAGTAACAGTAACCAGAACCATCTCCTGCACTCTCAGCCTGCATGCAATTGAAATAGAATTTGATTATAAATAGATTAAATTACAAAAGTTCCACAAAAATCTGCCTGTAACTTTGCCTCATGTATTTAAACAGCCGTAGCTTCCACTACCAAGAAATATTTTCTTACTGCACCCAGTGCATCAGTAAAATGTACTCAGTCTTGCTGCTTTGACTTCTGTCTTGCCACTAGACAATTATGTGTATTGTAGTAAGTCTGCTAGATTTACTAAAAACATTACATTCAATCTGCCTTAAAATGGCTTCTCCATTTCACAGCTATGAGAGTATGAGAAATTTTGGAAGTCAAGAACTGTTCACAGTAGCTTCATACTGATTTTCTCCCAACAATTCCCTACAAAGCTAAGCACCAGCAGAAGCTTCTGCCTCGCAGAGTAAACCTTCCATTACATAAATCAGCTGGACTTATATTAATTATTTACTGGTGAAACAGTGTGAAACAGAACAGTGCAATCTGGAATTAGATTCAGGGTTTGGAGATACATCTCTTAATGAGCACCCGAAAATGCTTTAATCAAAGAGAGGGAGGAGGACTCGGGATCCAACTAGTAGGATGACGTTTGAGCAGAAATTCCATTTAACTTTGCTCAGTAGGAGAAAAATGCAAATGACTGAGTGGATCTCACTATAGGCTTGCAAGAATGTATGTAAAGGAGAATGCGAAAAATTACTGTACACAACTGGTAATAAAGGAAACAATTCTCTTACAGAAAATTGTCCTAGATAGGTACTACACACTAAAGTTGTTAAACAAATCTAGCTGTGTTTTGATGTACCCTCTGCCCCTGCACCACTATAATGACAGCTAATGTATGGTGGGCTACTCTTTTCCACTGCTTGTCCTGCTTTTCATGCAATACAGCACCACCATCCCATTTCATTTTTTATTCTGCACATTTATGCTGTGACTACATCTACCAAAGGATCCATTTTACCTCTGTACTCTAAATGAAGAATGTGTAAATTAGTACTGTTCACTGAAAATCAACATGGTTTTCAGAGTGTACAATATTTATTCTTCTTAACCTGGAATAGCGTATTCCCAAAAGCAATTAACATCCCTTATGCTTTTTCCTCTCCACCTCCTAAAATCACTACAAAGAAAACTAGAAATTAGATCTTAATCTTGGTATGTTTTAGCCAAATACAGGCCAAAAATCAAAGCCCTGGTTGCCAGCTTTTTAGCAAAATTATGCTTGATAAGAGTCACTTTCATATACTGCAGAGCAGTTTCTGCTATTTGTGGCTTTTGTTTTCTTTAAAGTAAATAGATGTGCCACTTTTCCTTGAAAAGATTGTTTAATTCTGGTTCAGACTGTGTACTACAGTTTTGCCACTTGAATAATCAGCTGTGAATTTCCTGAGTAGAACTTGCACGCTATCACATAAACATACTGAGATTTATTTTTTTTTTAATTTCAAAGAAACAGTTTCTCTCCATATCCAAGAGGCCTAACATGTCTAACAAGCCAAAACAGAAACCTTTTAATTGTATTCTTGTTTAGGATCGTAATTACTATGACAGATTTTACAAGTGTTCTGTCATAAGTCATCATATTTTCTCGACCCTTAAACTGCACTTAATTTCAGTCTTCTCTTTTGAGTTTCACTTAGGACTGGCCCACAGATCAGAGGCAAGGAAACACTGGTCTTCATACATGTCTAAAAAAGCATTTGAGATTTATACTTCTTGTTCATACAGATTCCCATTAATTTTAGTCTTTATACTAGGCAGCTTATTCACCAAGTAAAATCTAGTTTTCTAGCAGTCCACTGTATGCAGGGCAGCTTTCAAATGTTACCACTGCCATCAGATAACAGAGAAAAAAAAAAAAAGATAGAGCCTCTGGAATAATAATTGGTAAAAAAAAAAGTTTCTGAAGAAAACAATTAGTTACAAGCACTACAAGCTGAAATTCAGTTCAGTGTTAAAGAGACAGTTTAGAAGCACATGGTACATTTATCACAGCTCCACAGACAAGTTATTGAGCTGTCTGTGAAAAACAGAGCCAAACAGGAAAGCTTTCAGCAGAAAGCAGTGGTTGAGGTCCTTGATTGATAGAGTTAGATGATGCAAAGCTGTCTGATGGCCTTTCTGCAAAATAAAGTGAAGGAACTCAAGGTCTTTCATGACGATCTCTGACCACAGATGAACAGCTACTTTATTACAGTGCAGATTGAGGTTGCACCTTAGTCCATATTCTGCCACTTTTGGATGCACACGGTTAACTTTACCAACAATCCACTGTGTTTAACATAAGTGTCTGCCATCTTTATACGATTTTAAGAGGGCAGCAGATTGCAGTAGTTAAAAGCTTAACCTCTTTTCTGTTTAACTGTGGTGATTGAAAAAATATAATCAGTTTTATCACAGGGTTCTTATTGCAGTGATAGGGCTGATTGGTCAGGGAGAAGTGCCTAATTTAAAAGATACAGCAAAATCCCTCCTATGCGTAAGAGCCAAAATCTACTCGTGCTGCCTGCCTCAGAAATGAACTAATTTGCATCTTCCAAAATGTAAATCCTATACTCCTAATGACTTGGGGGTGGTTCCATTCTTCACTGATGTGATGCTCCAGATATTGTAGAATACATCCTTGCAAAGCCTAAGGATGCTTATAGCACATTTACTTTTAGCAGGAATCGAATATTTACCTCCCTGCTTGTGATATTTAACAAACATTATCTTTTATGAAAGGATACTACAATACCTGACCAATACGAAGGACTTACAGCCATATAAACAATCCTGACTTGTGGGGCACAATTCAGGCAAGAGCAGGGACTTCTCTTCACAGTACAAGTTGAGGATTTTTGTCCGGGGTTCTCACAGCTGCCTGTGATTCACACTGGCTAAGGTTGAACTGCCTTTCTTCATTTGGAAGTCCAACTTGGAGCCAAATACTGTGACCCAGTCACTTCTACACTTTGCACACTGACTTCCTGATTTTAGAAAAGCAAAAAATCCCACAAAGAATTTTTCAGAGTGCATGAGTTTGACTCTGGGCCATATTTTAGTTAAAGTTCCTGTGAGCATAATTAGCTCACAGAGTTGCTAAAGCAACTTTCCAGAAGTAACTTTCATTCACTCTCTTCAACCGACATTTGAAGAAAAATATGTTTTCAGATATTTAAAGTTCTTTCTCCTTAATTATAGGTCTTTCTCCCTCATTGACAAGGCCAAAGTAGTGTCCTAGACTAAACCATTGTTGTAGGCTCCTTCCAGATGAACTATTCCAGTCTAGCGCATTTTATATTTGAAATGCTTCCATTCATTTGTAGACTTCACTCTGGGTTACTCTCTCAGCTCTAGTGCTCCACTGTGAGCATCCTCAGAACAAGTTACAGTAAAGCAGTAAACATCTATTCCCCAGGAAGAGTCCCAGTAAGCAAAGCATCACTGACTGCAAAACCCTCAGTTTTAACATGGACAGGTTCATGTATTCAGACACTGTCTACAAGAATTATTCAGTTTTCTAACATTTTCTGTTCTTCAGTGATGAGTCTTGCTAATACCAACACATCTACTTGCTATGTCTTTGACAGCCTTGGTTATAAGTCAGTGTTAATCATTATGCCCAAACTCTTTTCCTCAGAATAGCTTTTTCCTTTCCATTACCTTAGTTTAATATTTACTTTAGGCTGCTGCCTAAATTGTCCAGTTATGGAATTCAGTGTGTCATCTATCAAAGGACTGACAAGAGGAAGCCTGCCCTGAAATTCTGACTTTTGAATTCACAGAACTGCCTAGCTCCTTTTTCATGGTTGAAATGGTATACAGATACTATGACCTATGTACTCAGATTTCAACTCAGTTATTTTACCATTTTTAAAATAACATACAACAGTAGTAGTTTTAAATTGTAACATTTTAAACACCTTGCTCGATTTTATTTAGTTGGATCTATTCTGACTGCTGGCACAAATGCTGCAAGTCTGGCACAATTTTTATGCAAAATAAGATTTAAATTATGACCTAGTCTTCTCTTCCTGTATCATACAAAAGAGTCCGCAGCACAGCACCACCTCATAAAAAGGAAGATGTTCTTAATTTCCTGGGTTTGATACTGGTCAAAGAGAGTTGAGGCAAATAAAAACGCCACAGAGGGCTGTCAGTAGAGACAGGCTCTGGGAAATAAAAAAAAAATTTCAGTCTTCAACTTTAAACTGATATTATGTGTTTCTAAACACAAAAGCGTAAACAACTTCTAAAGCATTTCGTATCTCCAAGTAGTCTCTCTGATTAACATTAGAAACACTATGTTTTGGCAGGCTAGAGACTGAACTATGAAAAGGATTGCTTTATTATACCTTGGTTACGTAAGTTCAATCTTGAAATAAAAAAATACCTTTAAAAACAACACACTATGTCAGGTTCATATAAATAAAGGTGTTTTAAAAACATGTATTGACTTTTCCATGTTATTAAGCTTTTTAGATGAATCCAGTTGTTAAATGGTTGTTCTAGTAACTGGCCTGTCATCTGGAAATGTTCTTAGATTGTTTTTTTGACACAATGTCCCTGCAGAAAGTTGGGCAGTGTGACACAGAGAGCACAGGTTTGCCTATCACACTGATTACTTGATGTAATAGTAAGCAAGCTTAAGTGAACTGTGTGTCTTCAATCTTTCCAATCACTTAGGGATGGGCACCAGAGGATACCATCCATCATCCATGGCCTGAAACATATGGTGCATCAGCAATCTTAGGCTGACCTAAATGATAGTAAAAGCTGCTATGCTGTTCACAATAAGGAATTGTTGTCCACTGAATTACAGGATTGTGATTAGATTGCTAACATGGCCAACTTGATGTATAAGTGAAGTGTCCAGGAAAGATATTCCCTAGGATCCTTTGAAGATTAATTTATACCCTTGAAATGTGCACCAATCACAGAATGAAAAAATATGTCAAGGTATTTTTCTTGTGAACAAAAAAAGCACTGCAGTGGTAACAGCTATTAATTTATTTTTGGCAGTTTTAGCCAACAGAATTCAATAAACAAGGTTGTTAAAGGGTTTTGTTTTGTTGCAAGGTTTTTACTGCTTGACTCCTAAAAGCACTGAGTTCTACAACAATATCTGTTATAAGGGGGACAGTTCACCCTCACGTTCTATTCTAAAATCTCAAAGAATTGTAAATATTACACAGAGGCAGCAAGACTAAAAATTCTTCCTTTTTTATTATTGTATTACTGTGTAACGGACATATAAACATCCTGTAGTATTATGTATCTATTTTTAAGATTAAAAAACATACACATCTGACCACTGATCCCAAAATGATCAGTTTTGTCTCTCCATAAATTAGATTATGCTTGTCATGTTATTCATTCATCAATTTAGGAAGAATCACCCACACCACAGAGCTAAGGCTTCAATTGCAATGTCAACTTTGGTGTGACTCAGGGCAGGGGATAACAAGGAAAAGGGGAGTTGTTATTCCTGAGTAGCTCTATCCCTTAAATCCTCTTTAGGTACTAAAGCACAAATAGTGAAAAGTGCATTTTGGGAAGCACAGGGAGAGAGTGAAAAAAGGAAATTATCTTATAATAGCTATGACCTGTATTAGAACATAACCAAAAACCAGCATACATCTGTGCTGACCATCCAAGACCATTCAAAAATCAGCTTACTCCAGGCTGAGAGAAATTACTCTCTCATAAGACATGGAACTTTAAAGAAAGTGTTTTGCAAATATGCCTTCTATATGCAATAACCATGAGAAGACTGAAAATGATGGTCTTCTTTGCCCTATCTGCCAGTCTATTTTCCTTTTGTGACTTGCTTTCCTGGAACATGTGAGGCAGATGTGCCTGCTGTGCCTGTTAGCTGAGACTTTCTACTGGTGCTTTTACTCTCTTTCTACTGTGCTTGTCACCAGTATAAGTCCTTAACCACATACAAGTCCTATTTTAAAACATTCCTAACCATGCAACTAAACCATAAAATTTCATTACATAAAAGCACAGGTTTAAAGACACTGACTTTTTTTTTTTTACTACTCCCCAATATAATCTACTGACAGAAGGGTAATTTGTATAATATACTATATATCACATCTTGACACAGATAACAATGGTCACTAGTAAAAGGGGCTCCTATTGGATCTTTCAAGGGGATATCTTAATTAAATAATAAATTCTTTCCTGTGCATTGAGAATGGCCTTAATCTGCTAAAAAATATCTGAGACACACCTATTAGAACAATCTGCCTAAGCTATCAAAATGCTACTTTCTCACTGAAAACACAAGTTAGGACCAGTCTCTGCTTAAATGTAAAAAAATACGATTGTCTTTTCAGCCAAGACAAAGACTTATGTTCATTGCCAGCATTAAACTTGACAGTTTGGTGAGATGCAAAATCCTGACAGCATTTCCAAGTCCAAAAGAAAGAGAAAAATTTTAGCATTAGCATATTATTAGTAGGTTAAATTGAGCTTGCCTGTTTTAGTTACATCAAATTTTGCTTTTCTCTCTTGACACTTCTGAAGAAAAACAGAAAGGAAAAAAGAAATTCAAAACCTATTCAGATAAAAAGGGTGGTACAGAGAAAAGAATATACAGACAAGCTACTAATTATTCTACAGGAAATACTTCATGGATTCAGGTTCCTACTTCACCCTCTTCACTAGGCTATCTGAGCATCTCCTAGTAGTGCAGCAGGTGATGTGACTAACATCCATCATATGAGAACAACACAGGCCTCTGGTCTTTAGGGAATTAGTGATACATATCTTAAGTGTGATATAAGTTGGATTTTTCCAAGACTAGGGAGAAAAAGTTCTTCTGCTGAAACACGTGGAATTTGACAAAAAATTTCCTCAGATACACCAGAAAGGTTTCTGTATTTTTTTTGAATACAGAATATGAACAGTCATCTTTACTAGCAATGCAATTGAAAAACTAAAACATGTTGCTGAAGCAAGGCAGGATACTTGGTGGACATAATTTTAGTCTTTAAAATAAAGCATATAGTGAAACATGAAATATGAACCAGTCTTGAGAGAACACTGAACAACTTCAGTTTCACAATCTGTGAGTCATTATGTGCTGATTGGTTTTGTGCACCATGCAAATATGAAATACTATTTCTATTAATGATGCTCATTTGCTTTGAAACAAGACTGAGTTTACTTTCACATAACAAAGAGATTCTGTACACGAGACATGAAATACAAATAGATGCATTAATCCTTCTAAAAACACGTACAGGGGCAGAAATGCACCCAGAGATGAACACATTGTCCATCCTGACACCTAACAGTTCTACTGAGATATATTCTAGTGGTGATGGATATATTTGTAACCTCTGTGTACTAAATTAGTCACAAGAAATCCAGGGCTCCAACTAAGCTATAATTATTACAGTTTATATACTATTAGCAAGTCTGAACACTGTGTTCAACTAAGAGCAACAATACAGGCAAGGAGACATTCAGACTACAGAAACAAGATGTGAAAAGGAGTGGTTTCTCAAAAAAACCCCCACACTAAACAAACCTATAACCCAATATAAGAACAAAAACAAACCCAAAACAACCAGTAGAAGACAGTCTTAGAGGAGACTAAGTAAGTAACGGACTATTTGCAATTCCTTCACTCATTATTTCGAAGGCCCAAGTCAGAACCAGCTGTGAAATCTTTCTAAGATTAGCATTGCACATTGCCTCACCAAAAGAACTCCTAAATAAAGAGACTAAAAATGAACCAATGATAATTTTATGTCTGTATTAACAGCTCCTCCCCTCCCAAAGTATTTACCTTTAAAGATTCAAATAGAGCACTAGAGATTCTCTGCATTCAGTAAATGCTGACAAAAGCACATAGAAATCAAAACTGAATACAGTTCAATGTGCATTTGAATTTAGAATATGCATGATCCTTATGCTTCCCTGACCAGTGAATCCTGTATTTCCTAATGTTTTGTAGGAGTCTGAGATGGCGCCTTTCGAATTTGATTTTGTGTAAAAATACTCACCAAATCTGATTTCTGCTACATTAAGGAGTCCTCTGGTAAAATATATGACGCATGGAATGAAATAAGCTGTAGTTCTAGAATGAGTCTTTAAGCTTACTTCCTTTAGTACTTGACCACTAATATTAAAGACTGCTGGATCAAACTACAGTTTTAATTGGATATATAGGACATGATACAGTAGCGTAGTTAAACTGCAAGTTAGATGCTAAAATATAGCATTGATTTGTATTCCTTTACTGGAAATATTTGTAATATGAAGCTAGGATACAATAAACTCATTTTTATTGCATATTCTGTACAGAGGAAAGCTACTGCTGTCACCAGGTTATGCTCAAAGTCCATTCATCAAATAAATGTTAGACTAATTGGTTTGCTGTTTCGCAGTCTAAAAGGAGATTACAGATTAATTCTCATTAATAGTTATGAAATGTTGATTATACAATTCTTACACTGCTTATTGCTAAAACACACACAAAACTGACTTGTCACGTGTTTAAAACAGCTTCATGTCTAATAATTTAACAAATAGTTATGTAGGAACTTGCCCAAGAGCCCAAAATATCAGTTCCACCTAAAAACTTTGTTTTATTGGATGAAATGCTTGTTCTAATAAGAAGAACAGACTGGACAGAGAAAATTCATTTTGGAGATAATTTTAATGTTCTTATTTCTTGGTAAATAGAGGAAGTCAAAGATGGGAATGTAAAGGAATAAAACACACTGGAATAAACCCAGGTGGAAGATGCAACATGCTAGAAGAGAGTTACACTGGAAAAAATTGAGAGATGTCAGATATGAAGATATCTGGACTCAAAAGTCAAAATAGCTGAAAAGTACCAACTGCAAGAAAATATGATTATAGTGTTTGGTTCAGATGTTGCTCTAAAACTAAAGCTCAGGGAATACTTCAGAGGGACTACACAGGAAGAGGGACAGTTTAGATAAATTTCATTTGAAATACTACACGTTTTACTCACAGGCACTGTGAGCCTCAGAAGGACATTTTATTTTATCCATTTTGGAGGATCCACCAATGAAAGGTGGATTTCTTCATGTCAGCATTCTCAGTCATGTTTACCCAAACCTGTGCTTATCTCATGGGTACATAGATTCATAGCTGCTTGTGCATTTAATGGTCCTCTTTTCTCAAATTCTTTTGATCCAAAATAATGCACCCTGTGAAAAATTCCTCATTTTCTCATTCCAGTTAATCTCAATAACCTCTGTCATACCAGAAACTGATTCAAATTCTATTCTTCCATTTTTTTTTACCAGCAACCAGTTTCCCAGACATGATTTCCACTGGAAAACTGGCACTGTTTTATACCTAATCACATTGCCATGCATCTATCATAATCTTTTTCTTCTCCATATTCCTACTTTTTCTTTTTAACCCTGGTTCCTTTGTGTTACTTTCTCCTCTTTAGCCTTCTGTTTATTAGAAATGCTCCCACAAGTTTGTTGTTGTGCATCCCATCACCCCTCACCCCTCCCCAACAATTCCTGATTGTACAAACAGTCAATTCACAGGAAAAGGGGAATTTCACAAGAGCTGCACTGGTAACTTTCATTTTCTGGTTCTGCATTTCAGGACTTCAATGTATTTTGCCTGGAAACCTTTTTGCAGATTGTGTTTGATTACTGGACTTGTGCTGGGTATGGAATCCAGCCCCAGCAAGGCAAGCAGTTCAAAAACTGAACACATTACATACATCACCAGCCCAAATCCAAACTTGAAACATAGTAAGGGTGATGTAAGGACATGATTTATCTGAATGCAAAGTGTTAGACCTGAAACTGATTCCTCAGATTCTGTTGGAGTTTTTTGGGCATTTAGTATCTCACCAGAACACAAACAATATAAATTATATGAATGTGTTCATAGTAAAAAAGTGTCAATGCATTTACACCTCAAAAAGTTACTTCCCCAGCAGTCAGGCAACAGAAGTTTTCATTAAAATCTTGTGCAACCTTTGTTGGTATCAGTTATCCAAAAGGGCTAATGCTTCAAGTCAGGATTATCTTCTGGGTCTTTGCTTAAAAACAGAGTCAGAATGTATATCTGGACTAAAACAAAAAGGCAGTAGGTTGTAACAAGATGACAATGTGAAAGAATACATCAGAGAACAACCCTTCTCTTTGGCTGCACTTCCTTGACAAAACCTTAGTAACTTAGCAAGCAGGCAAGGAGTTTCATTTGCTATATAGGAAGACAGACACAGAATTACTTCCTAGGAGCTGACATAAAAAAGTAATCTGCAACTGCAGAGATTTCTGAAAGCCTGACAATGGAAGTGTTTAAAGCCCTGTGCTGCAGGTCACTATTCCTCTCTAGTGAACAGGGGCTGTTATAATCCCGCCTTTCATTGATTTACCATTACTGAACGGATTCCTCATCTTAACAAAACATATTGTTATATTCTAGATAAGTCTTTGACAATTCTTTACACTAACCTATGGAATTCAATTGCCACCATTAATTTCACTCTGGTATTTATCAGCAGAAGCTTTTTTGCTGCAAGAACCAATTTATTTAATTGAATACTTTAAAGGGCTCCAAAAACCACATACAAAAGATGAGGTTATAGCTAATAGCTTTCAAATATACTTAAAAGCTTGAATCATTAGCAGTTGCTTAAACTACAAATTTTTAAGTGCAAGCCTGAATTTATTGCAAACTAGTCTTAGTGTTGTGATTTTTCACATTTCATTTTTCACAAATACAGGAGGCAGTTAAAATATTACGCTGTATTTAGGGATAAAGCCTGTACTTTACTATCCTTCCACTTTTCCAGTTTTTGGCATTCCTGGAATATCTCATACATCATTTCCTCAATTTATTATCTGAGTCTTAAGTTCTTAAACACATTTATCCCCACAATTTTCTTAAAAGGTAAATAAATCCAGTTCCCCACATTTTACAAAAAACTGAGGTACACAATTCCAGAACTGGAATGCTGTAATGCTGTTCCAGACAAGAAATTTTGGCTCCCTGTGCATTAGAAGAAACTGGCATCAAAGGATGGCACATAGAAGGAGCTACAAGGAGATTGCAGCCCTACACAAAAAATGCACCTGGAGGTGAGAGAAGCACATTTCTAGCTCTTAACTGTGCAAATAGTTTGATATTTGAAAAAGGAAAAAATTTCTGCCGATGGCTCATTGCTGAATACCCTGAGGATAAGCAATGCGTTACCACTGAGAAAGATACAGGTTCAGATCTACTCCAGGAGGGAATATCCAATTTCTTTGTGTCCAATCAGTAGGCTAGGGAATGACAACAGTGGTATTATCCCCACACTTCCTCTGATCAAAGAGGTTCTGCACGTGACTGGGTATGGATTAGGTATGTATGTCATAAGATCAAACACTACAAATGAAAAATGAATGCCAGCACGGTTCTTCTTAGCTTTATGCTAAGAGGATATAAAAGTGGATAAATAAATTTTCAAGACCTGAAAATCACTGCCTCTGACTCATAAGAGAGTGGAAAAGAAAACCACACTGACAACCTGTTAAATGATACTATTAATCTGAGATTATTGGTGTGTAGAAAAAGGGAAAGCATAAAGTTCAATATACTTTTTCAGAAATATGATGAATGTCAAAAAAATTAGGGAGAACCTAAGCTTCTTTGAAGAGCTGAAGAAAATTCTGCAGAAATCAATAGTAAGATTGCTATCAATATGTTTGGAACAGGTCCAAAATTATTATCTCTGACATTAACATAGAGAAATTGCAGCTGTTTGCATTTATATTTCCTTTTAGCAACAATGGAAGAACGTACTAGGACAGAACACAGTTAACCCGTTCTCTTGCACAGTTTGGGGTTTTTTCAAATTCCTCATCTCAGTTTCTGGGAAAAAATATTACTTTGGTGACTATGGTTTCTTCTTTTGGTTTTGCTGTAGTTTTTATTTGTTTGGGGTTTTCTATTCAAATATTAAATTCTGTCTGTATGGAACCACAGAAAAATAAGGCATTTAAAATGATTCATCAAGTGAAGCTTTTGTCTACATCTGATCACCCTTAACCATGAAGTAAGGATGCAAGAGCTTCAAAGGAGTAAAGACCTTTCTGACAAAAACAAAACAAAACACCCACAAAAAAAACCCCCAGAAACCCCACCAATTCTATATTTATTATGTATATGTATACACACTATAAACTTTAAAGATTAAAACTGAATGGCAAATCCTGAAATTTTGTCCTTTTAAAAAAAAAGCCTTCTATTCACTACTGTGGAAATTTGTTAAGTAAGATTAAATATCTCAAGATCAAATCTATTAATTCCAATTAAAGAAAAATGCAATACAAGTCAATGATGATGGCAGCCAAGATTCAGATTGTTTTACTTTGGATCAGAGGGCAGAAAACCAGTCTTGACCTATAACTTAAAAACCTGAAACAATATTTAACCTTTACCTTGATATTGCACAAGATGCCAATTACTGTACTACCCATAAATACAGAGTATTTAATAAAATATGGCATAGCTATCAGATTAATTACTAAATCCAGACATAATTATTTATCTTTAAAATTATACTGATTGTGGACTTACTTCTGCATGGGTTTTTAATATTTTCCGCATATCAGTACAAGCCACTTTCTCTTTTGTAATTAGAAATCACAAAATATTTGTTCAATTCTCTATGAACTCGTCAAGTTTTACAACACCTATGACAAAACAATACAAGGCAAAACAAGAATACTTCTGCTATTCACATACCATGATAAATAATGCAACAAACATGAGTGGAAATGAGAAGAAGAAGAAATCTTATACAATATTAAACACAGTACAAAATCTCTTTTCCAATCATTCTGTATGTTTTCTGCTTCTTTCAGACTATATTAAATCCTGAATATGCAAAAAAAATCCACTCTTCTTTATGGCCTGTATCTATGTAATTCGGATCACAGAGTATGAAGTAGTCATGGCCAGTACAAATGCTTATGCATATTGTTCTCCTAGTGAAGCAATTTTCTAGTTGTTTTTTTGAATAACCATCAAGTAATTAGGTAAAGAAAAAAAGTCAGCAAAAACCATCAGTTACGAGACATACGAACAAACCCCCCTTTCACAGAGTGGAAGTAACTCCCTTAAATTCGCAACTTGTTTAAGACTTAATTAGAATTAAGCATCACTTGACTAACTAGAATCATACCAACACTTTCTATGCAACAGAAATGTTTTTTCATCTACATAGAAAGTTTTGAAATAAACCTTAAAGATCTAAACACATTTGGAGTTTGGAAACACCTGCATTCGCAACTTTCAGTTAGTTCCACTTTAGCTGTAAAATCTCTGTCAAAATACTTCATTGATATATTGGAAATGGGAAATTAAGTCCATGCATGAATTTTACAGCTGGGGCTGCTTTAGTTACAATGCACCTGGAGCCAAACCACATAAACAAAATTATTCCAAACAATCTTCAACGTAAGCAAAATATAAACTCATATATGACAATCACTGGAAGTGCTTTTCATCTCAAAATTATAAAGACACCTCTTTGTACTGTGGCCTGAAGCAAGTATCACTGATCATTTTTAGTATGCTGGAACAAGGATATTGGTAACAAATTTTCATGACAGACACACACACTCAATGAGATAATAAATTAGTTTCCCAAGTGAAGGCTCACTAATAAGATTGGATCTAAAATTTAGGTCACCTAATTTTAAGACTCAGCTAATGGGCTAAAAAAAAAAAAAAGAATATAACTTCATAACATAAATTCAGGTTCAATCTTTTTTACCATAAACATTAGCACCATTGTAAAGTTGCAAAGAGTAAGCTTCTTATAAAATTAAATTATCTAATTGTAAAATGCATTTGATATCTCCTTGCAGGGAGGTTATTTCTAAAAGAAAAATAAAATATTCTGTATTACATTATGAAGTTATAAAATTCAAGCAATTAATTTTTAGTGCTGTGTAAGGTCTGATGTCACTGGAAAGAAATTTGTAAAGCTTCTTTCCAATATGATTTATTGATTCTATTTCAAATATAGTGCTTCTTTTATTTGCAAATACCAGACCTATAATACAATGAAAGAAACTTTACCTTTTCTTCTTTAGTATTCAGAGGTGCCGAGAAAGTGTGAAAGTCCTTTAACTCCTTGACAACCATATGAGAAAACCCCTAGCCTGACAAGCTTAGAAATAGGCCATTTGGCCTGCCTCACACAGAAATAAAGTACTATGAACTCATACTCCCAGCTTGTTCTGATTACTAGAGGAAGTTCTTTTAAAATAATATACCAACAAATTTTCCACTTACAAGACAAAGAAAATTTTCTGAGAGGGATGTTTTACAAGGTCATGTGGTGATGGAACAAGGGGTAATGTATTTAAACTGAAGGAGGACAGATTTAGCATAAACATATGGGAGAAATTCTTTATTGTGAAGATGGTGAGGCACTGGAGCAGGTTGCCTGAAGCTGCGGATGACCCATCCCTGGGAGTGTTCAGGGCCAGGCTGGACAAAGCCTCAAGCATCCCTGGCCAAGTGGAAGGTGTTCCTGCCCACGGCAGCCAGTTGGAACTAGATGATTTTTAAGGTCCTTTCCAACCCAAACCACTCTATTATTTTTAACATATTGCAAAATCCCTCTTCTCAGTCTTTGGCAGTGTCCAAAACTTACCATTTCCATTCTCTACTGTGGCCAGTGGCTCTCTGCAAATTGTCTTTCTCAAGGGATTAACAGTCCTTTGAACTTCTGCCAGCAGCACTGCTTGCATTGCCTCAATAATCTGTCATAAATGCAAATTATTATTGGATGGTATCAGTAATTATTTATCTAAGTATCTGACAATTTGAACCAACTAGCACAAAATCTGGAGACTGTCCTGGTGAATGTCATCAGGAAGTTGACACTTGCTAATAAGTCTTTCAGACAGTGATAATCATGCGTCTCTACATACACACTGAGAAGAAGGGGGTACACTAGATAGCAATAAAATAGCATAAATTGTCAGTCAGGACTGCTTCCCTAAAAACATTCATTTTCTTTAATGTCAAATCTAGAATCAGTCACCTACTGCCACCTTGATTTCAAGGATAAACAATTACTATCAAGATATATTACAAAATAAAGCACGAGGTGGTAACAGCTAATAAGTATCTTCATTCTTTTTTCCTGATGTGTGCAAAAGTGCTTGATAGACTGAATAATGACCTTGTTGTCTTGGGGTGGCTTGGTTTTGAATTTTTTAGAATTTCTGGCATGTAATCTCTGATAAAATTAAAGAACGGTTCGTTATTCGTGGCAATGCTCTATTCCCCTAGCTCAAACATAACACCCCCACATTTTCTGTCTAACACAGAGAGCAATATCATTCCTCAAACACCTTTTATGCAAAACTAACATCTGCTGGAGTTGTGAGCAGCCTGCAAATGGCACTTGCAGTGGCTGATGCACCTCCTTCGGGCACTAGGACAACGCAGTGTGGAGACTGTCTGACATAGCTAATGCTTCCCTTCTCTTCAGCAAGAAGGTGCCGTAAGAACAAAGGATATTTAAAGATGTAAATAGATAAATAGATAAAGCACATGAAGACCTTAGATGAAAGACTAAACCTTTCTTATTGTAACTTGCAGCATGGTGTACCTTCTCTGCATTTGGTATTTCCTTCAGAAAAGGAATACAATTTATCCCATTTGGGAAGGCATTCAATCTCAAGTCTAAAAAATTTCCTGAAAAACCAGGTGAATCTAAGGTTTCAACTTAAATATGATTTTAAATTGAATACAAAAACTTTAGGTTTAATATATTTTATTATAAACATCTTAAGCTTATATGCTATTTATATCATTAAAAAGCTATTAAAATTATTTAAGTTTCATATGAATTGAAGTTGATACGCAGGATCCTTCAAACTGCCTGAAGAGAGATTGTTTCAACTCACTAATTAAGTACCTGTCCTCAAAAATATCTGAAACTGCCCTTGTAAATCCAAATCATTAAGTGGAACAAAGGCTGTGGGTGTCCTTTGTGACAAAATCCTTTATTGTAGACAAACATACGATAGTCAGGTCCATAGTGTAAAAGTTCACTGCAAGTGAACCCAGCCCTATGTGATTCAACATAGCACAAATCTTGTTGTAATAGAACTTTATTTTACAGGGGACACCAAAGGCAGTTTCCAGTTCCTCACATCTATACAGCCCTGAGCTTTGGGGACTGCAGATCCTGACTTTGCAGCAGACTCTTACAATATACCTACAATAATTAAGAGAGAGAAGAGAACACGGACGTGTTTTCATTGTCCTGGGGAAATTTCTGACAAAACAATTCTTATAGAGGTACACAAAAGAAATCTGCTAAGAACCTACCACTAATCTGGATCAGATGCTCTTTACCTGCACTACTGCTGCACATGCCAGGCAGCATTTGTAGAAACTTCCCCTAATATCTTAAAGCAAAAAATTGTAACAAATGGCACAAGTTGATATTATTGGAGAGGCACCTGTAGATGTCTCTCCATATAATTTGACTGTGTCTTTGTTGTATCTGCATTTCCACAGTGCTTGGTGTGGTTTCACGTTTAGTTTTGTCTTCTCATGGAATCTTACCCCAAAATTTATGTACCTCCTCTATCCTTATCACCAAGTTTAACAATCTACAGTAGTTTTTCCTGTTTCTAACACATAACAGATCTACATGAGCACCTTCCATTTTCTCAGATAATTTCCACTTTATCTTTAGTGTCCTTCTGGTTGTAAATTAGCTACCTTATTGGCTACATATGCTTTAATTTTTTCCCTATAATTGTTATTGCTGATGAAAATACAATGTGTTTTTTACTTGGGATTGTTAAATGTGACAAATTATGTTGCTTCTTTGACTGAGGAAGTATAAATAGCATACATCAACCTATAAATACTGATATTAAAAGTGAAAGGTAATTGTTTGACTCTGAAGCAGCAATAATACAGAATAATTCAAAAAGACAACTGAACAAAAGTTTGAGGTAAGTTGTACTGTTACATCTATACTAAGTTATCCTGGCTTTCCTTTCTACACTTGATTAATTATTTCCAAGGATTACTATTCTCCTTCTAATAAGTGGGTTTAAGGAGAGAAGTCAATAGATACAACTCCTGGTTATTGCTCAGGCCATAACCTCTACAGGTCTAAGCCTTGCAGAAACTGCCTCCCAGGTGCCTCCATAACAGTGCCACATCACAGGACAAAAAATACACATCAAAACATCAACTTGAATGATCCAGTCTGCTTTACTCTAATTCTGCACAGTAATTGTCAGGAAGTTGTCTAGATACTTCTACTGAACTATATATTTTTCTTCACATCTCTATCTGGAAAGATGAACACACAAGTCATTTCTAGGTGGGATGGGAGTGTGGCAAGGAATAGCTATTAAAAATGGGTATTTTATCTGAAAGAACAGCTGAACAGATAAAGATCACCTTATCTCTCAAATCATCTGGGGAAAATACTAAAAAAATAGTTACAAAACATACACATTTTTAAAATTTGACTCAGAAAATGACCTCCCTACAGCCTTCCAACAGTCAGCAGACCCTCGATAAAACATTTGCAGCAGGTTTTTGCAGCAGGCTTTTTCCGTTCCTTTGTTAGCACAGAATCTGTTACAGCACTGTAAGGAGATGAGGAACCAATAATTGGTAACTCCTATAAGTCATGTCAGAGAGTCAGTATCCTCCATGGAAGATCACAACGGAAAAAGTTTTTAAAAACAGCCTAAATATTGATGTGTTTGGCAAATGTACATGAGTGCTTAATCAGGCTGCTCAGGATTAATACCCTGGCCATTAAACTGTGATTGCATAAACAAAGTTTTGACAAAACCATCTTACTGTCAACAAAAACTATAATTTTGTATAAAGTGCAGGTCACTCGATATAATCAAAGCTTAGTACAGCTACAATGCTGTAACAGAATAATTTTAACATTTGAGAAGCACGGAGAGCATTATATTTGCAGCATTTTACAATTTCAGTGTCTTTTTATGTGAAAAAGTGTGAGGCAGCTTATTCCATACCTTACCTTCCAGTACACTAACTTCCTGTGCTAGATGGGAACAGCATCATTGAATACACTGATAATTTCTAAATACACTCAAAAATATAAATATCTGGATCTCACATAATCAGCTTTTCTACAAACACAACTTCCATAAATATATTAACTACTCTAAAGAGTTTCAGTGGTTGACCAGGTCAGCAAGAGATTATATACATTCCACATGACAATTGCAGCTATTAAGGTTTCAAAAGAAAAGGAAAAAGCTCTTACTGTAAGAGAAAGGGGGGAGAAAAAGCAGGAATATAATTAACAACTGATAAGCTTAAGATGAAATGCTGGAATCAATTGAATGTGAATATTCGCAGAAACTATTTTTGTCTAACAGAACAGGCACTATCAATGCAGCACCCTTGCAAAACTCAGCTCAGGAAAATATTCTTTGTATTGGAAGTAGCAGACAGTTGCATCCAATTTCAAAAGTAACATCATAAACTAGATTTGTAACAGGCATTTCTCCTTTCTGGAATAAAATCCATTGTGGTCAGAGTGTAACATCTTGACTTTTGTATCCCTGAATATTAACTCACTCAAACAGCTACACAACTTTATTTAAATGCGTATTTCCAAAATGAAAAATGGTCTCTAAGTTTCACTGCTTAGATTGTTTCACCACTGCCTGTCAACTCTCAAAAAGTTAGTTATATCTCAAGACTTCAGATTCTTCACTTATAAAAGGGATGAGCATCATCTGTCCAGAAGAACCCATAATTACACGACTTGCAAGTTGTTCTTAAAGACTGTTGAAAAAATTAAAGACTCGGGATTTTTGCCCTTAACGAAGGCATTTTAAGCTTCTTCTATAATAAACATTAACATAGGACACTGCTCTTATTTTGGCCTTTTGTTTTCCTGAAACCAAAAATGGCCTTTTTGATGTAAGTTACATGTGGTTGTTAGAGAAAAAATAACTCATTTCTTAAATAAATGCTATCAACAAGAGACCTTGCATGAAAGATTAGTAGGACAGTAACTTTGTCACACCTATTTAAGGCCAAATAGTTTCATGAGTGGCTTACTTCATGCTGTAATACTAATCTGCTTTCCACAGACCTGAATGCCATGAGTTATGTAACAGTTTCCCCATAAATTGTAACTATTAGGTGACATTACTGATTCCAAATACTAAATTACAGCAAATGGCTATATAGGATTACACTGCTACAACTGACACAGGCTATTTCCTACCTTTACAGATTGGTCATTCCAACCACAAATGAGTTTCAGCAATGAAACGCTCCCAAAGTCTGGGGAATGGTATCTACTCTTACCTGAAAAATGCATATAAAGTTTATGGACAATATGACAATATATAGAGAAGCACACAAACAGAAAAATATTCTAACATTTTAAAATTTTCATTTCAGCACCATACCTGAAATGATTTGAAAAAATTTAATCTCTTAGAACACGCTCACATCTGATACAATAGGCACAAAGTGTTCAGACAATCTGCTGCTTTAACATTTATTCCCATCCTAAATGAAATTAGTGTTGGGTTTTTGTTGTTTTGGTTTTTTCCCCTAGGGTTTTTTAAATTTTTTTTAACAGATCTGATATCCCATGGAGTAATCTTTCATCACAATTTTCTAAATATATTAAGAATATTTTCTTTTGAACTACTTCACAGTGCATTCCCTGTTCTGCTGTCCAGTGTGTCCTTGACACTAAATAACAAGTTGTTCCCAGCATCTTCAATATCTGCAAGTCTCAGATCAGATTTTAATTTGTAAATATGGGCAACTGTATGAACCAGGAGATAGAACATATGAGTTAGACTACCTTAGAATTTTTAGGTCACTCAGTAAATGTTCATGCTCATGAACATTTTAGTCACCACTTCTATGCCTTTCCCCTACTTATTTTCTATTGTCACTTGATTTTATGTTCCTTCTCTTTTTTCCAATGGACATTTCTGCTGCCATTGCAAGTTCTAAAGTTGTGGTACATATTAGAGTCAGAGAAGGAAAAGTAACTAAATTTTGATGGTGATATTAGGGTGTGTGTTTATATATATATATATATATACACATATACATATATATATCCACAGTAGTAAACAGCACAACATCAATATTTGATGTAAAAGAATTTTTTATTTTTAGTCTGGACATGGCTTATTCTGTAAGAGGAACACTATATTTGTCAGGTAATGTGTACTGACTGACAAATGTCCATATTCTGTTCAGGTTTTTATTTAAATGTTCTGTGGTTAGTTACATGCTGTAAAAAAGCCAAGGCTGGCTTGCAGAGCCAAGATTGAGAGCGATGGCCTGTGGGACATTAACAGGAACAGATTACTTTATTCTGCCCTGAGCCAGAAGTCTAAAGGCATTATTGAACAGTCAGGATGGCTCTTACATTACTAAGGCAACAGTTTGCTTGGAGGGCTGTATGTATTATTGGGTGGGCACATAATGGTGATGAGGGAGATGGGGGAAGGGGGTGAGGGCAGTGTTTGTCTTATTACATTTCTGGTTTTCTGATTGCTGGAAAGTGTCTTTACAAACTCACCTAAATGTCTTGTCATAACAGGAAAAACATCATTGATTCCAGTTAACACTTTGTTTACACATTTTTCATGATATTCACAGAAGAACAAAGTAATTCAGTTTCTCTGTTTGGAGATTGGACAGTATAAAGACCAACATTTTTTATCATTTTTGAAATTAAATTCTATATTTTAGCAGCAAATGCAAAACCATAACACTTAAAAACTAATACTGCCAATACACATACTTACTGCTTGGTAAGTCTCCATGAAAACTGGGGCATGAAAGTGTCACTGCTTCTACATTTGGCCATTTATCATGTACAAATTCTGGTTTCTGTGGACTAAAAAAATATGAAACTATTAAATAAAACCTGAACATACACATGAAAAAATCTTATGCATTAGGGTAGGGTTGGGAGTTTTTTTATAGTAGGTACTCTGATATCAATTCCTATCAACACCAATTAAGTTTCTCTTCAGAAGTCACTTGCATTATTTTGCCCACAGCTTGGTATTAAAACATTTACAAGTATGCAACACTGAAAAGTACCATCCAAATGCAGGAAATTAAGCCTAATAAGCTTTGAGCCAAATGTGAAGCTTTATTTTGCAATAAAGAAACAAATTCATATGTAAAGGACTGAATTAAAATAGCATTTTAACAAAAGAATTTGTCTGGGTTTCTTCCAATATACAGGACAAAAGTTCAAGGGAAACTAAAAGCTTTTTTTATAGGTTTCCCTTTTTTTCCACAGTAGTAAATAATTTAGAGTATCATTACAATACTTGGGATTTCAGTGGATGGCTACAATTTAGGAGACAAATGTGAACATGTCCTTGCTCTTTCTGAGTCACTAACTCAGCAACCTAACTCTTGAAAACATAGGATACGGATGGCAGAGAGAGAGTGGGGGAAAAAAACCACTCTAAACCCTTGCACGATTTAAAACTACTTCTTTTAAGTAAATCACTATAGCGATCTTCAAAAACTACATTTATGAGTCATTTTAAAAATAATATATTTGCCTTTCAAATTCACTACAATGAACAGTGGACCATAACATTTCAAAAGACTTAACAATACCAAACAACTCTGAAAGCTTGCAGCTTGAGAGCTTTAAGTTAGAGACACAAATGTCAAAAAGCAGGAGAAAAATTCTTTGAAGATCTTTCCTTCCCAACTTCTTCCTGTTTCTGCCCCACTTTTATGATCTGACACATTTTGCTGCAGGTTCCTTTATTTTCACAGGCTATGGCAAGTTGCAAAAAACCAACAGCTAGACAAACACCAGAACCCTTGCAATCTGTAAGAGATGTCCTACTAGTTACTTCTGCAAATTCTGTGAATTAGAATGCAATATGTAGGTTTCCCTTAAGCATACTACAGTTTTGGATAAAGCAACTGTCCAAAGAGGTTTGGCTACATACTGTACTTTTTGAAGGAAAACTTGCCAAAATAATATTTGTTAAAGATGACAGGGTTTATGTCTTTACATATCCTAGAGAAAACTTAAAATTACATAGGATTGTTCTGGGAAAAACAAACAAACAAACCAACCCACAACTTTTTCTTTCAGCAACTTTAACACTTATAATTTTACAGGACACATGTCTCAAAGCCAGGATGTGCATGTCTGGGAAAAGTGTTTGATTTTGGTACACTAATTAATTTCTATTATGCAATGTCTTTCCAAAAGAGGGCTGCATAAGGTGAACATAAAGTACTTTTTTGCATGGAAAGGAATTCATGTTCAAGCTGGAATCCTGACACAAATATACATATAACTGATTATATTGAATATGGACCAGTAGGCAACATGATTAGCAGCAAAAGTAACTGAGAAATGTGCATTTGTCCTGTGGGATGTTGCACGTGTCTTGAGAGATGCTGAGTGCCCAGAGCTTTGTGGGAGATGCAGATATTTGCTGCAAGATCAATACTTTCTATCCCCCCTTCTTGCCTTGGGGCCACAGCATCACCAACACTGAAGTTAATTGTCCCTAAAAAACTAAATACAGACCAACGCTATGTTTGCCAAACAACAAGAAAATCTGTGGACAATATCCATTGCCTGATTAGCATGCTCTATTTGGCTTGTTCAAATAATGTTGAGCGTGTTATTTTTCCTTTAATGCTGAAAAAGCATTTAGTCAATAAATTTGCTTTGAGTAACATAAATGTTATTTGGGATGGTCCTCACAACCTAAGGGCTGATGAGGCATTCATTCCCAGTAGTTGCCATCATTACTGGGGGGGCATTTTACTCCAGATAGTATAACTAGGACAGACTGTTCTTGTCTCTTATGTTTTATTTATCTGTGAAGTCAAGGGTTCCATGGCAAAGGAAGTACATTGCTTATAGGGAGTGGAAGTTTAAACAGCACAAATGTGCTTATTGCACATCTTACTATGTGCCTAAAGAGACCTCATTATTCTACTTAGCTTGCACTGCAGGAAAGAGAGTGATCCCTGGGAAAACTGGGTATGAAGCTGGATAATTCCAGTTCTTGCTCTTATAAAAAAAATTGCATCAGTACTCATCTGCTAAACAGAAAAATGTAAAGACAATTATATCCTGATCTCCTTTTCTTCAAAGAAGATCTGTCAAAAAGCTCTAGAGAAAGAACAAAAGCCCCATTAAAGAAGTACATATTTAAGAAAAGTTTGTTTCATTTTCCATTTTTTTAACCACCAAAAAGGAAGAGCAGACTCAGAATATTCTTATTTGGAAGGGACCCACAAGGACCATCAAGCCCAACTCTTAAGTGAGTGGCCCATACAAGGATTGAACCCAGAACTTCAGTGATATTAGCACAATGCTCTAACCATTACTTCTATGAGCTAATCTCAGGGTCATACAGAACAAGTGCAGAAACTAGAGGTATGGAGATGTACTTGTTGAAGATCCTCTTCCCAAAAAGTATGTGACTGGCTGTGTGTTACCTAGTAAGTGCTTCAGAAGTAAGGTCTGGGGCAGGAATGATACCGATTTAATAATTTATGTTTGGAGATTACTCTGCTGTGACTTGTTCTTTGAAACCAAGGTATTGCCTTAGTGTTTTATTTTTATGCATGCTTCATTTTTATGTGTTTTGGGACAGGAGAGTATAACCAAGTGCATTTGTGTGACTAGGAGGAATTGGGTTTGGACATGAAGACATTAGAAAATACAATCTAGTCATAATCAAGAAATTCTTACCTTTCGATTTCATCTGTAACTGCTGAAGGTGTGTTAATTACCCTGTTGATTAAAGCTATTCTGCTAAATAAGAAAAATACTGTTTCCAAATCCCTTGTTCCATAATCATCATTCTCAGGTCCATCCTTCTTTCCAGACTGTCCTTCAGTTGCAGCAAGGTATTTATTTGATAAATCAAGGACTCTTTTTGAAAACAAATTGAAAACTTCATGTTCTCCTAGCACACCACAGTCAGTACATTTCCATCCTGGCAACATCAGTGAGAGGTGGCTTTCATCTGACACAAGTCCAAAGGAAACAGGACACTGAAGCCTCAAGATACCCAGGTGTCTTGCACAGAGATTGTCTATTTCTTTATCTACACCCCATGGTAGGAGACATGACAAAAGCAGTTTAGCCGTGTCAGTGGCAATGTGCACATCGATGTTTCCTGATGGCTGCATTCTGATCTTTCTTGAACTCTTCACTTTTTTCCGTCTTTTCATGCCACCACTTTCTTCCACAGGCCTAGCTGCATTATTATCCCTACGAACTTGGTCTGAACAACCAGTCTCTGACTGCCCATCTACTTGAGGTACAAAGGCAGCAGTTTTATTCCTTTTTAGTGTCAGTGCCCTTTTCTCAGTAGTACTTTTAGCTCTTTCTAGAGTGTATTGGTTGTGGAATGATTTTGATGACTTTAATCCATTGAGTTGAGATGAGAGAAGTTCCTCAAGTTTTTCCAGGTCAAATAGGAGAATATGAAAGTTTGCATTGTTCCATTTTGTCTTAGCTGGTAAAATAGTAAAGGGCTGTTGGATGCAGCTGGTATCAGTCAACTGAAAGAAAAACATTAAGTGTCCAAACCAAAATCCAACAGTACTCTGTAATTTTTAAGATATCAGCATAGAATTGCCTATGGAATAGACAAAATCTATTCACTTGGTTAAGTTCAATTTAATTATATTTATACTGTTTTGATTAAGTAAAAAAGATTTGTTTCCAAATAACTTAAGATACACAGAGGCATCAGTGTGCAAATACTATAAAACAGGCTTCTTTATGTCTTCAATTACACAGCCATACCGTAGATTGCATGTATCTTTCCAAAACCCTTGGCTGCTATTTCTTCAGCTAAGTCTCATTTCAAGCTAAAAGGATTTTTGGAAAATTTTGAAGCACAAAACCTTTGTTTTTTCCAAACAAAGCTAGAGAAGCAAATCCTACAATGCTGCAAGATTCTTGCAAAACCCGAGTGTCTGTATACCTTTTTGCAATTTTCTATATAGGATATATATGGGGGATTTGTATGGGACAAAGACAATGCCTTTTGCTATTTCAAAACATGCAAAGCTATCTAAAAGTTACTTTCTTCTGAGCTAAGTCACATGTCAAGAACAATAAGGAACCCAGGTAAATAAATCTACACACACACAATTATCTTAGCTGAAAATAATTAAGAGAAAGACTACTACAATGTTTGTGAACATCTGACTTTATCTTGCACCACTTTATTTCCTACCTACATCTTTCTAGAATTCTCCATACTTTTTCCCCAAATTTAAAGCCCATTCCCAATAATGGCAATTTGTAAAGCATAATTTCAGTTCTACATGCTAACATGATAAATACACACAGCTAATTACTGTTAATAAATTACCAAAGAATATAGTTACTGAAACTAGAAGATTTGAGAAGAGCTACAGCTGCTCTTAACTTCAGACTCACATGTTAAACTGTAGAAGTAACTTAGCAATGCTGAACTGCCCACTGGACATAGGGTAACATTCAAAATATTCCCCCCAAAAATTAATCAATTTTACTCTTGCAGTTTCATTATTTAAATGATCAATTGTCATTAAGAAGAAAATTTTATGTCTTTTCTTTTACCAGTGCCCTTGGCATAGGGTGGACACTATGCTGTGACAAACTCCACTGGAAGGGATGTCTCTGGGCACTTAGAAAACGAGCTGTCGAGTTCACACAGTGACACAACATCTTTTATCATAATCCTGCTGCATCTACTAAAGAAGGATCTTTCACCTTCAGGATAACACCAGAAGTGAGGGAATATAAACTCCTTGCTGAACTTCTGCCCTTTTCTTTAAGCATTTAGTACTGGTAGGTTTTTGTTGTCCTGCACAAGCTTATGCTCTGCCTACTTCTTACAAGCAGAATGACACATCAAGAAGCAACTTTTCATTTCAGTAATAATTTTGCAAACAATCATGCCAGCTTGCATATCACAAGCGATACAGAGTTTTCCAGACCACTCTAAGTTTTAATTTTCTTTTGATAATTTGAAACATTCCACTAATACAAAGAACTTTCTCTTGAAAACAGTTAAATCTCAAACCATCAAGTGTTAGTAAACAGGGCAGCAACCAGCTCTTGCTGGAATGCTACATTGTTAACCTCATCTTTCTCATGACCACCTTACCTAACTCCTTTTACATTACAAACTATGATTTTATAGGATTATTTTTAAACTGTTAATACTTAACACAAGGAAAGTATTGACCACAAACTCTATGTCATTTGACTATTTAGTTTTGAGCAGTAATATAATTTGGCTTTTTGTAATTTTGAGAATGATGCTGCCAGCCAGATGAGGATGCACTCTAAATACATAATCTCATTTAAAGATCACCATAGGGAGTCGTAAGTAAGAGATTATTACTGCTTGTTCAGGTTTTCTTTTTATCCCTTTTCTTTTTCATTAAAAAAAAATAAGACATTGTAGTTAAGCACTAGGATTATTTTAATCTTTAATTATGCTGTTTCCTAATAGATAGGAAGAACCCCATGGAATGCAAACACTGGCATTTACACGCTAGCTCTGACATTAATTGAAGCTATTATTATTAGGCCTATCATTTTCTCTTTCTATACACTTATAGTTGCTTAACATTTAGAAACCTTTAGTGAAATCACCATCCAAACAAAGGAAAAGAGAGTGACAATGTCAATCCATTGAGACATCTGGTGATGCTACTACACATGAAGCCACAATAAACATTCATGGTTTATTAGCAATATGAAAGCTTATTGACATTGATCCTAAAATTGCCTGCCAAGTTATCTTAGCTCTCTGCCACATGCATTTCATTCCAATGAAAGAAGGTGGGCATCCAAAACTTCAGACATAAAATGCTCTTTAGGACATATGGAAAAGTTATTCTCTGTAACAGAGGATTACAGAGAATGGAAAGAATACATAAAACTAACTACAAACTAGAGAGCTGGCAGCTGCATTTGTTGAATCTTGAAAAGCAGATTAACAGATGTTTACATTATATATTGCACATAAATTTTCCTTTTCGAGTTTAACCATTTCTAGTTTTAAAGTTTATTTTTGACACGGACAACTTACTGTTAGCTTTAAAGAAGCAAAAAGTCTGACTACAGACTAAAATTGTCTCCTGAGACTTGTGAACCTCTTGTGCATCACTGACCCACAGCAGAACAAGCTTTCCACATCCAGGAAAGAGCAAGATGCAGGGAGGCTTTGGAAAGCCAAGCTGTCTTCCATGCATGGCCAGTATCCCCTAACATCTCTCCAGTTTGCCACTGAAGGTGTTTGAGCCAGGATCAGACAAGAGCTAAAATAGATTATTTCAGCAGGAAGGGACCTACAAGGATCATTTAGGCCAACGAGACACTCCAAATGCCCCTGAAACACTCATGGCTCGGGGCATTGTTCACCCAGCTCAGAAGGCTGCTCCAGTTTTCTGGTATGCCATTCCCCACTGCTCCACAAGTTACAACCCTGTTCCTCTACATCTTTTCCCCTTTACTCATTCTTAGCACCCAAGGAAAAATCTTCACATGACTATGGGAAAGGGGCAGCACAAGGCTGTGCTTACTCTGGCCCCCAACTGCATCAACACATGCCATTATCTTTAACAGATTTAAGACAGACATATCACATAAAAATTTCATGGGAAGCACAATTCAAGTGTTATTTTACCTAGCTGCCTTCTCATCTCTAAAGGCCTTTTTCCATTGGGATCCAAGTTGTTGTGGGAGTGGTATTCCACTTAAAATACACACTTCCATTAGCTGCCAGGGATTCCCATACTTTTTCAGCTCCTCATATGTATGTACTTTCTCCACGTATCCGCTTTCTTTACCAGAAGTATTCTACTGTGGGTTTTGTACTAAAAACAGATTTGACAAGAATGATCTTGACATTCATTTTACATAAAGGAAACAAAGTAGCAAAAAAACACAAGGTAGAAATTTTAGAAGGCAAACAAGACTCAAAATACACTCAGAGGCTGCTTTGATGCCACTGAATAGAAGTTGCACAAGTAGTATCAAGTCCTATGCCAAACAAATCCTGAATGTGACTTTTCTTCCAGACTTTTGGCCTTCTTTATCCATTGTATTCTCACTTTATACCAAACATAAGGATAGGAGTAGCAAAAAATTGGTCCCAAATTTCCCAGTGCCTGCAGAATGAATCATGATGTATAAAGTGGGAGCTATCCTGTTGGTATACTATATGCTGATTCTAGATAAGTTTCTTTAATGATGTCATATTCAAGAGGTTCAATTCAGTTCCTTTGAGCTATCCCCTCTGAAAGAACATATTTTGGTTCATTAACACTGCACAAGTTCAATCCCCTCCTTTATCCACTGCTTGCCACCTGCAAAGGCTCAAGAAAATATCAGAAACTGAAAAAATTGCTTTAATGGGAATTTTTAGGTAGATTAGGAAGGGGGATAATGAGGAGGAGAATGTGTAGAGCTTAACTGAAATAACACTAAGGAGACAGGAAGGTTCTTTCATTCATAGAAGGTGCACTGCTGTTTTATTTTTCTTGGGGCTAGAGATTTTCTATTTCTGATTTACTTGAGAGCTTTTTCTGAAGGTGTATACTTTTCTATTTTGACAGCAATTAGGCCATTGGTTTTTAATACAGATACAACAGCCCACTGAAGTACATGATAAAAGTCTTATAGACTTTTAAAGAGTAATAATTATTAAATATACTTACTATTAATAAATCAATGCAAACTTAATCATTAAAATACCAGCATCCTACTGTTTTTACTGATATTCTGTGAATATCCACTTGTACTGTATATTTTCAAACAAGATTCTTTAAACAAAACCCAATATAGAATCATCAAAACCACCATATCTTATAGGGTCTAGGAACTTTTTTAACATGGTAATTTTTGAAACATAACAGTTATGTTTGATAATACAATATCAATGTGCTTATTTCAATGAAATTAACATTTTTTTTCATCTGTCTATGAGTCTAACTTTTTATTACACTACAAAGAAAATAGGAACTTTAAAGACTGTATGTACATCTGAATCAGTCTTCTTTAACTCTGTAATAATCATTAATACTTTCAGTAAACATTTTTTTTAAAAAAACTCAACTGTGGATAACCTGTTACAGAAATGAAAGAGGAGGGTAGTAAAATTTGTCAAACAATATTTATTGATGGGTAAGAATTTTCTGTGTCTTGATCAGGCCAGTCACTGGATTGTCAACAGAAGTTCAGAGGTCATCATTCTCAGAATCACATCTCATCAATAATCTGGCTGTGGGCTCACAAAAAATAAGTACAATCAAACATCTGCTTGTAGAAGCTATTTAGGTACTCCTACCCTCCTGTTACATTTGCACTTTGTGGAGAGTGAAGAACTGTTAACTGAAGCATGGCCACCACACCTAAGGGTCTTATACATTAAATTGCATTGCCAATGATAGCTCTATTTTACTCTACATAATGTTTTTATCCTTGATGGTGGGAAGGAACACCTCTGTTAGCTTTTGTTGGATTTGGGTTCGCATTTTTCATCTGTTTTTAACTACTGAATAGGTTAAAATGCTTCTTCTCTTGCAAAAATATTTTTCTCTTCAACCTTTTTAATGAAAATAGTAGCATAAGAGAAAGTACCTGCAAGTGTGTCCCCAAAACATAAATCTATCTCATGCATAGTTTTGCAAAATAGGAAAGTTGTAACTGTCTCTTGAATTATCACAGAAAACAAATACATAAACAAGGCACAAAATGGCTGGCACAGTGTAAATTAAAGCATTAAATTTATTTCTAAATCCTCTGAGCCCTCAGTTACTAGAGATGGTAGTCGATAGGAGTAAAAAAAAAATTGCCTCCTTGAAATGTGCTTGGTGAACAGCAGCTTGATGATTGGCAGCACAAATAGAAGACAAACGAGAAAGCCTTCAATCTGCAGCTGATGCACAGGAAGAACATGGGGAGCTGAGTTTACAATAGAGAAAACATTACCAAGCTAATGGCACAGGCAATCGTTTGACCACCATGCATCTCTGATAGCAGCAGGGCATCCATTTTCAGTTAAGTGTTAGAGTACCTTTTTGCTTTCTCTGACCACTGCAGGGGTAAAACAACCCCGTGCGTGAAACCCACTGACTGGTAATAAATTACTATATTGGATACTTTTTGTTTTCTTTCAGCAGTGACTTTACTGTGTATTCTTGCTATCATTACCAATTAAAGTGGAGCCCACGGTAGCAAGCTGTATCTAACTGTACATCAGTCCCCACGCTCCAATTGCTTTGGCAAGAATCGCGGGGTCAAGAGGCTCCTTTGACCTTTATCAGCTACGTCTCTCTGACCACTCACTATTTGAAGCAATCTCGACTGAACAGATGGACACTTTTGCAGACTCTATAAAGCTTAGAATATAAAGATAAATGAAATTGTGTTTGGGGCTTCAAACTGGTTTATGAGCATAAAATATAGTTAGCAAGTTCCACAAAAACCTCAGATTTCAAGTAGCACATCTTAAACCTACACCATGAACAGAACACCTCTTTATCTGCTAGGAAATTTTATTTTTTGGATGTGTCTTCTACACATAAAATCAAAAACTTGATGTAACTTACACATCTACTTAGCATTAAATTACTTCCAAATTTAGTAAGCCTAATTTACTTTGATCATTAAAAGACAAGAAGAAAAGCTAGTATAACCTTTTCCTATGACAGCACAGCATACAGCACATGATCAAACATCATTCAGTGGAAGAATATTGAGACAAGGAGTACAGACCACTCATGTATTTTATGACTAGAATTTTGATGCAGGAGTTTTAAAAGCAAGGGCTTTTAAGAAATGTAAGACAGAGAAATCTGAAACAAGAGTCCAAGTCTTCCCTAAAAGAAACTTCAAATTCTCAAGGTCTTGCTCGAAGAACTGTTAATAATTAAGTAGAAATATGGTCTTTCAATCCTATTTAGGTATTTCCAACTTAAAAATAAGCTAAGCATTGAATGGTGTCTTATTTCAGGTAAATCTCATCAGCAAACCTGCTTTCTTCAGTTCATAACCTTTTTGCAAATACACAACTACCTTATTTTCTTGCTCTGCTGAAAGGATGAACAATCTAGGATATGTGCAAAGATTCATTTATTTAAAAATAGCTACAAGCAGCAGGTATATAATTGAAATAGCATGTAAACATACAGCATACACCATCTCTAAAAGAACCTGGTGAAGAACAAAGAATGCAAATTATTGGCTATGCTTTCACCCCCACATAAAAACCGTATGCACTTCCTAATCCAATATTAGCTCCTATCAGCAGTCCACACCCCTGTCTAACCCTGCCCACATCCCAGACTCCAAATTTAGGGAGCATGTGAAGAGTTTCTGCCACTAAGGGTATCCATGGTCTCCCAAAGTGCACAGAAGCCAGGCCTCCCTGCCAGAAAGCAGCACTGGCCTCATGCATAGGGTGAGCATCACAGTTACAGTATCACTATCCCAAGGTCGTCCACAGTCCACATTGCTTACCTTCAGACATTTCCCCTAGTCACAGGACAGAGGATCCTTTGATGGGGGCATTCAGAACCTTTTTCTTATTCATTTACCCCTTTTATAGCTCAGTACTCACATATAAAGGACTATCTGTAAAAAGCCTGGAGTCAGTAGTAGTGCCCCAGTTTGCTTTCACATGAAATTTATGCTTGACCTGAGGCTTCATCATTTGGACAATGCAGTCCCAAACAAATGTGTCAATTCATGACGAATTTTCCCATATGAACTAGTATAAATAAACTGTTTAACTTGCCTTTATTATAGTATTCATTACAACTCTGGTCATATTACTGAGGATGCCCAGAAGAATTCTAAGAATCCACCTGCCATGAAGAAAAGACTGCAGTATTTTTTGAGTTTGCACCAGTGTTTATCTATCAACTTAATTGCAACTTAAGCAGAGTCACCCTCTTTCCTCCCAACACCATAATCTTTTTTTCTTTTGTTAAATCCCAGTGGAAGGCTTTACAATCCTCACAGCACTTTGAACAGTAACTGTAGCATCACTGCTGATGCATCTGTGGCACAATGTAAGTAATTAAGCCAAGGAGTCTTCAGGCTCAAGCTGTGTGATGAATAGTCTAAGCAACTGAATAAACCCTCTTTTTATCACGTAAGGAAGGCCACTGTCAGGCAGATTGTAGTCCAGATGGATCTACTGGGCACAAAAATTTCAATTGTTCAGGAAGAATTGCTAACACATCTATTCTATTGCTCAATGTAAAGGTCTGGCATGAAAATTTAATGTTTCACACATTTTGTTTTCAAGTTAACACTCTCTCCCTCTCTGTAACGCTCAACTGAGTGTTTTCTATCTTTTTAATTAAAGTGTACATATAAAAGTGATTCTGGAGACCAATCTTTAAAATATATCAAAGAATTAAAGCAAGTAATATCCTGAGTATCTTTCACAAGTTTTCAACACTAGGAAACAAGTCTAAACTTTATTTTTAAAAAAATATTTGAAAAAATATACGGACTATTTTTTTCAGGCAACTTCTGCTTTGCTCTAGATTTCATATCACTGACTGTCTGGGTACACTATTAGAAAGGGAATTCTAAACACAACACTTTTGACAAAATTTTGTCTAATGATTTTAGCACAGAAAGAATATAAAAGTGAACTGTAAATCCACTCATCTCTAACATCCATTTCTGACATGGACAGTCTTGGCCATGAAAAGTTTAGATAGAAAGAAGGAATAAGATTGTGTTTAAAATAAAGTATTATCTATGCACTCAATATTCAAATACTCTACCTACATCTTAATGTATTAACTTATTTTGAATGTAAAAGTAAATTTCCTAACCATATCTTTAGAAATATTTACAGCTTAGTGCTGGGTGGTAATGAAATATTTTCATCCTCAATCAGCACTTTAGAAAAAAAGATGGAACATCTCCAAAGTTTTCTTGATCATCAACTAAACAACAAATCCCACAGCAATCCAAAGCCACAGACTGCTGGCTCAGGATTTAGGAATTATCATATTGAACAATTTACTGGATGAATGAACATCCAAATATCTGTGAGATATATTGCTGAACATAGAGATACTGCCAACAGGACCTTTGCAGGAGCTTGAGAATATTGCTTTGTCCTAAGAAGGAGAGATGTATATAAAAATTAAGTTACCAATACATGTCTGAGTGCTGACTCCAACTGAAACCACATATTTTCCCTGGGCTGTTCCAAGTCCATTTCCCATCTTGAATTATGAGTCCCATCCAGAAAATTTATCTGCATAAAAGTTCTAGATCAATTCAAAAGTAAACGACTTTCTACTGAAGGAAAAAAGACCCAAAAAAAATTCCTTTGTATTCTAGAAAGTGTCACTCTCAAGATTTTAAGAACAAGCAAGCTGGAATTCAGATCCTACAACATTCCAGGATGCATCAGGATGGCAGCTAAGTTTCTATACCCACAGATTTCATACTGTTCTTTCCTCACAAGCTCTTCAGTCTTACTGCAGAGGCTTCCAAAAGGACAGGATTTGGAAACAAACATTCTCAGGTGTCTGCTTGGATGATTCCTCTTTTCCCATAAGTATTGCATGAACCAAACCTAACCACTAGGACAAATTCAGGTTTAAGTATTAATATACAGAAAAAATATAGCAAGAGAATGGCCATGTAACAACTGTTGTTGCTTTGTTAGGAATAAAACCATAGGTTAGCCAAGGATTTTACTTCTGCCAAAAAAGGAATTTCAATCAGCTATCAGAAGGAAACTAGCAGGTAACAAGTCTTTCTTTTGCAGTGTAAGGTTTGTTTGCTGCAATTCCTATTTTTAAAGTTTCATGTGAGAGGATGTGCTTCTAAAAAAGTCAGTACTCTTTTTTTCTTTAATAGATGTGTGAGGTGGAAACCTAGGAAAAGGTCTCACACTGAATTTACTCTGAATTCTTGTTAAGATTTTTCTTCACTAAAATAATACTAATTAAACCATAAGAGGCCAGGGAAATAATGTTTAGAATAGAAAATATGATTGTCAGAACTGCAGCAATTCCACCGTATCACTATCATGAACTGTGAAAAATTTAAAGAACACCATTGAACAATATGAAAATATAAAGGTTATAACAAAGATCACGTGATTTATTTTAGAATTAGGCAGAGCACTCAGAAGGAAAATCAATTAGGCTGATCTACAAAACAAATCACACCCTCTAGACTACAAAAGTAGTAAAGATAAAATCCAAGATAGGAGAACTCAGAACTGTGCCCAGCTCCACACCTAGACCTAAAAGAAACAGTCCTAAGTGGCAAATATGATATCACAGTCCTAAGTGGCAAATATGATATCAGGAACACCACTTCCACAGGATAGAAACGGTATGTTTTTAATTATAAGTGTATATCCCTAAAAAAAACAAAATGCAAACTTTGCTAAGGAGTCAGAAGAGACAGAAGGGAATTGCAGCAGTAGAGATATAGGAAAAGACAAAGACTAAGACAACAATAGCTAGGTTAGCTTCAATAAGCCAGCCTTTAACATGAAATACTTCACGAGGACTGTTGATATTGACCTTATAGGATACTATAGCAGCCTCTTCAGCTTTATCACACAGTCCAATTAATTGCCTAGGAAGGAAAAAGTTTTAAGTCAATCACCTTCAGTACAGCCACAAAGTAGAAAGGAATCATTGTCAGAAGCATTGAAATAAGGAGTTAAGAATTATTATCACATTGCCATCATCCTGTGTTAATTGCTACCCACATGTGTAAGATTAAAATGTGCTACAACATCACAATGGCAACTTTTTGGTTTCATTTTGCTTTGAGGCAATCAATGGAGAAAGCACAAATCAACCAATTCTTGACTTGGTAAGCCAATTCAAAAACTCAGTAACTTCCATCAGAGATGGCATGTGGTCAAAGCTATTGAGATCCCTCTGGATCATGGTTCTTTTTAACTGGTCCCAATTTAATCTCATGTCCCAAGTTATTATTTCACTGTAGTTATGTTGCTACCTTGGTCCCCTGATAAAATACTTAATTGTAAAATTTCACAGGAAATGTTGTACTAAAATGTTTTGCAACTGAATTACAGAGAAAAAAAATCTGTATCTATTGAGTCCTTTTCACTCATTTTCCTATTACACTTACTTAATAAACCAGGAAACATAGCTACTGCACACTAGACCCAGAAAAACGAAAATAAATACCCTTGCAGTAGCAATGTGATGTTACCAACTTTAAGGAGAAATATTCTACTACTTTCTATTTTGCTGTGCCCTTAATAATCCACTTCACATAAATCATCAAGATCTGTAATTCCCCATGATAATGTTCTAAATATTATACAAGCAAAGAAATTAAAGGAATCCATGTCTGTGACACCATTCTTTATAATATCACTCCTGATTTCCTATTTCCTAGGTATTATTTTGTATTTGTGCTTGTATCTTATTTCCATTTTTCTATCAAATTTTCCATCAGCAAGATTTAACTAGCAGTGATTTTCCAGGCTTCCAATAACAATTTTATTTGCAAATTGCTTCCCTTGCAATACTAAAAACAAATAGCTGCTATTGTCCTACAGTCTTCATTTGCCTCTTACTTTTTCTATGCAGCAACAAAGTAGCTATTTCTTTTATTATTTATAACTTCTGGACATTGCTGCCTTTACATATTTTTGTTCAGAGCAGAATATGTGTACTATTATGTAAGTAAATATCAAGTTCTAAAGGACTCCTATTACAACGTACTTTAAGAAATTCCTGAGTTAATATATCAAAAATACATGTACTTATAAAAGTGCACAGATAAACGAATATTTCTCTCCCCATCTCTGCATCATCTTATATACACAGTAAAAAAATTCCCTTTCTGATCTAGATTTTCAGTAGTATAATTTAACAGTTCAAGCTTTAACAACTATCATATAGATTTTATAAGCTGCTTTTCTCTCAAATGTTTTTACTGAGACTATCCTGATTACTGAAATCACTGGAAATATTAGCACACAATAAACACAGGTTTATATCCAAAATACTGAAGCAGTAGGAAACTTTACAACATGAAGGGTTCCTAGAACATCAGGAAAACAATTCCAGTTCTTTATGTACATCAATGAAATCTTCCTATGATGCACTGAAGCGTTTCAATTTTTTTTAAATCAGTTTTTCACAGAGCTCCAATTCTCAATAGAACTATGACTTAAAGGTATAATGAGAGCTAGTTCCATATAAACACCATGAGCACAGTCTAGTGTGTATTCTATTGTAATTAAGACCAGTGATTCAATACCTATTGCTACTGGCCAGGTATCATAGCAACCTTGTGTCACTGAATACTGCTGGAAAACTGTTCAGCACTAGCAAGACCATGCTTCAGGAAAATCTACAATGGCACTACAGATTGTCAACATCTGTGGGGGTTGTTACAGAGAGAACAACAAAGAAATCCGCTCTAAAAAACCCTATACTTAGAAAATTGACAGGGATACCACAGTGGTGCTACAGAAAAAAAAACAAAAAACGTGAAGAGGAAGGAAAGAACATTTTTTGTCATTAGTTACACAACTTATGCACCCACATCCTAACATCCATCCCTATAAACAGAGTTGCAATAATGCTGCATCATCACATTGCTTATGAATATCCACAAAGCGCTGTCTTTCTCTTTTTCACTAAACACAAGCATCATTCACCACCAACATTAATCTGAAAATAAAACAGCCTCACTTTCAAAATAATATTTAAACTTTCACAAATTAACTCTAGATAGTCTTGTATAAATCTGCAAAAAAAAAAAAACAAAACAGGTTACTATGAACAAGAACCCAATATTGATTTTTCTGCGGTGCAGTAAAGCATCTCCATTCTATTTGGCTGCTGTCAAAGCCACTCTTTAACAGCTGGAGTCAAATTGCACTATTTACAGCAAGAGCCCTTGTCAAGTGGACCATAAGTATTCTAACAATACACTATTCAAATGGCACTTTGCCACACAAATTGCTGACTTGATGAATACCCTATGTCAATGACTAAGGCCAATATAAAAGTTTCATTTTTATGAGAGGTTTTACATTCACATATTAAGTAAAGCTTTCTTGAGGAACTATTAAGCTATATATTTTGGGTCTTTTGACATTAAAAATAATTAAAATCTTTTTAAATATATCAAGGGGATTTGACAACATTAATATGGATCTTGTGTTAACTGCATTTGTCACAGTCATCTGTTATTGGTACTCCCACTGGCACGTGCAGCACAATAAAAGAATTAAAATGGTCAAAACACCATGAAATCAAAACATTCTCCTTTTGTATCCGTGATTTACATGATAGCAAAAGTTTTGAAAGAAAGCCTTTGAAGCTGGTCTACTATGTGAGAATATCTTTCTTAGGATGGAGGAAAGAGACCATTTTGAAAACGTTCTTTCATCTTAAATAAAATATGAATGGTAAAACAATGTAACAACGGCAAGAATAAATGCTGAATTTTACTTGCAATCTTCATGTGGATCACTCATTGTACAAAAGCATCACTCACAATTACAATACCAACAGGACAGAATAGCTACCCACTCATTTTCCTGTTGCATAAATCTTTTGAAATTGAGTTCTTTAATACATGCTAAAATTGATGATGGGGTTTTTTTGAGAGAAGAGTTATTAACAATTTAGTATATTGTTAAATTTCTAATATACAATTTGCCAAAGAAGGAAATTGCTAATGAAGCACTCCCTCTATAGTAAAACCTTCTGATAATCTGGAAGTTTTGTGATGGTTTTATGTGTGTAGTAATTATATGCCCTAATTAATTGGGCATGGAATGTTGAAGTCTGATAACCACAGTCCTCTCACTAATTACATGAGATCTGAATTTCCAGAATATTTCAAGATACTAAAATTCAGTGATGCAAAAGAGTCAACAGAACACTCTTTGAAAAACCTAAAAAAGTTTTCAGCACAAAACTTAAGAGAAGCAGCAGACTTCATAACAAGCCTTCAATTCAGCAGTAACAGAACTGTGCTAAAAAAGCTGCAGAGTTCCACACTCCTTTTGTGTAGCCAGCACCAGGCTTCTGCAAAAGTAATAAGGGGACTTCCATTGTTACGTTTTTCCCAGGTTCAGATACACTACATACATTTGGGATCCAGCATCTTCCACACCGATCTCAGAACCCTCTCCAACGCAGATACAAGTGGGAAGAAGCTCTGAATGTACTGGATGACACATGTTTGATGAATTAAAAGTGCCTTCCCAAGTACAGAACTTAATTCATTGTGAATTTAGACAAACAAAAAGGTCTGTAGTGATGAAAAAGAATGTGAAACTAAAAAAAAGTTTTAACAGAAAAAGTCTAAGACATCAATAGTATTTCTAATAAGGTTGCATTTGGACAAGATAATTGATGAACAATATTTAAACATGAAAATAGAATATTATTTTGAGAAATCAGAACAGACAAGATGTATATCAGATCAAAAAAAGCCCTACAAATTATTACATTTCCACAGTTTCCTGTTGTGATATTTCTCCTAATTTAAGACCATGATAATTCCCAAAGCATGTTAAACTTCACACTTGAAAGTTTACAAAAAACTCTTTTCCCATATTTCATAATCAACATATTTCCTTTCCTCCCACCATGTTAAATCCATGCAATTTTCATTTTAATAGCTGTACCTAAAGCTACTTACCAAACAACTACCAAAACTTTTTTCTTTTGTTCCTATTTAAGAAGGCAAGAAGAAACTATTCCTTTTAACAAACTAACAGGGAGATCAGATTCTGTGTCAATGGCCAACTAGTGCACCATCTGCCCCACAACATGCTCAGCAGGATTACGCGCTAATAAGACTTTTCAGAAAATGGGATCAAAAGGAACTTTAGAAATCAGTCTAAGGTTAGTAAAAGGTCAAAGAAAAATATTAAGAGTTAAACTATAACCATTGGAAACTCAATGTTATATGTAAATTTGAAGATGCAATCAAGAGAAGACAATAAAATTCAAGAGTGAAGACTTGGATCAAGCTGTACTTTATCAGTTTAGAAATACCTGCTACTTCGTTTCCTATAATTAATAAAGCCAGAATAAAGGCCAGAGACCATTCTGAAGGTTGTTTCTATGTGTGATTGAGGGAAAGGAAATTTCTCAATTTTAATGGCACACTAACACTAATTTAAGCATATTATTGCCTTCTATTACTCATTCTAAACAAAAAGAAAGAGCACATCTTCTCTCTCAGCCACAATTAGTTGGTTTAATGGTTTTGGTAGAAAAGAATTTCTAGATAAAGCTAAATACAAATCTCTCCCTAGCCAAATCTTTCCTGAAGATAGTCATACCTATTTGCAGCCCAGTACCTAACAAGAGCATTACATCATCTTATTTTTAACCAATAAGGTGCCACATTAATCACAAGAATAAAAACATAAGGCACTTGCAGTCTATTCTGTGATGATGCTAACAGAAAACACACACCCATTAAAAACTATCCCTGAATGACAAGAGGGAGCTGTGGTCTCGTTAGAGAAGCAATAAGACCAATAGCATCAGATCACAGTGTGCTTGTTCTCAAGACACACACATTTGAATGGGTGTGATGCAGATTCACTTGTTCTCAGGGTACTACTGACAGGTGCAGTCACAAGCTGAAGGCATGAGGAAATAGGTCTAACTACAGGTAATAAAGTCTGAGAAAATCCTTTTGAGATTATCTACTAATGACTTTGCATAAGGCCCTCTGCCAATTTCCGTCATTTGTCTATGAAATGGCATTGAAGGTATAAAAACTGAGCCAGCCAGAGGAAGCCTTTATAAACTTAAAACCAAGCCACCATCCCACTCACACATCAGTGGGTGCAAGGGTAAAGAATTGGAATCACAACTAATTGCTCTGGAGAAATGCTCTACTCTTGACTCTCACCTTATCTGAAGATTTCTCTGTATGAGCAAGGTAAGGGCCCATGCCATGTTTATACAAGCTTGAGTGTTTGTATCCAGAATTCTTGTTTTGTTTTGACTGCTGAGATACAGGAAGTAGACTATCTGCCACTAAGCATTCTGAATCTTCAATGGCACTCAGAATTGCTCTTGCTGTTTCACCAGTTTCATATCGTTCCAGTGTACCTAGAGAACACAACAGAAGTTGGAACTTTTTCAATGAGCTATACTATCACATCTCCATGTAAATATTAATATGGTACACTACATGTGAGCAAATAACTCTTCTTAAAATTAAAAATTTATTTTACACTATTGCTATTAAAAATAAAGCTTAATCTCTAAAGAAATCACTGCAGCAAATAACTTTGTTTCAGACCACCAGCAGCTCAATATTTTTCACATGTGGAGTGAGATGCAGTTTTCAAAAAGAGATAAATATATCCACAAAAATACCAGTGGCCCTAACTGTCCAAAACAGTAATTTGTTTTCTCCTCACAAAGCCCTCCCAGAGCATCTATATCATTAATAGTGTAAACAACAACAAATTTATGTAATATTTTAGTGCTGTCCTCTAGTGTTCTGGATTACAAATAGCAAGAGAAGACTCCACTTTTTTTCATTCCATTCCTTAAAATTTTCAGACATAAAGAAGGTTTTTATATGAATATACATGTAGCTTAGTCATCAGGGATATGAATGTGATGTTTCAGAGACTATTTCATTGCTTGTGTGGCTCTCTGGAGTCTAAAGCCTCTAGATAGTATACCCAGTTATATTACTTTAGTAGAAGTTTCATCCAGTAATAATTTTAGTAATAGTATTTTAATTATAACTAACATTGAAGAGATCAAAACTGAGCTTAAGTGTATTTGAAATGAGCTACTATTATATACTATACGTTTCTTACAGGAATTGAAAGAAATTGATGAACTAGCATATTTCCTATAAATATCAGCAATAAAACACAACTGAAGGGTTTTTTCAAGTATTAAATATCAGCTATAACATGAAATGTTTTTCCCTTAAGTTTGAATTCTTTCTAGCCTCAAGTAATAAAACATGAATTTTCCCTTTCACCGGTACAAGAAAAAAATGTGTAACATTGAAGTTCTATCAGTAACACCTGCTAAAAATATTGGACTGGGATTGAGGGATCTCATACAATAAGTGTTTGTGTGTATATGTGTGTATAAAATCTCTTTATCTGAAATTTCTCTGAAACACATCCATTTCTGTTCACTGCAGTATCACCTCTACTATTCACATGACAGTCTTTGAATTCGGAGCAGAGGAGAACAGGGGACCTGATTCTTTGTCCCCTATAAAAATCAATTGAACACCACAGATTACTGTAATATTGCACTGACAGAAGTAAGAATCAGCTCCAGACGTTTTTAATGTGCCATTTTCTTAAATCCTCCCCAGGACTTGCAGCCAGTGCCAGGGACTGTAACAGAACAGGATGGTTACTGAAAGGAAAGTAAGTTGCCCAAGAAGTCTTCATAGTTACACTGTCTACAAAGCTCCCAGCACTGACACATTTCAGTATTTCAGGACCAAAAAACCAATGTTTGTAGATACCTACCATACAGTTCATGCTAGACATGAGCAAACATACTTAAAAGTACTACTGCATTTGCAAAGTGAAGAAGTTGGAAATAATACAGTCACTCAACTAACATTATTTTGGCTTCTTCATATGTAAAGTAATCCTTCAAGCTATAAACAAAACTATGTGGATTATTCAGAGCAAAATACAAACAAAATTCAAAGAAATCATTATTCTACTACTTTTCAGTGAAGGAGCCAAGCTTTCTCTATCACCTTCTGTGGCAAGTCCACTGCACAGTGAATATTTGTATGCATGCATATACATACATACATCCAACCTTGTTTTCTGTAACATTTTTTTCAGTACAATTCACTGCTGAAGTCCTCAAGACTATCATAGCATCCCTGTGAAATTATCAGGTATTATGTTCCTTTTAAGAGAAATTACAGTAAGTTTTTAATAAATCCAAGACTTCTGGGGGTATGGTACTAAATGCCAAAGACCTGGTTATGCTTAGTCTTTGATATTAGATAGAACTTCCAAACATGTCTTGGTAGCTCCAGATGCATAAGAGTGCCTCAGCAGCAGTCACCCCTCAGAGTCAGACCATTCTGTGGGAAAAGCCAGTGATTATATGATGAATATAATTTAGTTAAGGCTATCATACTACAGACTGGTGTTATTTTCCATATATCAGAGCTTTTCTCTGGCAACAGCTTCAGAGCCAGGTTTTCAGCATCTGATTGAAGATAAAAATTTAATTGACAGAAAAAGAAACATACCAGAAGTGGTAAAAGGTACAGAAAATGTGACAGCAGAATTTAACCCTGGAAGGCAATGGCCTGAATGGAATATACAGGAATTCTCAATGCACATGAAAACAAATTCATGTTTTATATATTTAACACGCATCTTATATTGAACAGATGACAGATATGCTTCTACATATTATACTTATCAGATGCAAAGTGAGAAACCACCAACAGGTTGTTGAGTTACTGAACATGTCTGCTGCTAAAATCTCTTCTCTAAGTGCATCAGGACAATGCCATTGCAAGCATACAATTTTTTTAGTAGTTTGGAGAAAAGAAAATTAGCCTCTAATCAACTGAAATAAGCCCTTCTGGTTTCACACTAAGCAAGAAATAGGGCTTGGCTTCTTACATAGAGAAGTTACAATTGGTTTTGGAGGGCTTTTTTTAATTTTTATTTTTAAAGCACATTTATATAGAGGAACATTGAATAGCAAATCCCCTGAACAGCCAGCTTATTTTCTTACTAACAGAACATTATAACACCCTAAAACCAATTTGAAAAACTCCTGTTACATTTTTAAATCATTTATATATCACTCATAACAGCCATCTCAAATTCCTTTTAAGTAGCACCATTCAGAAGATGTCTATTTTCTTAAAAAACCTTCATCTTTTCTTGCATATACTACCCAATCCTGTTCCCTATTATGAACATCTGTAGGTACAGGTTAGTGTGTACAGCTGGAGCTGCAATAAAATGGCACAAAGTGCATAGGAAAACGTGTGATTATTACAAAGTATTCATATTACCAGTATTAGTATTACCAAGTATTTATATTATATGCTTAACTTTACTCTTCTGAAGAGCCCAAAATACTCATTTACAGAGCAAATAGTTGGCAAAGACAAAATTAAGGAAGAGACCTATATTCTGCAATGCCTGAATACATCAGGGAAACAAACAGGGATGATTAGGGGAAAGGCTTTAGAAACCTGTTTATATGACAAAGACTTGCTGACCACTGCAAACAGTCAAAACAATATTGGGGCAGGGTGGTTATTGTTCAGAAACCGTTATATATTAGGAATATACTGTCTCTCATTTTAAAGGAAAATAAAAAGTAAGAAATGACAAAGCTTGTACATGAGAGAACAGGCAAGAGGAGAGAAATACAGTTCATTCTTAAACCTGAAGTATTTAAAAATGAATAAGCCCAAAGAATTTTGATTAAGGAGCATAAAATAACAATGGGTGAACAGGAAGAGATAGGGGTGTCTACACAGCAGCAGCACCACTGCTATCACCCTCTACTATACATACAAAACACAAGAAAAGAAAGTCTTTATCTCTCTAAAGCTGTGACCATAGCAACCAAGTCTCAGGAACAGTCAAGAGTGGAGTATTTCACTCTCCTGGGCAGCTCTGGACCACCAGATGTGACTGGCTAGAGACTGCTACAACATCTTATTCTTCCTGTGGACCAAGTACTACAAATTGTGTCTCTTGGTGTTAGTGCTGTCCACAGAGTTCTCTGGGTTCTGCATACTGAAGGATGCATTTTCACTGGAGAGGTCACGCACATTTTCCTGCCTCAAGATGAGGCATTCACTGCCATCACATGACCTGTCATATCATCAGGCTCCAGTGCTTTCTGTTTGCTGTCACAGCTAAAGTACTGAAAATCCTCAATATTTGCAGTGCTGCTGTGACCCAGTAACTCAGATGACTCTTACAGCATCACAGTGCTCTGTGAATGAGAAATTATTTCTGAATTTATTTCATTTAAAAACAGCATGTGGTCAAGAACAAATAATTTTCTTTACTAGTACTCAAAACAGAAAACTCGCCTTTCAGAAGAAGTACTATCTGTAACATTAGTTGTTTTATTTTCTGTTAAGATGTTAATTACCATAAATACCTATTTCACCTGAAAAAACCCTCCGAACAAACTTTCTTCTGTGATGGTAGAGAAAGGCATACAGAAATTTTATGTTCCTTGCTACAAAAATGCTTGAATTGTACAGTTCTACAATCTTGCTCCAAGACAGTTGTCAAGCATGTTGCTTGCAAAAATTTCTCCTTATTGCTAGTGCTACCACTCCAATATCAATTGGCCCAAAACAGATGGAACAAGCATGGCATTAAGAATATATATTCCAACCAATACCAAGACAAAAGTAAATGCCATCTAGCAAATAGAAATGGGATACATTACACAAAATCCAGCCTATTGAAATAATTTACTAATATTTTAATAGCCATTTTACTTATAGGAAGAGATTAAAAATGGAGCTGCCCTGTGATGTGTATTTGCCAACCCTCCTTACTCATTTTTGCATTTGGATGATTTCTGTCAGGTCCAGCTCTGTGTGTTATTGACATTCTTCAGAATACACACTTTCAAAAGAGCATTAGCAAACTATTGTCAATATCCTTCAGCTGAAAAAAAAGTAATGAAGAACAACACAAAGGAAACTACTGAAATCTAATTTATAATGTTGGTTTATATATGTGGATAAAAAGAGCAAGCAAGGACACAGCCAGTCCTTACCTCAGGATTTCTGATACAGGCACAAGACCCCCAAAAAAAAGGACACTCCCCTGTTCTCTCCCTGACTCCATCTAAACTAATCCAAACAGTAAAGAACAATAATCCTTTGAATGAATTGTTAAGACACAATAAATGTGCTAAGCTGGGCTGAAATGGAAGAAGTTACCAGCTCTGAACTTGGAAGATATGCAAGCAGTTTCCATCTAATCCTTAATCACAAACTGAAAGATGGAATGAGAATCTGTCCCTAAGTGTCTGGAATGAAACCCCGCTCTGGCATGCACTCTTCTGACTGCACAGGATCATAGCAGTTTTCAGTTACACTTCCTATAAATATATGCATATATACAAGTATAAAACCTTACTTATTAATAATAAGAATGAAGATCTATTATCAACTGGAGAGAACACAGCTGAATTCCATGCATGTTCCACTAAGCGTACATAAAGTACATAAACATACAGGTGTGTATGCATACATATGAATATAAATATACACTCTTGTATACTGACAAGAGTCAGGTATCCTCAGCTTCTGCAAATTGGCCAAAAGATGACACTGCCTTTTTTTTCCCCACCCCGAGACAGACTTCCCCAAGCACCACTACCCTTTGTTATTCTACATCAATAAGTATTTACTGAACAATGACTCAAATTTAGAGAGCTATGAAATACTCAAGTACAAATTACAGATTAACCCAAGGCTTACACATATAAAATATAAGATGCAAATTTTAAAAAGGCAAAACATTAGTTAAGTTTTACCTTAAGGCTGACAAACTAAAACAAAAAAAAAAGAGCCTCAAATGCTAAGTTCCACAAGGCATATATATTAATTTTTAAATCTTATTTGGAGATTTGCAGATCTTTAGGCTGTGCAAAATTCATTAAAAAAGAAACAAGAAGGTAGCAACTGCTGAGACTTTGACCCTACACCATGACCTCCAGAGCCAGAAACACAACCACAGGATTTATCAGTTAGGCCACATTCACCCACTCAGACCTAATTCTGACCAATGACCTGAAAACAAAAGCAGTGGAGAGACAAGGATAACAAAAAAGATATTAAAAGAGACTGTAAAATTTCTGAATTTTACAAGTACAAAAAGGTCACAAAAGCATAATTACTACTGGTTCAACAATTATCTAGGCAAAAAATTTAGTGAAGTAATGACCAAATTTATTTTGATAGAGTTCTAAGTTTCATTAAAACTATACAACTTATTTTCTCACAGCCACCTGATGAAATCTAAGCCTTAACTTTATGAACAGTTTAATCCCTAATTTCTGTATGGGATGAGAACAGTTGTCAGACATATTAAATAAAGGTCTACTTAGGAAAAAAAAAAAGCCAGCCAAACAACCAAGACCCTACCCCTCACATTCTTCAGCTGAAGTGATACTTGCTGCTTACTACAGGTTTAGGAGTCTCGTCATTGGCACTGATAATAAAAATACTTGGGGCATATTCAACGACATAAAAATTATCTTTAAACACATTTGGAGAGTTTGAAAACTTTCCAGCATATTTCACCATCAATAGGATCAAAGGTTTGATCCATAACACCACTATCTGCAGAGTAATTTCACTTTCTCCATGTTAGGTGTGCTTCTCAAACAGCAGAGGTTTTATGCAGCATTTAAATTTATCCATGTGGTGGTCACACAACAAGGATTACTTTCAGAGTATTTCTGAACTCTTCACTACTTTTCACAAAGTTTTTTATGATCATACAGATGGATTTGACTAATATTAGACATTGCATATTTTATTAGTGCTGATAAGTTAATTATAAGGCTGGTTTATTTTATTGATATCTATGTAGTTTTAAATGCTTGAGGTAAAATTTGCTATGCTTAGCAGCTATCTTAAGGTGGTATGATTTTCTTTCTCAGCAGAAGTGTCTCAAGCCATCTATCATTCTTGCTGAAGTCCTGAAACACAAGTGTTTCAGAAAAACATCGTGTCTTCAAGAATGGACTCAGAACTGAACATTCACCTTCTGTGAACTGAACCTCCAAGCTGACTTGTTCCCACCACAGTGACAGCATTGCTTGAAGTTATTGTTGCTTTTCCTGCTTGCACAAGCAAGAGAGGTCCATAGAGATCATTCCACATGGTGGCAAACCAAGTCAGTCTCATTACAGTGAATGGAAGTGATAAGTTGTTCACTCACCTCTACTGAAAACCCCAAGATAAACACATCAGTATCACCCTGATGCTACATTTGCAGAAGCAGGTAGAAATAGCACAGAAAATTTCTGAATTGAGGTAGCAGGTCCTTCCATGTACCTCTCTGGTATACTCAAAACATCAAAACATGAGGGGTTTGAAACTACATACCACCTAGAGTATCCTCAGAATAATTCTATATAAAACAGTCATTCTTAGGATTTCTGGTTTTTTTAGATGCAGATGTTAGAAGCCAAGACAACTGCAACTCTTTTGCATGTAAAAAGAAAATAGTAGAACTATTGTCACTAAGTACTCAGATAGTGTGATAATAAAAAAGGCAAAATACAAGAAAAATTATTCTATTCAAAGAAGGATTCAGATAGAGCACAAATAGGGAAAGCAATAAACAGGCAGATGAAAAAATATACTGTATTCTCATTTAGTTATTGTCTATTATTCACTGATGACTTTTGACCTTTTCTAGTATGGATATCTGACTTCATAAAAAACTTTTTAGGCGTATGTTTCAATTTTTTTTTTTTCCCTTTTCGATCTAGCAGCATGTAAGATAATTCTGAAAATTTGCTCTCCCTGGAGAAGTATGAAAAAAACCACACTATAGCCAGTGTAAAGCTAATTACATAGTATGAGAACTGAACAATAAATTAAAGTTTTATTAAGTGATGTTATTCTATCTTTAAACCCAAACTAAACATAGCATTAACAATAAAATGATAGAGCAAGGCTTGCAAGGCAAAAGAAAGTAACAGGAAATAAGTAAATGATTCATTCTGCAAGTATTATGAACTTCAAGGAATAAATTCACTTCAAGCTCGTACTAATTGAAAAACAATTTATTGGTGATAAATGAAGATTATTAACTCTGAGCAAGGAAGATTGCTAGTTCAAGTCCACCCATTCATTCCTCACTCTTAATACCCATTGGATCTAACGGTGGCTCAGTAGACATTCTGCTATATGCACACAGCAAGCAAAAACCCTTTGATCCTTTTCTCACTGTATCTTATTGTAATGGTATTTACTTTTCTAAAAAAGTGAAGATACCAATTGGTTAGGAAAATGTAAAAGCAATACAGATAACAGCTAATTTCCTTATTGAAGGGGATTTCAAGTGGTGGCTATTGAAAGAAAAATTCTGCACTTTAATTAGAATAAAATTTGTTATTGATTTTCATATTTGTCTTCTAGCACACAAGTTTGGAGCATATCCTGTACACATACAACATTAATATTCCAAATGTATTATTAGATCAATATTCATTGTCATGGAAAGATATTCCACTGTAATGGAAAGTTGCCATATCCATATATTAAAATTTAGGTAAAATATATTAAACTACAAAGATATTATTTCGTGGCCTCTGTATTGTTTTCTATATCACTACCCACATATAGGTGCAACATAAGCATTAAAACTTCAAATAATTTTACTGTGCTCTGTAAATCAAGGGAATAAGAGGATATAATTAAATTTATCTTATTCTAGACCAGTAAGAGCAACAGGCCTTTTTTCTCCCCCCATCTCTTTTAGACTTGTAGTCAGTGAGGAAGAAATACAGACTTAAATTATACTTGAAGTCAACTACACTCCTGGTATTTACCATTTCAGCATAAACTATGCTGTAATCCTATTTATTTAGAATGTATGCAGACTACTGTACTCAGAAAACTTCCCAGTGATCACGTAAAATAAGGGTCTTTGTAAATCTCATGAAAAAAGAGTACAAAAAGTTGTACATGAAGTAGCACTTGGTTTACTGTTTAACCTAGGACACAAAGATTCCTCTGTCCCATAAAATCATGATTATGAAAGCCTGTTGAGACAAACATTTTTAGGTATTTTGAAATGCTTTCTGTACAAGCGTGTCAACCTCTGTCACAGGAAACTGGACAACGAACTGTTATGCACAAATGAAATCTTCCATCTGCTTTAGTGGTCTCCCTATTAATTACCTGATAGAAGAACCATCCTAGAGTCAAAGTGGTTCTAGGTCTCTAAACGGTTCTTAAGTCACCACTCAAATTCAACAGAATTATTGCTGACTCCACAAGAGTGTAAATACTGAAATATTCATACAAATTTCTCAATCCACAGCCTGAAATTATGAACAGACTGGCTGTTTTCCCAGTCATCCATTACCTTTTGCAGGAACAGGAACACAGTTCAGATTTGGTTTTTTAACTGCAAACAGTGATCTATGAGCCTGACACAATACTCCATTGACTTGAACTTAGAGGCAAAGCCCAAGTCACAAAGCTAACTGCATAGCCAGAAGAAATATAAACGCTTTCTGATTGTAGAAGCAACAAAAACTATCTTACATCCCTTTCCACAACAGAATTCAAGCACAAAGCTACCACTCAGATTTTATCCTATTTAACTGAGTTAGGGAACATGTTCAGGGGTAACTGTGTAGGCAAGTGGTACTATGTGTGGTTGCCCATCCATTTGCCAACAGATGAAATCCTAAGGAAAGGTGCTGTGCTCCTGCAGAGGTGCCTCAGTGATGCTGTGTACATCTCTGTCACACATCTGAACAATGCTTTGCCTGCCTGAGTGCCACTGAAGTATCTACATAGCTCTTGATCTAGGTCAGGCCAATTTCAAGGATCAACGCCATGACCTCTGATGTTCTGCTGCAATACAGATGTAATTCAAGACTAAAGCAACTACAGTATATCCTACCAGGCTTTCTCAGGTATTGACCCAGGATAGCACCTTTTAGTCAGCAATGCATAGCAGGAACAACAACAGATTTGTTAATTGCTACTGTATAGTGAATAACAGCATCTTTTCCTGTGTACCAGCTACTCTTAAGGAGATAGTGATTGTGGCACTCATTCTTCCACAATACTCATAACAAAAGACACTTTTAGCCAACTGCATCCTGTCTGAATACATAATATGCATGAGCAGTGGTACCCATTTCACTTCTTCTTTAATCTTGAAGTAGGCAATGATTTTATGAGTAAAGGAGGGACAGTTCAAATATACCCTGATCTTTCTTGTTTTGTCTAATGCAAAGTATAGATAGTGTGTTCTAATAACCTGTAAAATAAATTGTGATCTCAGTGCTCAGTAAAATTGGATTTTGATACAATTTTAACATGCTGTGCATTTCAGTGGCTCTGGACTCAATGCCCATTCCTCCTCTGAGGACATACAGCTCTGAATTGCCTGGACACTCATATTGAAGTGTCTAATACCATTACAAACTCTAATAGAGTTCTTTTGTCAAAGATCAAATAACTATATTTAATACCCATATGAATCAACATTACATTCTCAAATCACCTGGGAATCTACAGTTTAACCTGAAAACATGCCACTTCAGTTTTGCTGACTACACAGTTGTGAGCTTTTCAATTATCTTCCACTATTAACTGATCATCAATTAAATCAAAATATCTCAGATGATGAATTTTTGGAAGAAATCGTAACTTTGTGCTCCAACTTGGGACAGTTTAGACTGAAAAACATCAGTCTTTTTAATAAGTTTGATTTTTATTTATAGCTCCCAGGAGTATTCAACTCAATTGACTGCCATGTCAGCTAAACTTCTGATTATTAGGATCAGACTTAAGCTGTTCTATTTTAGTAGTGGCATACCATAAGAAAAAAATTCTTTCTTGTTTATACAAACATTGAAACTCTCCAATTCATATAATCAATGTGTTAGTACTTCTACTAATGTTTTGGCCTTCTGTAAGTTTTGCTCTTGTAACACCACATGACACCTTCAGGAAAGTGTGCAAAACATCAAAACAAATAGGATGACCTCTTTGTGTTATTACCTGTTTCAATTTCCCAAATGTAAACTGAATTGTCTTCACATCCAACAATTAGCACGTTCTCAAGAGGGTCAAATTTTATCTTCTTCACAGGAAACAGATGCTTTCTGGCATGTAAGAGACATTGTCTCTTCTGCAGGTGTAGAATTGCTACTGAGTGGTCACTGCACACACAGCACACTATACTTTGGTCTCTTAACTGCAAAACAGAGAACTCCAGTTTCAACACTGTAACCCCATTCATAAGCACATTATTTTAACAGGCCTAGTACAAGTATTCCAGCAATTTCTTTCCCAGAACATACTCATTTTAGAGAACTATGTTTTATTTCAGCCAATATCTTCTACTTCTTTTTCAGCAGGCTGGCTATACAACTAATTTCCTGACAGGAAAACATACCTTCATCTTTGGTTTTTCAGTATTTTAAATATAATAATTTTAATTCCATTCATTCACAATATTTAGCATATCAAAGCAGTGATTATATAACCAACTATACATTAGCAGTTGTCCTAGAGGAGAAAGTAGTTTAAAAATTACCTTAAACCAAACTGGGGCTCCTGTGATATATAATTATGTCAGGTCTAAAAACAAAAGCCAAGGGTAATGCATTGCTAACAATAAAACTGTTACAAATTCATTTCATACTGTATGGATCTGATAATGCAAAGCCTTCCCCTACTGCATGTAATTTTTGGCAACACACAGAGGAATTCCCCTACAGAACAATTCAAACAAGGCTGAAACACCAGGTAGGCAGGCATTAAATCCTACTCAGTTTTCAGAATAAAGATGAAAAGAAGCCTTACAAGTATTACAAACTTTGTTATTGCAAACCAATTTTTGACTCCTTAATTTTGGCATGTACCTGAACTCTGAGTCATTCATAAGACATATCAAATATGTCTTTGCAGGCCTTCTAGGAAGAAAAATGGAAATCACAGCCCCACACAGAACACAATGTTCAAAAGTTCATAGAACATTCAGTACATTAAATTTCCACCTAAATTTAACTTGAAAGTTCAATTAATTAGAACACAGCTACAAATTATTCTAGATACCATAAAATGCAAAAACATACTCACAAAGCACCAAAGAGATGTGTCAGGAGTCAAAATGAAGAATATATATTTTGGACCAATAGAAGAGATTGAAATACTCTGTTCAAGCTCCTAACCTTACGGAGTACGTTCTTTCAATAAGGAAGAGTTAATTAGATTGAGATATAAACTGATAATCATGGTATTAAAAATGGTGAATAGAACGTTAAGAGCTTCAATCTAATATGTCACAAACTCAAGAACTCAATTCCCTGCAATTAAAAGCAGCTTTCAAGGACAACAATTAAGTGGAGGTAAATTAAGCATAAAGTGGTGAGGTCTAAAGTATTGGCATATAGGTTTTCTTTTTATTTTCTCTTGTATGTAAAGATATAGACAGATGGTTATATAGAGATATAATTTTTTGATACATCAAGCAATAAATGTATTATGCTTTTACTTACTCTGTAGTGTTCTGGGGAGCGCAAGAGCTCTGTCACTGCACCAGACTGCAGATTAAACTGGTGTAGGATGCCTCCAGTAAATATATCCCAAAAGATCACAACAGAATCCTGGCCCCCTGATAACAGCCAGCTTGGATCAAACCTTACTGATGTGTCATGTGGATAAAGCAAGCAAGTGACTCTGCTACTGTGACCATTCAGAACCTTATAAGGTAGATTATCTGAAACAAGATGGAACATAAATTATTCTAGCTCTTTAAGAACAGGAGTTCCATACTTTACAGCACATTTCCTGAAAGTCAGGATAAATATATCCAACCTTTACATGGGATCAAAGAATTTTGGACCCATTCCTAAAAGTGAGAACAAAGGTCTGCATCTGAGCTTCACTACTGAGATGTACCCTTTATGCTCCCTTCAGTGGAATGAGCTTTTAGAGAGCAAACAAAAAAGAAAACTGCCAATACAGTGACATGCCACATATCTCACTTCTAGGGGATATTCAATCCTACAGCCATTACCAGATTCCCACTACTGGAAAGCACCTTGGTTGTACTAAGCTGCGATCCAACAGATCAGCAATAGAAAGAGACAGATCATCACGATCTTTCATTTTCCTCATTCCATTCCTGACCACCAGCCCTACTTCTCAGAGAATTTTTACAGGTATCACTGCAAGGGATGCCAAAATATGAAGTCTGCTGTGCTTGACTGAGATGAATCTGAACAAATTGTTAAAACTTACCTTTAAGGAAAGATACGTTTTCTAAAACTCTTGCTCTTGCAGTTTTTAAACCTAATGTTACAAAAATTTTCCCATTTTCGCATCCACATACAAGCTTATCAAGACCGGGTATGTACACAGAGGAACTGACAACTGCACTTCCAAATCCATCTTCAGATCCACAAAGTTGATCAATAATGCCCTCTGACATGGAATGATGTTTATCAAAATCATCCTGGAGAGTCCACACAGTTGTAATGGGGATCTCTAGAGTACGGGGCAAGAAAGGATTTTTTTGTTTACGCAAAACAAAATATAAAAAGTCAAACTAAACAAAACACACATTTTCATAGCTTGATCACTTCCCTTATCCTCCTAACTACAGGCAATCCCCACACAATAAATAAATAAGCATCACTTTCTAGTGTAAAAAGTTTTTTATGAGAATTTTGATTTTCATGAAAATGGAGCCCAAGACATAATGAAAAAGATGGTAGCAAGGTGCCAAAAGTGCCAAACCTTTTGGAGAACCATCAAATGTTGACACAGGAACATCAGGAATATGCCACAAAGTGATCCGTCCTGAAGCTTCACCAGAAAAAAGAACCTTGTAGAAAGGCTCCTTTCTTTCATTCATGAAGCCCATGGCAAAAGGCAGACTCTGGGGAAAAACAACAGTAAATCAATATTCTGAAAGAAAACTGATAAAATAATGTAATAATTAACTGTAAATGTGAAAGTTTTTTTTTTTCATCAAAAGCTGTAAAAATACAAAACAAACCACAGTTGACTTCTTATCTGCCACTAAATCCTGCCCAGACCAAGTCTACTCTGCCTGGTATAAACTTCTCAAGGATCACCTCTGCTTTTCAAGTACCCTTGGCTAAACCTACATCCTAAATTAAAAAGCAGACTGGGAGGTCTCCCCAGGTTTACAGTTTCACCAGCATAAGGACCAAGGTTAGGCTGAAAAAACAATGCAGTGAAATATTGTTAATATTTGCATCAAAACAAATTCAGTCAAGCTTCAGTCATCACAGCTTGCATGACTACAAATAGTGAAAAGTAAGAATTATGCTTTTACACAGGTAATGATCTCTAACACTGTCATTCAGTCATGAGGTGGTGTGGCATTTCCAAGAGCAATGAAGCTGCTGAAGGGTATGGAGCACAATTCTGATGAAGAGCATCTGAGTGGCTGGGGTTGTTTACTCTGGAAAACAAGGCTCAGGAGAAAGCTTATCACTCTCTACCTCATATATTGGATATACTTATTTACAACAGAAGTTTGAGAGTCAGTTCCAAAATAATTAACTGTCCTGCAAAATGGTTCTGTTTATAGCCTCAGAATGGAGCTCAAAACAGATCATCACACAGGTGATCTGGTTGTCTCACAAATCTGCTTTAGAAACTATTCAGGTAGTAAGGCAAATATTAAAGCAGAAATATTAAAATAGAGCAGGTCATTATTTTTTAAAAAGCATATATTTGGGGGGAGGCATACATGAACTTTGTACCACCTCTGTAACCCTATTATTTGCTAAGCCATGTGTTTTGGCTATGGTTTTATTTGTTGGAAGTTTTTATTATTTAGTTAGTTTTTATTAATTTTTATAGATTTGAAAGTAGAAGCTTCTAAAAATATTTTAGACCACTTCTTCATTAGAAAAATATTTTTCTACTGTGAAGAAAACTTAAATGTAGCCAAAATAAAAGACAAAATACGTTATGAGCATCTTCAAGTTTGTAAGTAACAATTTTAAAATGCATGAATAAATATTACTCATTACTTTTACAGAACAATTAAATCTGTGGATAAATTCATCAGTTCTTCTGGGCTTATTCAGGTAATTGCAAACAGACAATAAATAAACTTTCAAACCTTTATGAATTTACCTTATTTTCCTTCATACCAGTAAAGCTGAGTAAATGAGGATAAACTGTTTCCTTCAGCACCTTCCCATCAGGAGGGTACATGCTTTTAGAAAGACCACTGCATATTTAAAAAAGAAATTTTAAGCATACAAGACAAAATAATTTTTTTTTTAAAGCAGACCAGTAACATCAAAGATTCACAAGTTCAATTAAAGGTAACCAAATAAGTAATTACAGGAGACTTTTTGAAATCACAGCACCAGCTGCCCAAGTTCTACATGGCTAATCTTATTCCTATGTCCCCTGCTGTGTCAAACAAAGACTGAGGGCTGTCAAATTCAGGGTAAATCTTTGAGTGCCAAAGTGGTTTTGTTCTGGTTTTTGATCATTTGCAACATGCAGAGATTTTCCATAGTAACCCTCCCAAAGTTCATCTTATACCTGAACTTTTTGTGTGAATTTCCCATCTGAGCCCACCTGTTCAGCAGCTGGTAGATGTAACTGTGGCCATCTTCTGTCCAGATGATAAGTCTGTAAGCTGCCAGCACCTCCCCACCAGCAAAGCACTGGCCACTCTTACAGAACTCAGTACAAAGCAAGGAGAAATCACAATAATCATAGACCTAAGTTCAGAAAAGCAATAAATTATAAACAAATAGTATTGGCAAATTCATTTTAAGCTAAACTGGGTTTGGGCAGTAGATCAGTAAACAGAACATGAGCTCAACTCTTCATAGTTGAACAACTATTTTTCAAGCCTAACACATTTTGATAATAACAAACTACTGTAAAGTCCAAGTGAACCCATACAGCTCAAAGTTAAAGAAACTGACAGTTAAAAAAAAACCCAAAAAGTAGCATTAGGGTCTTACAGTCTCATTAGAGGAATTATTAGAAAAAATGCATGTTACAGATATTTTTCCATGAAAAGCCTACTCATTCTACACGTGAACTTTCTCCATAAATGCTTTTGTACAGAATTTAAGTACCCCAAGAGACATCTCAAGGATAGTTTATAACTACATGATTCAAAGATGACTCAGATGTATGTGAAATTTTTTGACCCAGTCCTGTCCCCACAGAGATGTTGGAATCAGGTACACAAGTTAAAATAATCCTGAGTGATTAGTGTAAGAAAAATTTTGTAGCACTGGAAAAGAAAAATACAGCATTTTAACAATAAATTTCAGTTGAAATACTACATGTTTTCTCTAAAACTGTTATTAATTTTTAAAAATTTTTAGTTATTTTATTATAGCTACAAGAAAAAGCAATATAGCCTGGGGTCTTTGGTTTTGCTGCTTCTATCAACAAACAAAGGTCCCTGGCTACTGAGGACTTGCCAACTGTGACTACTTCTGTCATACTTAAACAGGGTTTTTTAATCTTTGTCTCCTTTTCAAATGCACTGTGGAGAGGACTATAATGCACTCAGTGCTCTAAAACTGTCTAATACTTAAATCCCCTTCTATCCAGCCAATTTAGTGTTAAACTTTTAAAGCGGAAATACATTCATAAAAAATAAAAGCTTCATTCAATCTCTTTCACACAGCTGAGATAAGCCAAGATGTGTTGCAGGCATAATTATATCTGACCATTTGTGAATACTTTCTTTAACCTAAGGAGGAAAACAAGTATCTGCATGTAAAAATCATATAAGCTTCTCAAAATTAGTAACAATAACAACAAAATGTAATGCTCAGTAATGTACCTGCCAGCACATGGAGGACACAACCAGAAGGAGCCTTTCTGTGTAAGTACAAAATCTTACTGCTTGACAATTTATACAGTCCAGAGATTTTGATTCCTTCTCACACACACTTTGTTTCTCCTTTACAGCACAGAGGGAAAAAAAAAAGCTATAAAATTCGTTATGGATATCTGAGCTTTTAGATAGAAACAACCCACTGAAAATAACATTCTGTTAAGAGACTTCCAAAATTCAAAGCAACATATAATCCTCATCTAACAATAAAAAGACAACAGGGTTCATACTGATATGGAAATGGAAGAATGTAAACATTCAGTGTAGCTGAGATCATGATCTCACTTAAAGAAATTTTAGTAAATGTGGAGATAGATCAGAGGCAAGCCACAAATAGAAACTGCTGTAATGACTATCTGCTAAGTATTCTTCAGTCAAAAAATAGCTACAACAACCTATAAACAGAGTATCAGATTCAGAAAAGCTGAAGAATATTATGTTTTCCCACTTATTCTTGTTGCAGGACAATCAGACACGCTGGTGTTGCCATGTCTTTTTTGCTTTTAATACCTTTAAAGGTAGTGTAAAAGCAATTTGTTTTTCTAGCTTTGTATTGCTAAATGTACTGTTAAAAATTATGTATGTATTTTCACATTTTTGTGGGAATATCATATGTTAAAGTCATCCATCAGGCTCAAAATTATTCTATTGGAATTATATTTATTAATTATTGATTAAATAACTTAAAACTGATGTTTTTCTGTTTTTAAAGATACCAACAGTCTCAAAAGAAGGAGCATGTATGCTTGGAATCATGGCTATAAAACTGAAAACCATTTTCTTACAGTATCTTGTGGCTTCAGTTAATTCCAAGTAAATCCAACAATATTTATTAAAATAGTGCTCTTTAGAATTTAGCCAGATTGTCACCAACTCTGCAGCAGTCCCTTCACTAAAGTGGCCTCAGGCCATAAAAAGACTTCACCACACCATATGTTCCTCTGACATCTGTAAGCAGTTGTTAGAGTCAGAATTTTCACAACATGGCAGTGGGGTTTGCTCTAGGAATGTTGAAAAGGTGCACCCACCCCAAAAACACCACAGATAAATCAAAAACACCAGGATGGTATCAAACCTGACACTCTCCTCAGGAGCCTGATCCTAACCATGAACAAGTAGTGCTGCCCACACCCCACAGTTTGTCGAGCCAGGCAGTGATGAGTTACCAACATTCAGAGAAGTCCGGTGATATTTTGCCATTTCTGCCTCACTGTTGAAATCCCTTTGTGAATCTAGCTTTTAGAGTATAATTAAAACACAAAAATTGCATCCCAATTCTAGCTCTTGTTCATGGAAGGTGACAGCTGCTGAGAATATTACCACAAAAAAAGAGTAAGTGAGCTTGAAGATAGAAAAATAGGACACTTGACACAGCAAGAGTCTCTTCCAAGTGAAGACGGCATTGTGAAAAGCGGACTGAGGAAAACAAAATCTAAAGAACCATTTTGAAGGAGGTAACAAGGGTGAAGAGGGAGTACAAAGGCCAATATTGAAGGGCTTTGAGCTGAAAGGACAGAGTGAAGGGGTTCAGGATCACAGGGAAGCGTTGCAACTTAAGCATCCTGGAATATGAAAAGACAAGAAGCCTGGCCAAAAGGTAGTGCAGTTGTCAAGACAAAAGCTGTCCAGTGACACAATTTTAAATAATGCTATGTGCCTTCAGAATTCTGTGACAAAAGTAATAAAATCTATTTATATCCAGAAGATATAAATTTATTCATATTCTGCTTCAATGTAGTCTTTACTTGAGAACATTCATGTTAACACTGACCTGAATGCTATTCAGAGATGAAGATAGGTCCCACACTTTGAGAACTCCAGCTGCAGACACTGCAACCAAAGAGTCTTCTGTGAAAAGTTAACAGTGAGACAGTCAACATGAAGCCAAGTTCAAACAGCACCTACCTATTCAGCACTAAAACAAAGATTGTGTAAGACACTACTTAGAGGAAATATCAGTTTTACACAAAAAAATAATTATATACAGAAATACAAAACATGTAAGCAAACAGGGAATAACTAAACAATATAGAGAAATACAAAACATGTAAGCACACAATTAATAATGTATTAACAGAAGGCACAGAACTGTGGTACTGTGCCTTTAATTTCTCTGATATTACAAAAGTTACTTATACTTAAATATAAGAAATTAGCTGCTTACAGCCAGTATCCAAGGTGGTTTTTTCCTTTAAAAAACATATTAAATAAAACAGGACCAATATTAGGAGCCTTAAAAACACCTCTTGTGCTATCAATGAAACATTAACATCTACATAACATCTCTACGAAACTTGATATTAAATCAAGTAGGATCATACCATTTATACAGAAATATTTTATCACAATTTATTTTACCTACATAAATGCCTTTAAAACATATACCTTGAATTCTTGCAGAGTGTACAATACACATGCAGTTTATCCAATCAGAAGACTGAGATGATAAAGTGTGAAGAACACCCAAAGTTTTAGCATCAATAATAAGAACATCTTGATATTCTCCACAACAAAGAAGCCAGCCTTCACCTGTCATTCGGAATGAGCAATGGTAATACTGTCCAAGTGCAAAACAGACAGTCAGCACACAGAGATACACAAATGGCATGCAGATTTTTCACACTGAACATGTCACAATCAACACTTGTAGCATCATTAAAAAAATCTAAGGCACACATGAAACCATACATACAATATTGCTAGTGACACTAAGGCATGGAGCTTAGCAAAAGGTGCTTCACACTGGAAGCAGCACCTGCTCTTCCTAAATATTAGGATTTTTGTAATTATGGGAAGTCAGGTGTTAATTTTCCCTATAAATTGCTAAGGAGTTTGACACTTGTTTCTCTGAGAAGTCCCTCTTCCTTTAATAAAGCTCCTAACATCAAGAGTTGTATGTAAAGAAAAAAATCAAGTGAAGATGCAGAATATTCATAATTAAATTTTTCATAATAAATTTCTGATTACTTTCCAGAAAGGATTTCCACTCCACAGGATATTTTTCATTCTGACATTAAATGCTCTAGTGTTCAGAAGATTCTTTCTCAGCAATCACATAAAGGAAAAAAACCAAACCAGACACAAAGCAAAGAAACAGAGACAGAGTGACTATGAGGATTTCTTTTTTTGCTAGGTTCTTTATATGTGCAAGGACACCTGCACTGCATCTTTAGCTGTAGTTGTAAACAATTTCTATAAATGCATAAGCAGCAAAGTGGATCTACATTTAATACTAACCTGAAAATAAAGGGAACAATCATGTAGTCAGACAAAAATATCAGACAACCCAAAAAAACCCCTGCATCTCATTTACAATTTTTCTGTAAAGTTCTGGTTATATAATAATTCTCATTCTTTTCAGTCAACTAACTGAATTGTGAAAATAAAAGTTGTATAAATAACTGGAAATAGTACTACAGTTATTATGAATAAACAGAGGTAGAAATGCTTAGTTTACAGTTACTGTTACCATGAAATTAGGCTTGAAATAAAGGATTTTTATAGCCAGTTATTCCTCTGAGAAAATTCCACACTGGTTAAGATTCACAAACGTTTAAGTGTTGACCCTGGTGTTAAATTTCATTTAAAATGGCAAATATTCAGTTTGCACTACTTGACATCTGCCATTCATAGCTAAATCATCATTGAATAAAAGGAACCTACTAGAGCAGATAGGTTAGTAGTTCAATTAAAACCAAACATTAACTACAGCAAAAGCAACTTTCCCCATGGAACAACAAGAAAAAATATACAACAAAACACACATAAAAAAACAATTTATTATAACTATCTGAAGGCTGCATTTTAAGAATAGTTTAACATCTTAACATCACCTACTTTTTCCTAAGACAGTCTTCCTGTTAGTTGTTCCTATTTTCCTTTAGCTATCTTGCCCAAGTTATTAAACAAAAATAATTATTAGCCACAATTAGGTTCAGCTCACTTCTAATAGAGAGGAACATCTATTTTCAACAAGTACTTGCTACGCTGATTCGAAGACTAAGAATGAATATTATCCTCTGATCTTCACAAAAAAAAAGTACAAATTGTCAGCTAATCAGCAAGGCCAGATCTGCCTACTTCCTTGCAAAACTTGCCTGTAAATTCATCTATTGAAATCTAATTAAGATTTAATTAACTAGAACACAACAGGTCATACTGCACCTCAAATTATAAATTAAGTATTGTTTTGGTTGTGTACATACATCTATTTAAGGAATATATACACTTTAAGCATATGCACAAATAAAAGTGTAGAATAATTATTAATTTATGTTTCATACACATACATATATGTAAAAATAAATAATTAAGACGTTAATCTTCCATAATTTTGGATTCCAAATTGGCTGGGCTTTGGAGTTACATGAAAGCTCAGATATCATGTGGAGCCTTAGTTCCACCCTAGACTTTCTCACTGAAGAAAAACAGCATTTTCATTAATACATGAGCCCTGAGACTCTCCTCTACTAACATACCCAGAAATAAGCCATGTCCCAGAATCAAACCCACAGATGTTGAGTCCCTCAATCTTACTCATGTGTGTTTCAAACTCTCCTACACTCCAAAATCTACATACTTATTTCACCTGGATACAGTTTCAACCAGACTCATGAAATTATCTGAAGCAATATTCAAAGTCTCTGAAAACAAGGAATTTGTCCTGGAGTTCCACAATGAATGAAAGGGTATTTTTGAAAATGGGGTGAGGTTTTTTGGAGGCCAGGAGTTCAGCACCAAAACCATTAAAAAGTTTAAAATAAGTCTTCCAGCAGATTGTCTCACAGTGTTTGGCCAGATAACTTGTAGTTTTAAAATGTCATGAAAAAGCCAACACCAAACTTGAAGCTTCCACACACTCTTTACATGACAAGAGCAAAGATTAAGACCATTTCACTTGGCTACCTGATGCACAAACAAGTTAATCAACACTGCATTTCAAATACTTGCAGCTTAAAAGTAATCAGTCTGATTTGATTAAGGAATTCAGAGGAACATAAAAGTCTCAATTCTTCGGAGAAAAAAACTGAAAAAGGGATAAAGACAGGGTCTTTTCTCCTATGAGTTTTATATTTAAAACTTACTGAAAAATATCACATTAATAAAGCAAAACTCTTGTAATGAACAGAGACCCCATGAAAAGTTACTATACTTACATGGATTGCTGTATGCCTATAAGGAAGCTTTGCGTTCTCAATGCACTGTCCACTAGTGACATTCCAAACACACATCTCCCTGCCAAAGACAACTTCATATTATTCTCTGTCATTTCCACTCAATTGGCTGGAATAATTTTGTGCCACCAAGTTTTTCTTTAGTGCTGTATTTAAGTGCAGTCTGGTCTTTTATAAAGCTTTTTGTTACAGATTGCTGGGTAAGAAAATGTAGTCATTAGGAGGGGATGACATGCAGTATCTATTTCTTTTTGTTTTGGTAATTACACCCTACTGCCTTGCAACCAACCTGACTTTAAGACCAACTCTGGTCTACAACAAATTGTAGGTATACTGCCATTACAGCTCATCAACATGTCACTGTAACTATCTGTCACTGGAACTACATCCTCCTGAAAATGATTCATTTCACTGAACTTAAACCACACGTTTCAAAAAGCATTCTGCATCTTCTCCCATATCAGACTTAAGCTCTTGAGAGGAACATCTTTTGTAAAGAAGAAACAGTGCCATCATGAGGCTGTTCCCAAAATCTGCTCACAATACACTCAGCCACCTGAGTACCTGTGCAACACGACCATTACACTTGGGCATACCTGCCTTATCTACACATTATTCAACATGCAGTGGGACTGGATTACAAGAGGCAATCAAATTAAATTTGTAAATGAGGCTGTATGAGATATGTTATCATAGTTCAGCAACTGAATGTTAAACTTGGATGCTTTGAGATTAAAAAAAAAAGAGACATCCAGAAATGAAAGATTAATTTCATTATTTCTGACATTACATTATAAGAAATTTTCTGTATCAAGACTTAAAGATCATATTGGAGAGAGTATTTTACTATATAAGAAATACTACTTAGTGATTTACATTTTAACCTATTTTCCCATTTGATGCTAAACTCTAAGTATTATTTAATATTTTTCATCTGAGCAATAGCAGCATCAAAGTTTGTAGATCCAAAGTCAGAACTTAAGTGAAAGCTTTACACTGTTTGTAAAACATTTCAGAGCAATGATTTTCTCCTTGTTTATATCAGAACATTACTGCTTTAGCTACATTACTGTGACACATACCTACAAACATGGACAAATGAGACCAGAATGTCAGAATGTAACTTCAGCTTCTGGATGATATATTCAATTTACTGTGTGTACTAATAAGGAGTGAGAAATATCACACATTCCATACAGCATATGCTGTAGGACAGGTTTGTCATTTGACATCAGTGAGAACTCATGAACCATTGGATTCATTTAAAGACTTCCATATTAGAAGTACAAAAAATAACATTCAATGCTCATTCTTTTGGGATTAGTCAGTTATAGAAACTCTGAAAATCATCTGGAGTGGAACAGGGTAGATGATCATAAAATCATCTTCCACACAATTTCTTCTATCCACACTACAAGGAGATGGAAGCTTGAAAATGGCAGAAGTGAATTATTAACAAGCCAGAAAATTCAGTTTGGCAAACCCTCCATCTCCTGAAGACAAGGCTTCCTATTTGTAATTATCTCAACTTCATGTTGCAACCTTACAGGGATCAGTGATGGATGCTTTGCCCTTATGTAATACAGATGAGAAGTCTGCAGTAATTTGGCAAAAGTGAGCACTTATATGGGCCAGAAGACAATTCAATCCTACCTACACACATTCCAAACAAGTCTAAGGATCCCTTCAGAGATAAAAACTTTAGGATGTGAACACCTCTGTATGGTATATCTATAGCAATATCCTCATTTGTGACTTAATATTGTCCACCCCAGTTTTTTGGGAAATACTGTATCTTTGCTCCCAGTATGATGTGGAAGCAGTACTGCTCAACATTCAGAACTGGGATGAAAAGCAGTTTCATCTCAGAACTCTTGAGCAGAACAGAAGGGCAATCCAAAACTGGTTGTGTAGATTTCTCACCCTCTCTGCATAAATATAAATAGTACTGTTTATGACTACCTGTCCAGTTAGGCAGTCTAATCTTTCAAGACTAAGTAGCTTGGAATAGTTTTTAGAAGGTTATCCCTTTCTCATATACTCATAATTGAATGAGAGAAGCAGACAGGGATCCTAGCAGCTGGAAAGGATAAATAAGCTACTCAGTGAAAAACCAGTAGCCTTAAGGTGCTGGAAGGTACAGATTGAAGGACAAGTGACAGGTACTCTTCATGGAAAGCCATTTTAACAGAGCTGTCCTGTTAATTAAAAAAGATGAACCCAAACAAAAAAAAAAAAAGGGGGGGGGAACATAATTAAGCAGACAGACAAAATTGCTTAAGAAAGCAAGCAGCTAGCCCTAACTATTTTCAACAGCTGAAATCCTAAACAGGTCTTCTGACCCCAGCTGTAAAGGTTATCAAATGTTCTGAAGTATACTCTAGCAGAAGTACAGGAAGCAGTTTAACTCGAGTGACAGGCTATGTAATAACAAACATAGCAGAAAAGCTGCAAGATCAAGGCCCTCTGAAAGAACATTCTCCAAAACAGCAGATAATATTTAAAGACAGAAATGGAGCACATATGCCTTTAATTCATGGCCATTCTGTGTTTCCATACATACTGACTGAGGAACCATAAAACCACATCAGAGTACACTAGCCTCTTTTACTGGTTCAGTTCTCAAGACAGTTCAGGAAGAAACAGAAAAGAACACCATGATATTCAAATGCTGTTGAAGTTTTGATGCCCTCCAATAACCCAATAATTTCCCTTTAAATAGGGTCTAGCCAACCTCTTTGAATAATTCCTTTTTTCCATCTACTAAGTGGATATGTGAATCTGCCAAGCCTTTCTGTTGTCCATGGGACAAGCTCTTAGTTGGACTATTGTATATTAACAATACAGTCACTATCCTAAGTAGCTGCTATCATTTTAATATCATGGAAGTAGATTGAAACATTTCTGCAAATGCATAATCTGACCTACACTTGACACACCTTTCATGATTTAAGAAATGAATAATTGAATATTCAGTTACCTACCCATTTTCAGTAGCACTTACTACATATGGCTGTTTCTCAAACTCTCTTGCTTTTGCCAAACAAGTTACAGAAGCAGTGTGGCCAAAGAGAATTTCTTTAGATGAAATCTAGGAGAATAATATAATGATTTATCTTAAACAATTTTAGTATAAACTAAGGATATCTAAAACCAAGAGAATATTATTTGTAGACATATCTAATTGTCAACCTGCTTTATATTCTTATGTTGTTCAGTCATGTTTCTGGAATGCAGAAAGGCATAGATGAATTTTTATGCAGTTTGCATAAAGCTAAGTTTCTTTAATCATTGTATTCATCTTCAGAAAAATGTATGGAACATCAAACGCAACATCTCTGGCCTTCACCCTACAGCATGCACCAAAAGTGGCACAGAGAAGTAGACACTGATAAACCAAAGCTCTTAAACAAGTGTTTTCATGCCAAATGTTTAAATAACCTCTCTGATTATCATAACTACATGCAAACCTTTTAATTGGAAAAGATAGCCTTATAAAAGCACAACATTTCAGGCTGCGTTTGAATACAAATGGGACAACTAAATTTAAAAAAAAAGAATAGAACCATAGTTCTAGAAACACCCAATTAAAAAAAACACCCAGGAACTGTTTTCACACCACTCCATTCTCGGGAAAATAAATGTGAAATAATGAAAGAAATTTGCATCTTAATTACATCAAAAAGAGAAGTTTCATCTTGCTGCTTCCATCTTGGTAGACAGATTTGGTTTTTATAAGTAGGTACTTTTTTTTTTAAATGTCACACTCAGTAATTGATCTACAAAAGCAAAAAAGCCTTCACAAATAGGAATCATGATAATTGTATATATTTACTTGCTGTCATTACAGAGCACACAGTCTCAATTTACAATCCACAGCTAATCTGTGAAAAATTCTCCAAAGTCTGCACATAAAAGTTGCTCATGTAGACATTTCACTTTCTGCTTCATGAGTTTCCTATAACAAATATCACACTATCTTTAAAAACTCATCTGAATAACTGCAAGTCTGGATAATCCTATTGCCAATGAAAAAGATAAAACTCCAGTCTGTCCATTTGGCAAACTGTAGCACAGTGGGCACAAACCTGTAAGTCTGATGAAAGATCCCAGAGACAAATTTGTCCTTCTTGGCTCCCTGTAACTATGGTCTGCTGGTCATCTGTGATCATAACAGCAGTGATGCTGTGAGAGGGAGCTGTTCTCCCCCACACAGCCACAGCCGGTACCAATGTCTTCATGGTCAACACCTGGAAACAAACAAGTCATGATGATTAAGACTAAGCATAAGAAAAAAATAACCTGAAATAGGGGGGGATTCAATCAACATAGAAACATTTTCTTGCTGTTGCCAATATCATATTAACAATTTCAGGGACCTGTACCATCAGAACACTGGAACATCAGCAACAAGAGTTGTGTGCTGCCCCACACAGCCTGGCTTCACTCTGATGGGCTCACGTTGTTCTCCCTAAATGTGGCTGGTGGAACACACAAGCCCTCCCCTGTTCCCTTCAACTAGCAGTGCTGCTCATTGTTAGCAGCAGCAGCCAGCTGCTGGAGCAGAGGCAGCACAGGAGCAGGCTGTCAATAAAGACTCTGATTTCTAGCAGGGTAAGGCAAGAGAAAGATAATATGGCCAAAGGAGAGAACTGGTGGTGGGTCCAGGAGGAAGAGAAAAATGAGGCCCAAGATGGGAAAGCACTATATACCCAACTGTTCTGCGGTATCTCCTAGAGACAAGAACCAAAATAAAGGTGGCAGCCAAGTTGCAAGCTGAGAAACAGAGGATGAACAGATTCTCTCTGTTGCTAAAGTCATGAGTCCTTTGTCCAAAAAAAATTATCACCTAATAGATTTTTCTTAGTGCAAAAAATTGATTTAATGGAGTTGTCCACCTGGCTGAAGGCAGTTTTGACTCCCACCAGCCAGGCAATAGACAGACAAATTGAACAATATCAAAAATGTGTGTCTTTGTCAACATGCTATTCTCAAGTGTCAGTGAACAAGAAGAAACAGCTCTTAAGCTGTTTCAGATTCACCATTGTCTAAGGTCATCTAAATAAACAAATATTTTAATTGTTTTTATCGAAACTATTGTATGTCACCTTTCTTTTAATCCAGACAGCCATAATACAATTGAAGACATTTCAGAATAACCACTTTGCAGCCACTAAGCAAAATTCATCTTTCAGAGAAGGTGTGCTCCAATTGGTCCTGGATAAAGAAGAGACACCCTTGGCAGATCCTCGGAAAAGAAGTTCAAAATGAAACAATAAATCTCAGCAGAGCAGATTGAAGAACCCAGTCAAAAAACATTACATAAAGCTGAACTTTCGTGAGGAGAGACAGGAAGTGGGCAGAACAAAATGCATGACAGCCAGTAACTGTGTCAAGGGAAGTAACACAGAAGTGATGAGAAGAGCATGAAGAGCAGTTCCTGCGATTACTCAGAAAAGACCACAGGACAGAAATGGAGCACAGAAGCAGCCTTTAAGTTATGCTTAAAGAAACTGTAACCCAGCACAACAGCAGCTGAAAGCAGGGACATGGACAAGAGGCATCTTCATGACTACTAATAAAAGCCTAAAGTGACACAGAACTAAAGGAATGGTCTTGCTTCCTGACAAGAAAATGAGATAAAGGGCTCAGCTACTGAGAAAAAAGGCTGAAAAGACTAGTATGGCAAACTATTGAGGTCCTGCCATACAACCTTGACAGAATGCTGAGGGCAGAGAAAGAAGAATCTAAGAAAAAATTGAGGTCATGAGTTCATTAGGCTAAATCCCACTTAGTTTTATTTAAAAGCTCTTTGTGGATATATAAAAATACTGAGACATGTTATTGCTCCCAGCATTAGAATCTGACTTTTCTAATTTTTTTTTTTTTAAATCTCCAGTCATATGAAATTACAGGTAGACACTGAAATCCTATTCTCTTGCATTTTTTGCCCTGAAATAAAAACTGTTCTGGACAATCTTTAACGACATGTTTTTAGGTATCAGGTAAGCTAAAAAAGGTTGCCATTTTCATAGGGCTTATAAAGAGATGGCTGCCAAAAGAGTTTAATAAGGCAAATCCTGCATCTTTAAAATGCATTTGCTTGCATATCATGTAGTCATTTATACTTGTACCATGGCAGTGTCCAATTAGTGTAAAACACCACAAGGAAGCACAATTCAGGTTTGTATTGCACTGAATATTGAATATGAAGCCATAAATTTTATTTTCTTGTAAGGGAAGCAGAGAACCAAGCTCAATATTATTAGGCAAAGACCTACTGCTGAGCAAGTGATGAGTAACAGAGAAGTCAAGCTAGCAGATGTTAAAAAGAAAGCAAGGTGATAGAATTTGGTAACATGGAGATGATCTATCTGCAGATGGTTAAGTTACTCACGAGTCACATGAATAGAGAACTACTGCTACTGACAAAACACTGGTTTTAAGAGAATTAATTTAGACTGAGATCTTATGAGAAGATTTTCTGTTTTCCTTTACATTATGACTGAAGACTAAGAAAAGGAAATCAAAATGTATATGAATTTTTTGTATTACTACAGTCCTTAATGCTTTTCTCTCCTTGCTTCTTGGTTTTATTTTGGATTAAGGTGTTTTGATGCACAAGTAGTTTGAATGAAATCTTTGCTTCTTAGTGTAGCATGACTTCACTAGAAATACAGCATATCCACATGGACACATTTAGTCTGACAATACTTAGCTTTACCAAATTTTTTTGTGATAATGATGGCACCTAAAGCAAATTTTCTTGAAATAAAAATCTACAGATATTTATCAGACTGTTTCTTTTAAAAAGGTAGAAGCTGTTTTCACAAAGTCAAATATTGCCCAAGGCATATCAGAGCTGCATGTAGCTTATCAGCACGTGTCAAATTCCTCCAGCTCTGCCCACTCAAGCATGTCTGATTTGCAGTATTAACCCATAATTCAACTTGAAATCACATTTCTCAGCCCTACTGCCCATTACTCCCTGCTTACAGCCTAATAAGCTTATTTGTGCTGCCCTTACAACCATACTGCCAGAGAGTGCTCTGTCATTACTGAAATGCTCTGGTTTTAGTTAAAACCACACCAGCCCATTTGACCACTAACTTGTTCTCTCTCTACCATTCTGGCACTAGTTCCTTTTCACACTGAAACCACACCACAAACCACTATTAACTTGAAAAATCATCCAAATTTTCACAGCCTCAAGGACTTTGGGTGTACTACTTTAGTAACTTTGGTCCATTTGTGTAGTATTAAAGCTTAATTTGGAAAGCTGAGTATACCATCTCTTGTTCTACAGGAGCCATGATATATTTAAAAGTCTAATCAAAAGCTTTAAGAGGCCAGAAAGCTGAAGGTCTGACCTTGAATGCCTTACTAAGCACATATTTATGCAAAGTCTTTTCCTCATCACTCAGCTTTTTTGACTAGGACTGGTAATGAAATGACAAGAATGAAAAAGGTCAGATTATACCACAGAGAATCAGTGCCATCATATCTTAACATATACTTTCCCCATATATACTAAGTGTATCATGACTTTGGCTCCTCTACTGACCGTAAAACAAAACCATTGTTAGCTTCTCTATTGGGCTCATCTCAGACCGATCACTGCTACATAATTACTGCTTAATCTCAGGCACACATCCCTTCCCTGAGCTGCATTTTCTGAAAATAAACATTTTAACCTTAAAGCCAGTGGCCTAGGAATATGAAGGGCTAGAAAGGCAGAGTGGCTGAGGTCTCAGGAGCATGCACACCCATGCACTCACAGTGAGCTGAAGTGAGAAATCTGGGTACTGTTTTGCTCCACTGAAGACTGCAGCATACATCCCCTATTGGTCCTTGCACTTTCAGTGCTTGCCCAAAAGCCCAAAGGAATCTTTTCCATATGGCACATCCTCAAGATGTTAACCTATTAGCTACAGTTCTAAGAATTACATATATTGAAAAAGAAAATACATACCCTGATCTTTCAATGAATTCAGAACTAACACTTCTGATAAACATATATCTATACATACCAAAGTCCTTAAAGAGAGGAGCTAAACTACCCCCAGGGACCTACTCTCAAACAGTTCATCTTAAAAAATGCTGGTTGGGACAAACTTCTTTCTCATCACTATAACTCATAAAAAGCCTACCAAATGCAAATTTATAGTTTATTTATAGAAGGACTTCTTACAACAAAATTTCACTTTACAGGTAAGAGTTAACCTGCCAAAACAACCTTTTTGAACTTATAGCCATACTTATTTCACATTTCCTAGACATTCCAAGCTGTCAATAGAAGGTCACTTTAAAATAAAAGTCCAGTTAAATGTCTGGCAATCAATGCAGGCACTAAGCAAAACAAAACCATGCAGAAATTTGCTTGCAATCCTGAAAATATTAAGATCTTGACAGAATTTAGCTGTTTGCATTGGATTCAATAAGTTCCCCCAGAAAACTTAGGAAATAAAATTTAGGCAGAGCCTAAATTTTTTCATTACCAATTCCTATGGTTTTTGTGTTTCTAATCTCTCATTCTCTTGTTCCTGTCTGTTCTTTGGTTTTGTCTGACACTTTCTCCTAATTTCTACACCAGGAAATAATTCTATCAATACTGGTTTTACTCTTAGCAAAAAGCCAATAATTTTTCTTAAAAGTAACTTTGCAGTCTACTGGTCTATTCTATCCCGCTTTCACAACTTCCTATATATTATCACATAAATGTTGCACTCTCCTTAAGGATGTTGCACACCATTAAGATGTGATGGGACTTTCCTCAAGACCTGTTGGGCTACACCCTGAAGGGCTGGAGTCACTGCTGGTGACACCCACAGCTCCCTGGGGATGGGGAGGTCCTGCTCCTGCAGTCCAAGGGAGCAGGGCACTGGGACCAGCAATCGATAGAACCCATTTTAACTAGCAAGAAGCACCTGGTAATACCTTGTTTGTATTTCTTGAACGAGTGACACAAGAAACACTTATTTCATTCCACACAATAATTCACCACAATCAGAAGGAGCACAGTAAGGGCAACACCATCTCCCAGCTGCTGATTACATCAAAGGTTTGCAGCACAAATTCAATTTTATGATGTTAATCTCAACCTGCCACTCAGAAATTTTCTCTGAGGGATATGATTTTTTTTCCTCTGGATTTCATTTTAAGAATGATTTTCTTCTTCTACAATCAATAAAGATATGTTTTCATCAAAAGACTCTATCTTGGCAGAATTCAATTGGCCATCTCAAAACCTTTTGGTGACACAATATTAATTAAGATAGTTTATGTTGCACCTAAGCTGGAAAATGGGGCACTGAAAACATAGCAACACAACATTTGTGCTTTTCACACTGTCATAAGATACAGAAAAACCATCTTCACTTTCCTGAAGTTCCTTTTTACCTCATAAACTGTTACATTATATTAAGCTCCCCAGAAAATTATCATAACATGATTTTTGCTAAGTAGATAAATCAAAAATCTGGCCTGTCTGAAATATGGTGTCTGAATGTCCTATCAACTACTATCAAGGATGGATATGTCCAGGAAATGAAACCTTGCTTAGCCTCTATGCAGAACTACATGCATGCAAGTTATTTGTCACCTGTAAAGCATCAAGCATAGAAAAAGTATCACCTTAAGTCATCTCCAGTGAAGTTACTCACAGCCAAATTGTGAAATGTTTTGCAGCACCAGACTTTCCATCAGGTTTTAGGACCATCATATCAATTTTTATAGGAAAGCACATGTGACAGAAAGGGCCAGCAGTCTTTGCAGAATGTAAACTTTGATTTCTATCAAATTGCATCTTACTCAAAATTTTACCCTCAGTTTTATACACATTCTGTTATGCCTGGGTTTATTGAAAATAAGTTTTCCCTGCAAGAAAGTGCTCCATTCTTATGCTAGTGAAGGAACAGCTCCTTACATTTTCTTAATAATAAATTGGCTTTGATTAGCAACATGTTGAAACATTTATGCCTTTTGAAGAGTCAACAATCCCATATGAATCAAAGGACCTACTAAGGTACTGTCACATTCAAGTTTGGAAACTTGGAAAGTGTAGAGAGTAATAAACTTGGAGTCTGTGTCAAAATGTCCCACAGATGTAAGCAAATTCACTTTTAAATGACAAAAGCTTTGATTAACTTGCATTTTCATGAAATATCACAAATTCTGTGATGCAGTAACCATAATTACAAGATTTATCTTTATTTACACTGCTTTAACATAAAAAAACATACAATCTGGTAAAGTCAAGATGCATGAAAGCCAAACCAAAATTTACAAGTATCTCAAACTGACACACAGAGAATTTGAATCAAAGTTTTAAGTCAGTAATTTTGTCTTCCTTAAGTGACCTTGAATCCATTTATGACAAAAACCCTGTTGATCCTAGAAATGCGATGTTTTTGGTTCAGCTACACTGTACTCTGGGATGTTTAAATAACAAACAAAATTGGAATCAGATGGTGAAAATAAAACAACCAGAATATTTCACCAGCCCTTGTTTTTTCAATTGTTATGTAATAATCATTAATCAGTGGAGTAAGCAATTGCATCAAGGGGAAGATTTCTAAACCCTGACAAGCTACTTCTTTTTCAGTTTTACCCTTTGGACACTCTCAATTAACAAACCTCTCTGCAGTGTTCTTTGCCACAGGGCATGCAGCTGTTTAGTGTAAACAACTGAACGACTTGTTATATACACAGTCTAACCTGCTTAAGTAAAAAGACACTGATTATTATGAAGCAGGATTGAAGTCCAAAATTTATTCAATGCATTGCAATGCATGGATTGCAGTTTTCTTTACAGTGAACTTCAAATTCTAGCACTGAAAAAAACTTTAAATGAGAAAAACTGCTACTGTCATATAATCAGTCCTACTGACACAAACATTTTGAGCATACCTACCTCACCACAACAGCCACTTTTACAAGGAGTAATCCCAAAAACATCATCATTCTGTACTAGGGACATCACTGACATGTTAAAATCCCATTATATATTAAGACAACTAGAAAAATAATCATGACAGAAATGCCCCAAGACTCTAAGTGAGCCATCATAATTATTTTTTGATTGATTGAGTCTCAAAAAAATCCCACCCTCTAACCAGAATTAGGTACAAGAAAAACTGGAACTGCTGGGACAAAAAAAAATTTTAAATTGTATAAAAATGCTTTGCATCTACCCAATAACAAATACTCAATAATGAATCACCAAAATAGCACAAAAGCATTTTCACTCTTCAAGGAACTAATATTTTTTACTCTATGCTCTCAGATTTCTAGTTTTCTCCAATAAATCCAGCGAACAGATACATAGATTCCATCAATTACCTCGGCGTGTAATTCACTCAACTACCATGAAAACACAAGTAACAGACACCTAACGTTAAATACCAGAGCTGAAAGTTACAAAGCTAACACTACACATGCAGCAGGCCAACAAAACCTCCCAGAAACGGATGAAATTTACCCAAGTAAGAAAGAATAAACACTGCACAGGCTAGAAGGGCTTCTCACCCACCGAAACAAGTCGGGGGAACAAATTATTGCCGAACCTGACCTGAGGAAGGGGAGCCTTAAGGCCGCACAGGGCATCCCCAGCGGGATGAGGGGCTGAGGGGGCGCCGCTGCCCAGGCAGCGAGGAGCGGGGCTGAGGGGCTGAGGGGGCGGCCGCTGCCCCGGCAGCGAGGAGCGGGAATGAGGGGGGGGCCGCTGCCCAGGCAGCGAGGAGCGGGGCTGAGGGGGCGGCCGCTGCCCCGGCAGCGAGGAGCGGGGCTGAGGGGCCGCTGCCGGGAGCTGCCCTTACCTCCAGCGGCTCCCAGGCACTGCGCGAGAGGTAGTGAAGGCGCTGAAGGGACGGGCAGGCAGCCGGGACAGGTTTTATCCCGCTCGGCAGCGGCGACACCCGCCACGGGCGGCGCGGGCCGGATCCGGCTGGCGCTCCCCAGCAGCACCGCCGCCCTCAGCCCGGAGAGCCCCTGGTGAGCGAAGGAGCTACCGCGGCTGCTCCCTGCCCCGGCTGCTCGGGGCGAAACGGTGAGGGGGAAACACGGGTAGGAGAAAAAGCACGTAGGGAAAAGCGGGGCAGCAGCCGCGGCGCTCCCCTCACCGGGTCGCACCCCGCCCGCCGCGGGATGGGCAGAGGCGCCCAGCCCACCCCTCAAAGTTGTCCTGCGGGATGATGAGGTACAGGAAACTTCTCATCTGCCTGCCCGCCCTTAAGTACGGTGCAAAGAACATTTTAGCTGGCAGGAGGCGGGTGGGGCGTGATTTCCCGCAGGTGTGGGACCAGCAGCAGCTGTGGGACATCGAGGGCTGTGACCAGCGGGCTGCGTGCGCACGTGGTGGCATGAGGGCTGTGCATCGGTGAGGAGGAGTCTGGTAAGTCCAGGTGTTTCTGTTTGAAAACAATTAATAAACTGCATCGAATGAATACTCTAAGAACGTGAAACGTGATGCGTGTTCAGTCTTTTTCTTTTTTGTTCAAAGGTCAGTCCCAGAGAAGCTCAGGTCTGCAGGAGATTCTTGTGAGGATCTGAAGGGACTGTGTAGTGCACAGGTGAGTTCATCTTAGCTACAGAAATGCTTAGCTATAGTCACATCTAGGGCTGAAAACAACATCATGAGACTCATTATGCAAAAAAAAGAAAAATTCTGGTCTGTAAAATCATGTCTTCCTACATTTGTTTGCCTAAAACCCACAGGGAGTTGGAAGGATGTCAAGAGATTTATTTTTTTATTGCCTATGGTTTTCCTATTTCAATCTAATAAACGTAGTAGCTAAAGTATGCAATGTTTTTATTTCAGTATTATTGAATTCAGATTTACACCAAGACTATTTGCCCAAGATATCTGCCTTGACTTAAATAGTAATGTTCTCCAATATGCTAATGTGGTTACAGTCTGCATCAATAGGCTGTGCTTTATGACTGAATGTAATAAATAAAGAAAAAAGCATGTAAAGGATGTAATTTACTGAAACATATTTCTTGCAAACTTTTTTTCCTGCCACTTCTGGAATTTAGATTTCTAAATATTTTTAATACAATAAAATAAAAAATTTTGAAGATGAGACTTGTTAAATCGCTTCACCATATGAGTAATTTTATGTAGACAAGCTACAAGTCCTGAAAATAGAGCTTTAATGTAAAGGGTGATATTTGATTAAGCTGCATAAGGCCAAGTATTGAACACTGAATACTATTTTTCTCTGGAAAGGTGAACATTAGCCCTTTAAAGTCAACAGTGGTAACTGGAATCTCAGCCAAAGTTTTTGTAGTCAAAAAATGCTATCAAGAAAGTGAAATAATTGTATGAGACCAAGTAACCTAATGGATAAACTAGATACTGCTTGTGCTTTTTGACACCTCATGTGAGTCACAGATTCTGCCCGTGAACATAAATAAATTATTTTGACAGCTTCTCCTTAATCATTGATACATGGAGGTTTCCATAACAAAAACTGTCACGTATGTTTTAGCACAATTTGACACAAAGGGAAGGTCACACCAAAGACCTTAATTGCATCTTATGCTCAGACGGGGTCACAAAACTGTGGGATATATATTTTGTCTTTCAACATCACTTTTGTTGCCTTGGGAAAAGCAACTCACTCCATAAAAGTAGTACACATTAATACCATAGAAATATATTTTGTACAATCCTAGAATGGTTGGGGTTAGAAGGGACCCTAAAGACCATCTAGATCCAAGCCCCTGTCATGGGCAAGGATGTCTTCCACTAGACCAAGTTGGTCAGAGCCCCTTTCAACTGGGCCTTGAATCCTTTCAGGGGTGGGGAATCCACAGCTTCTCTGGGCAGTCCCTTCCAGTGTCTTGCCGCCCTCACAGAAATGAACTTCTAATGTCCAAACAAAACCTTCCTTTGTTCCCCCTTGTCCTGTCACTACCTATCCTTATCAAAAGTCCCTGCAGCTTCCTTGTAGGCCACCTTCAGGCAATCAATAGAAGTCTTTTGCTGAAAATTGTATTGTTTACATTCCACTGTTCTTTTAAAAGTAATAATTTGGTTCTGGAAAAAAAAATGTATGGCATATACACCACAAGATTTTATTGTGACATTGTTGAGAGTTGGGGAGCTCTGTTGTAACTTTTAAGAAACTAGAAAGGGAGATTTTTGAAACATATTTCAAGAACAGGATTGAGGATTTTAGTAATAATGCCAAAAAATGGACTTGTGTTGAGTATGAGGGTGATCCACTTATTGGAATCATTGTTGCAACTTTTGCATGTTTTTTCTGAAAGTGTTGATATGATGATCAGGTTCACAGAACTCTGGTTTCTCACTCTTTCTTTCCTGTCAAATATTGCCTTGCTATGTCCCTTTCTCAATATCCCTGGTTTAGCAATGTTGCACTGCAGACTTGAGTGTTCATCTACTTGAGAAACACTGTGCAGTGATTTGCCCCAATTTGTTTACTTTTCCCATCTCTAATTTAATAAAAATTATATTTACTTCCATTGTGAAAAGCCTTGACCACTATTACTGAAAAGCACTTCAAAACTTAAAAAAAAAATCTCATACAGATGTGAAAACCTGGGCCTGTTTCTTATGATCTGGGCTTGTATAGGTACCTCTACATTCATACTTCTCACAAAAGATAATGTTTGCACACTATTTTATTGATCAATCAGAGGATATATTAATTTCACTCTCTGTTCTTATTGTCATCATCACCCAATAATTAATTTCTCTAGTTTTCTTCTCTTAATCTTCTTTTAAAGATTTTTCCTATTTATCTGAATGGGCAGCAAAGCAATTTCAATAAACTGAAATATTTATCTGGCTTCAATTAGCAATCGAGGCATGTTTCTGAGATGAATAAGAGCAATTAGTGGTTAACAACATTGTTGACAGATGTCACATACTGAAATATGAAATAGCATTAGCTTAGATTGCATTATGGGATAGTTGTCAAGTAGTGAGAATTTATTGTATTATCTTATGTATAATGTGATGAAATATTGATGAAAAAAATGTCACATTTCATGTCAATTGAGGCATTGTTTTGCAAAGATAAGCTGTGGGTATGATCACCATTGGCTAGATTTCTGGAGAATGTTGTTGATTAAATTAGCAAACCTTTATGAGAAAAAATCTAATTTCATAAATTGCTGTCAGATAAAAGCTGAGATAAGTCTGTACTTGTTACATTGTGTAAATGTAGCCAGGCAGCGTTTGGCATCTTAATAATTTTCTTATTGCATTTACAAACTGTAGTTTGAGTTTTTCCCTGCAAATGATAAAACTGTAGACACTGCATCCAACAAAGGGGTAGTTTTACCACGTTATTACTTTTAAAATATGACCGGTAAGTATGGGTTTGCATATTTAATTACCAAGGACTGTCATACTCAATTTTGGCCACGAGGGGGAGCAAAGTGCAGACAGGGAGGAAGGTAATTGCTAGTTGCTGCTTTCTGCTCGGCCTCAAAAACGTGACTTGTTATTGTTGAATTGCAGTTTAACGGTATTTGGAGGGCGTGCAAGTAACCTTCTTGTTTTGTCCTCGTCGAAAATACTTTTGAGCGCTTTTCTCTTGCTGTAATTTCTCACTTCACACTTTTGCTTTGCAAGATTGTATGTATAAAATGGATTTATTATTCCTTCTTTGTGCTTTTCTGAGGAAAACGGGAAAAATATAAGGGAATTTTTCTAACAACTTTTCCCAATTTTAAAATTTCTCATTATATATGTATATATGTTTGTTTGCTTAAGGATATTTTTTTTCATTTAAGATTGGAGAGGAAGGAATGACTGAGCCTTAGCTAATTTTTTGGTAGGGACTTCGTTTTGCCACTTTTTTTTTTTCACATATAGAACAAAATCAGTAACACCAAGAGAGCTGGTTAGCTTCAAGCACTCCACTAAATCAAAAGTTCAAAGGAAAGTATGTGTACAAACATACATGGAACAATGAAAAATGGCATCTATTTGAGATGTATATTTAGGACAAGGTACAGAGGCCAAAGTAATAAATCTAGTGCACAAGATGAATAAAATTGAAGTTTCTGGGGAAAATAATTAAGGTACATTTTCTATGGTATTAAAAAAGTAGACATGTTTACTCCCTGGGTGTGAACTTCAAAAAGAAAGAAAAAAGGGATAAATTATTTTGTTGTTGTCTCAAACTTTTCATGTGTACTGTGAAATACAGTTCTGTGTTTTTGTAATTTCTTTTGTGAACTGAACTGTTTGCTATGGTATGGATCAATAGATAAGTTAGGTCTAGAAATCCTGGAAGTTCATTTGGAAATGTAAAATCATTGCTGCTTTCCAGAGCAAATCAGACAGGAGCCACTAGGTGTCCCTAAATGTAAAATAAAAGTAGCCAAGAAAGTAGCTAAGGCTATTTAAGGACACAGGGAGCAGCAATGAAAGAGACTGGAAAACATTTCCTTTCACAAGGAACAAACCAACAATCAGTTACAGAGCACAAATATTTGAATTGTCCTCTGATGAGCTAAAATTATTTTGAAACTTATTTCTTCTTTATTAATACAAGTACAGTTTAATTTTTGTGTGACAGCAGGCAATTTTACATAAATCATACCAATGAGTAGCAATGCTGACATCAAAATAAAAACTGTAGAAAGTCTTGATTAAATTAAAATAGATTGTAAGAAAAAAACCACCTATTTTTATAAGGTTTATATTTCCTTGCATTATTTAAGGTCACTTTTCTGAGCTGTCTTGCTGCACAAAGGGGTCAGTGCTTTCTAGGCCCTGTGAGGTCAGTGGTCCAGATGACTGCATCATTGAAGAGACAGAGGTCACACTGGGGGCAGCACTGTACCCAAATTTAAGGACCATAATCACATACTGTATGAGTATGTGATCCTCTGCCTGGTTAGTGTAGTGGTACAATGACTGGTTTGTACATATGCAGTTTCTATTTATGCACAATATTAAAAAATATTATCTTTCTTTTCAATGCATTCTTGATAAGAAGTTCCAAAACCACTGTACAGATACTAATTTCAAAACTGTTTGCAAAAGACATAACTGGTAGTTTTCTGAGTCTTTTTGAAATTGAAGTCAAGGAAGTGACACATAAAATTTGTACACAAAACCTCTAAGGCTAATAAATGAATTTTCTATTTATTCCTAAAGTTTTGGAACAAAATAAAAATTATATGGTCTTCTCAATGCCTTTAAGTATTCAGTTACACAAAATCTTAAATTTGAGGCACTTATTTTTAGTTTGAATACCACTTTTCTGTAATATAGTAACAAACCTATGAGATAAGTCTATTTTTAGTCTAACAGCATACTAGCTCCTGTGACTATCACAAATATGACAGGTGGGATGTGAATCTATGACAAGTTCTTGTATTTTTGTTTGTATTAAAACTTTAGGATTTTTTATTGCTGTGGCTTGACTTCACTAGTTTTGGAGATTAATAATAGATACTTCAATAAAATTTATCTTCTTGATGTTTAATAACATAATATTTTGAAGGAGGGCCCTTCTTTTGTTTCCTCATGGAAAAGGGTCAATGGAGTGCTTTGAACTCATTTATCAAGGTGGTTCTTGTGAAGCCCAGAACACATCACTGTGCCTACCTTTTGGAGGCAAGGACAGAACTGATCTAATTTGTAGTTCCTATCTTCAATATTGCTCATGGTATTTCAGGGTCAGAAATCAACAGATTGATTTTCTGCTTATCCTGTCGCTTTGATGATGTATCTCTTGATAGCATATTTTGTTACAGAGTTCATTATTTCTATCTTTTATCACTTATGACGTCTACTGAAAATTATAGTATGCACCTGGGAATGCAGAATCTATATTTCTGAAAGGTAGAAATGAACTGCCTGGGAAAAGTGATTTTTTTGGTTTCTTTCTTGCTTTGCTGGTTGAATTCCTGTTCATGGATTTCAGGTTTCTGTGTCATAAGGAGCAGATAATGATAATATAGCTGTTTATCTTTGAATTTGATCAGAAGATTGCATCATTTTCTCCTCATACTAGACAAAAATCTTCTCCCACCAGTTCTCATTTTAAGCCAATGACTGACTTCAAGGGGAATGCAAGAAACCACTTCATGACCTACTCTTCTCAGGTGACTGGCATATTTCTTCATGGGCAAGTGTTCAGGAGGTTCTGATGAATGTTGATCAGCTGAAAAATTCGCTCTCTGAATTAATTTGCAAAGGAGCAAAATTGCTTTCTCCTCAAGGGACGAATTTAAAAAAGAGAAATAGTTAAACTGTTGGTGTTGGAAGGCCATAAATTCTATAAAACCAAACATGGGTCAGCATAAAGCTAGCCAAGAAAAGACAGCTTCTTGATCGTCTCAGACAAAAGTGAAGGGGATGCAAGGAGACTGTTACTGCACTCTGTATTTGTAGTAATGATTGAAATTTGGAATGTTTTTTCTCACCAGGATTATTTTTAAAATGCTCTCTTTTATGACTGACATATCTTTAAAGAACAATAAGCTACATTTTAATTTTCCTGTAAAAGTTGGGAGGTTGTCTTCCACATTTTTTTTTGCAATCAGTATTCAAATGTTCTCTGTTTTCCTTTTGCAAAATGGTATATTGGAATCTATGAGTTCATGGCCTTAGTTATTGCATTACAAATATCCTGTAGAGAAGAAGTTTCCTGAAAAGAACAATATGTAGTTTTAATGCCAAATAGGTGAATCATCAGAATGAAATCTCCTTGCTTTTGATGAATTAACTGAAAGATGCTGGCAAGCTTTAATTTGCTAATATGTGCTGCATGGATTCATATAAAAGAAGGCAGATTCTCAGTAGAAAAAAGCTGACAAATTGAAAGAATCATATTCTCCTTATATCAGCTGAAAATTTGAATTGAAAAATACCTACACAGCTCTCATGGAAGCAGGTCACTCAACAGTGTCAGGTATGTGGTGACACATCCTTAATAACAGCCTTGTACCTAATTACTCTTCTATAGAATAGAGGGAACTGAAACTATAAGCAATTTTGTAATAGTTTAGTTTAAAAATGCAGTGTAAGCAATTAATTTTGTTTCTTTTTTTATTTTCCAATTTCTTCTGCATTCTTGATTCTGCACATTGATCTGTGATGTTGGGACCTTTTAACTGAAGTCAACATATAGGACTGAAGTGTTATATCAGGCATTAAATAATAACTGTAATATTGAAAGGGGAAAACCTTGGGGAAGGCATGGCTGAGTAATAGGCTAAGTACTTGAGGTACTGAAGCATGGATTTTTGTCCTGCAGCTTCTACTCATGCCCTTTAGCCAAACACCACCTTGACAGCTTGTTCCAGCTCAGTGCTCTTCACTGTTCTTTTGTTAAACATCATAAATGCTTTTTCCAAATGGGAGAGCATTTGCACATGCCCTGTTCCCAGTCCACAGTGACCTTCTGCCTTCTACCTGTGTTCAGGTATTCTCTTTATATTTTGTACCATAAAATCATAATACCTTTCTGAATTGTTTAGGTAAAAAACAATCATGGCACCACAGTAAAGTACATGAACAACAATGGCCACTGTTGCAGCTGCAATCCAAGGATTCAAGGAAAAAATCAGTATTCAATATGATGGGTCCTGATATTTGAGAATGAGCATGGAAGAAAGGAAGAAGAGCCAAATTTGTGCGGTTACAGAGCTGCAGCTATGTAAGTTTGATTCATGTGAAGGCTTACTGTGGACTCTACTTACTAAACCTTACTAAGCAGTGATTAGGTTTTTGTTCCAAGTAAATATTTTTTTTCATGTGATACAAATGCACTCTTGGGATCAGTGTCTCATCCTGTGTGTACCAGACCAGCTTTGTTAAATTCACTACAACTCCATTGTTTGCATAAGGTGGAAACCTGTCTCTAAGACTATCAGTCTGCTGTGGGAGACTTGCTCAGAACAGAACTCAGAACTAAGATATGCAAATATATTAATCTAAAACACAAGACCCAAATGTAATAGGTTAACAACTTCACATTGTAGCATGTCCCTGAAGCAACATAAGTACTTCTTATAACACTTCTATGCAGGGAAAAAAAACTACACACATTATGTGTAGAGACTGTAGGCTTTCATGATCTCCTGAATTAAATTTACTTCAGTGTCACACTTAATAGTTTGACCTTGAGGACTATCACAGAATCACAAGGAAAGAAATTCTCAATATCATCTAGTCCAACATACCTGCTTAAAACAGGGTCAGCAAGAGCAGGTTGCTCTGGATTGCATTCAGTCACGTTTGGGGTTGTCCCCAAGGGCAAAAAACCTCCACATCCTTTCTGGACAATCTATTTTAGTGTTAAACTACTCTCACGGTAAAAAAAGAATTTTCTGTTTCTATGAGTTTCAGTCTGTGACCCTGGCCTGTTCACCTGTTATTAGATAACAATCAGAAGAGTCAGTCTTGTTTACACCTCTCATCAGGTTTCTATAAACATGGATTAAACCCACCCCACCTCCCCAAGCTTTCTTACAGCCTGGCTTAACAATCTCAGCTCTCACCTGTATTTTGAAATGGGCCATTTTTCAGACCCGGTTTCTTTGAACTGCAGCCACTCCTGAACTCCCCTCTGATTCAAGGGCACTCCCTTACTTGAATTCAAGACCTCAGCCTTCAATTATAATATGATGGAGACTAAAAATTTACAAAGTAAAATATTCTGTGTCTGTGGAAATATATTTACTGTTAGCCACAATTAAAAACAAACAAACAAAAAAAAATCTGAACAAGTAGTCAGAAACCCCATGGTTTTTGTAACAACTCAGTGTTGCTGAGTATAATAATTATAATAATTTGAATATTGTTATAAAATGTTTTAGCATGTCATGAAAATGTTTATTATCTTATGAAGTGTTGCAACAGAATTAGAAATTAATGAAGTATAATAAAATCCAAAATTGTGTACAATATTTATTTATACTATTGTATAAAATTACTTATGCTTATCTATAGCATAAGAAGAGTTCTCTGTGGCTCTACAGTAAAAGAAAAAGAGCCTTAAACTTTCTGTATTCCAAATCAGTTGCTTTGCAAGTGTCACAATCAAAGCTTAAGAGCTCTAAAAGTATGTTCTTAATAAAATAGTTTACTGAGTTTCTTACTTCTGGAAAAGATGGCGTTCGGAAATGTGTTTAGACTAGAGACAGCTGCATACAGCAGATAGAAACTGAGGAAATGAGGGTAAGGAAACACTTGTAATATTTCTCCTTTCCTCTTCCATGTTTGTGTGTAAAGAGGGAGAAGCTATTTGTCATCTCTGCTCCATCAGTTGGTTGGCTTCCCTCCATGTGAGCCATGGGAGGAGCGTGCTGCAAAAGTGAAACACATGCAGTGTGGGAGCAGCAGTAGCAGAGTAATTTAATTCAAGCCAAACTATTTCTTTTCCTTTTGTATAAAAAGGCCTTGAATTTCAATGTGTGGTCTTTAAAATATTCTTCTGCTGCAATGGAACTTCTCTCTGTAAAAGGTAGGTTTTTCTTATTGAGCTCCTTCATCCATGTGGCAAGTGTTTAGTACGTAGCTATAAGAAGTAACTTCAGAGAGTGGAGTTGTACATTGCTCATTTATGTTGATGAGAATGTTTCTTGCAGTACTTTCTTCAAGGGGAGTATGTAAATTGTGCCCTCTCATAGTGCAATTGAATTGGTACAGTGTTTGGCTCAGCAATGTTTAGGCCTCTCAGCATTTGTGATGAAAGTGAAAGTTTCCTGGGCAGGAGATATGATGGAATTATTCAGGCTGACAGACATTCTGCAAATATGGTGCTGTTCCATGGAATTCTTAGGGATATTTAGGGAGAGAAAAAAACAAGAATGGGTAATAGGAAGGTACAGAAGATTAAGCAAATGGAAAGAATATTGGAAACCAATGGCAATATCTTGGTAACCTTTACATTGTAAAGTTGTGAACTCATAATTTTGTTTTATTGGCAATTACTAGGTCATAAGTATAGCAGTATGACGATTACATTAATATATCCATAGAGCAGGTTTAATTATTGTAAGACTGTAGGGATGTTTCATTCAAATTAAACTGAACTGTGGTACATGTGTTGACATGGCAAAGAAATTGAAAGAATATTTAATGTTGTTTAAAAGTCTAAATTTACTGACCTTAATTGGCCAGACACTTGATACAAAATTATATAAAATGTTCATACCTATGACTATGTGAATCACAATCCTGTTAGCTTCAGAGAATTCTTCCTTAATGGAAGAGATGCCATACTGTGGAACTTCAGGTTGTTGAGAAAAATCAGGATTTGAAATGTTCACTTGTTATTTGGTAAAGTGTTCACTCAAGTATGCCTTTTCTAACAGACACTGTAATAAACAATTCAGTGTAAAATGATAGGAGTTATTTTAGATTATATACAGCCAGTTAGTCTTCTGGGACTATTATTGGGAAGAATTTAGAACTGGCATTATGGGGTAATGAATAATAAGTATAATACCCTTCCTGGACGCTTGACCTCCATTCTGCCCTCTGTATTTATTAAGTTTCCGTAAAGTACAAAGAGTTTTCACATGTTTTCTTTCCCCAAGAATGCTAAGCCATCATATTACCTTCCCACTGTGATACGTTTTAAGGTTACTTGTTTTCATTTCTGATTGAGTTTTTTTATACCACATAAATCCCTTAGATTTTATTTTTCATTAAATTTATTGGGAAACAGTGTTAAGGTATTATCTTAAACTAATAATATGGTTTTGTCTTTTTTTTTAACACAGTGAAGAAAGGAAGGTTGGATAAAACAACTGGTAAGTCTGGTTCCCCCTTCAATGTCTGCTTTACATTTTTAGTTATTTAAAAGGTAGAGTATCTACATTTTCTTATTTGATACAACTCATGACATTTAAAGAGGGACAATTAGTCAAAAAGCACTGAAGCACAGAAAAGAGCCAGAGGCCAAGGAACTACTGGAGTAGTAGTTTTAAAAGCAGATGGGTTTCAGGCAGCACTGTAATGCAGACAGTCCAAGATATTTTTTATTTTTCATGCTAGAAAAAAGAGCTGCAGAAGAATACCAGTTGAGTAGGTTTGATCATCTGGTGTGGCACATAGTAACGTGAAACTTTCAAATGGGAAATAAATTAGAGTTGAATATGAAGAAATACAACAATGACATAGACTATCAAAAAAGTTGTAGGTTTAAGTTTCTACCTTTTAATTTATGGCTTCATTTAAAGGAAATACTTTTTAGTAAGGAGGGAGGTTGGTATTGTAATTTAAATTTATATGAGTGCTCTAAGTGGCTGAAGTTAAACATTGTAGGTTGCTATATTTCAGCCAAGAAATTTAGAGTTCTTTTGAATATTTCTCTAACTTCAAGTTGCAAGTTCACCCAAGTATAAAAAAAGTTTTGCAACTACAAAAGATTTTGCAAATTTGTTGTTTTGTTTGCCTCAGTTACACAGAATGATGGTGTGTGAAGCATGTCTTGTTGATGCCATTTCTCACAAATAAGTCACCAGACTTCTAAATTCATATTGACTTTGTCACATTTTTTAGTATAGAAACAAAGTCATGTTTGAGAAGACTGGTGCACTGAGTTGCAGAAAATAAATAGATAACATAAAAGTCAACACTGTTGACTTTTTTTATTAAAAAATTTCCGTTACATGATATCTTTAGTCCTTTGGTCAAATATTATAATCGTTCCTAATCAATAAGGTCTACATCCAGGATGTACACAGCCAACGCTTCTCCTTCACACCTTTTGTTAAGTGCAGTGTAATTTGACACAACCTATTCAGTGATCTATTGTAGACAGTGACAGCTTCCCTCCAGCCCCGAGTGTTTGATTGACCTGTAGTAACACAGACAGTTCACAAATTCTGTTCTTGGCTACATCCTGTATATATATTTTTTGGCAGCGGTTGTTTAAAAAAAAAAACAAACTCTTTTTTTCAGTGATGTGCCAGTGTTGATCCTTGCCTAGGATGCTGGAGGGAACTGAAGGATGTGTTACATGCATGCAAACTAAAAAGCCGTGTTCATTGAGATGATAGAATGTGCCTTTGCAGCCTTAGAGTCCTGTGTCAGGCCCTACAGAATGCAGCTTTCCTTCAGTTCTTTTGCTTTTTTTCCCAGTGATACTTTCAAGCACTTTGAAATCTTAAAAATTGTATTCTGTTTGCTGATTAGGTCTGATTTTATGAATACTCACACTCTGCCTTTACAGAGGTATTTATACAAATCTATGAGTTCATTTGGGACTGCATCTGAAAACCATTTTGTTGCTGCATCTGTATACAGAACTTGATTCATGCACAGAGACTGAATTATATATTATATATAAGTCTATGGCCTTAATTGGACATAAAGCTCATTAGCTAGTCCCCAATATTATCATATCAATTAAAAGGCAAAGAAAAAAATCCTAACATGCAGAAAAAGGAGTTTTTTGTGAGAGCTGCCTGAGAGATGGATAAACAATAAAAAGCTCTGTCTGGAAGCTGATCTTTAAAATACTCACATTTAGGATTATGTTCTCTCCCACCTGTCATGGGCAGAGATTTTCCTGTCATTATTCAACTAAAACTAGTAAGAATTTCCTTGTTCACATCCATGTATTTGACCCACAGCCTTGAGTGGAGGTGTGTATGAAGTACGAGTTAAACCCTTGCTGCCAAATGGTTCTGTTTTCTTCTTCTGGGAGGAATGAAAGTGGGGTTTAATTTGCTGTTTATTTGTTTTTCAGACACATCCAAAACATACGTTGTTTTAAAAGTCCAAAATTTAAAAAGCACAACAATACATAGAAGTGGAAGGGAGCCTTGCTGGGAACAAGACTTCATGTTGTAAGTAAAAGGGAATTCTTATCAATTGATTTTGTTGTATCTTTGCTGTATTTGTGTAGTGTAGAACAATTTAGTGCATGTGAGGTCGTGTACAGAGCACAAAAGCACTGAAAAAGTATCCAGCTCAGAGAAAAGTTGCCAGACTAGCTCTGGGGAACACAACTAAAGTTAATTTTCCAAGCCACATGGCAGATCAAGGCCAGCAGTCAACGAAGGGAAGAATTTGTCTCCAAATTTAATTTCATATAATGTTTTAGGAATACAGGGAATGAGACAATGAAGAATTCTAACTGATCCTCACTCAACTAGATTTTTGTTCACTCAGTTTCATTTCGAATTATTCTCATTTTATATGTTAATTTATCTACTTAACAGCCAGTTTAGGTACTTAATCTCTAAATTTTCCTGAGGAATACTATTATTTAAAACATTTGGTTTGCTCTTGTTTAAATGCTTTTGATCATATTATATGTAAATGATTGTTCCATGCCATCATTAAAAATTACCAGTTAATTAGGATTATTTTCTTTGTTTGCAGTGTACTAATTACCAAAGAATACTTTTGTACTAAATGCATTACAAGGTTGCTGTAGCTCCCTCTGCTGCCTACTCATTTGTACAACACAGCAGGAAGTATTTACAAAAATATTTATTTACCTATTCATTAGTATACTATAGTTCATTATCTTAAGGACCCTCACTCCATGTCTGCCAGAAAAAACTGTGTTTCATTATATGCAGATATTACTGGCTTGCATTTTAAGTGTTGTGTATTGCCTAACCTTTCAGTCTGCAGTTTCACAGTTCAGTTTTCAGTTTAAAGGTTGTGGTCCAAAAATACTAGAAGATAAAAGTTTGCAATTGGTCTTTGGTAACATATTTGTAAAGAGAAAAGCTGAATAAAACAAAAATACAATAGATCAATTCCGTTGCATAAAGCAAGTACAGCAGAAAATTAGACATTGATGAAGGATGGTTTTTGGGAGCAATGTGATGATTTAAGTAGCTGTCTCAGAGGTGGCCCCTTTGCCATTCTCTGATTTCTTTTGTTCTTTTCCTGACTTCGAGTACACAGCAATGCTCTGGGGTACCCCACACAAACAAGTTGAACACGAATTTTACTACTTAAAATTAATGGAGATTACATACAATGAGTCACAGCAGGGACACCAATACCAACTTTATTGTATTGTTCATTTTTACAGAACTGGTCTGAGGAAATGACCTCTCTCTTAATATTAATTCAATGTCATGGGGAAGTGATATGGCCTGGTAAAAATCTGATTTTAAATTTTTGCAAAATAAGGTTGTGGAATGGTGGGGGTTTTTGTCAAAACCAGCTAGTAATAAAATGCATGTAGCCTATAATTACAACTAAAATAGAGTCTGGATCTGCAACTTTTGAAGTTGGTAGATGTTTTCCCATTGTTCCAGCTGAAATGTCCTCATCATTTTGTAAGGGCAATCCTGAACAATAGGACTTGAGATTCGGCTTGTTCAGTCTAACATTTGTGCTCATCTTGCTAGTTTGTATTTTACAAGCATACTGAAAAACCCCCACCTCTGTATCTGCTGTAAGAAGATAATAACTTAATAATAAATTATTATTATTATAGATTGCTGAGCAGTAGAGATTACATTTTCAATATAATGATTTCTGTATTCCTTCTTTATAGTGAAATTCATGCTGATGGAAAGGGCTTCATTATAGAGCTGTGGAAGAAAGGCCTGCTCTGGGATAGCATTTTAGGAGTTCTGTGGATTCCCCTTGCCACTGTGCAATATGCAACAGATGTAAGTTGACTTTCTGTGGAAATATAAAACAATAATACTGAGTAAAATCCAATAAATTTCCCATTCTTGGACTCCCCAAATACCGTAACAACATTTGTGACCAATGTATATTTCTAACTCCTCTGCTTCAGTTGTAATATTAAGGCAAAATGTACGTGTGCCTCTCAAAGTGACAACTGATAAGCATCAGCCATGTGCCCTGGAGAAATGGCTCAGATCCTGGGCCAGGTATAACACAGAAAGCGAGTTTAGGGTTCAGCAGCAAATAGAGAGGCAGGGATGGTTTGGTTTATATGATTAGAGTGAAAGAATTTTAGATCAAGTTCCATGGTCTGGCTCTTCATTTTGTGACCTTGGGTAAATCTCTGTTAAAATGGGCAAAATAGTGTTGTTCTCTTTCTCATGGGAATTGACCATTGTCTCAAAGAGGAAAACAGAAACATGCCCTGTGGTGCTACAGAAGAAATTACCAGGGAGGACACAGGGAAGCGTGAGGGGGGAAATTGGCTCAATACAGGAGTTACATATGCACCACAGTCACTTGGCCACCAGAATGGCCACACTTGCTTTCAGTAGGGAGTTCTTCTGTTATAAAAAAAAAAGAAAAAAGGTTTCTGGGATTGTGGAAATACTTAAACAAACTGAAATTACTGTAAAATTTTTGAAGTTTGGAAAAGGTAAAAGGTATCTTATTCTAATAATCCACAATTCTCCCAATCATAAATATGCTTTCATATGCATAGTGCATGGAGGCTATTTTTAAAGAAGTAGCTGTGAATTAGAGAAGATGAATTTCATCTTTGCAAATAAAAATTGTTTGCCTTCTTTAATATTTCTCAAACATAAAAAAGGCAGTTGAAGGTTGGGTAAAGGTAAGAAAATCAGAGAATAACTTCATGCAGTATCTCTCATCAGATGCTATAGCCATTTCTCTACAGGAATAATAATAAATGTTAATATATACATTGAACTGACATTCCGATTATTCTTCTCAGAAAATGGGAGCAGAGGAAGAAAGTAATTCCTGTTTAAATTTGAAGTTGCTCTGTATCACAGCTGCCAAGTGCCATTTCAAGCCCCAGGGCAAGTTGTTCTGCTCCGCTGCCCAAGCTGTTGCTGAGTTACAACTTGCTGACACAGAGGATGTGGCTTACTTTTAAATACTGAAACTTTACACAAACAAAGATGCAAGATAAGAGATTGTTTCTTAATTTCTTCAGGTCCTCTAAACCTTCATGTATAATTAGTCCCCTGTGCAGCATTCCTAGTTATTTATCCTCCTGGTCTTAACCTTGCAGTTCTGTTCTGGGCTTTATAATTCAGAAATAACCTACAAGGGAGTGTGACTTTAGAAGCTCTTTTCTGGCTTGGTTATTAACTTACATGCATTGCTTCAGTCTTGCTAGAGTGTACTTGTTTGGTACCAGTTCAAGGGGGAACTGGAAAATCTCAATTAATGAGAATAATTTTCAATACTCATATTTGTTGCATCTTAATCATCTGACAACCTTAATGTCTGTTTGTCTTTATTGTTGTGCAAATGTTACATTTTGAATTTGATGACTGGGAAAACTGGAAGTCCTGACTAGTACATCAACAAAAGCTGGAATATATTAAAATGGTGTTATAAAGGAGCTCCAATTGACTTAGTAATAAAGCATGATTCAGTAAAAAGTGGTTAATCTTATAAATCCTGCCCAGGTAATTTCTATAACCTGTTTTTCCTAGGAAGGCCCAGGTTCCTGGTGGAGATTGCATTCTGAAGTAATAAAAAATGGAAGTGAGATTCAAGGCACTAAAACACCAACTTCTCATGAGATCTTACTGGATATCTACTTTGCATTACCATTTGGTGAGTTACAGATTAAGATCCAGCATTCCAGCTATTCTGTTTCTCTCTAAATTCCTATAATTTCACTTAAGTTCCTGAAATACAACAACAAATAGCAATTTTTCTATAGAATCCTGGAGCATTTTCACAATCAATACTGGTAATTGTTACTGGTAGGTAAGACCCACATCCCACAAGGAGCTGGATGAGCAGTTTCAGTAGCTTGTGGTGATCCACATGTGGATTGCAGAGCTAAAGAAGGAAGTACCTCCTTCAGGGTCAGTACTAGAGCCTGTATGTTACAGCTCTGCAGCACATCAGCTTTGACCAATGCATACAAAAGTTTTAATGAAATCCAGGCCTTCACAGCATTTTTACCTTCGTAGCTACGATTGTCTGCCTTTATTTTTAGTCCATATGAAGATGGAAACTATATTTCTAGATATATGAATGTAGTGTATATGAAGGTAGAAATGGAAACTAAATTTCAATTAATACATCACCACGCATTACTTCCAGAAATAATGCAGAGAGATTGACTTTACTAAGATTATCAATCCATCTATATGACATGGTCTATCTCCAAATAAGGTCACAAACATAATTTAGCTTAACAATTTAGCTTAACATTTTACTCTTTAAATAGTCTAATGAGCTGTGTCTGAAAAGATTAGTCCCAAAATGTATGCAGGAATAAAGTAAAACAAAGTGAAAAAGTGTGAATAAGAAACTATGTCAAAAGGAGGACTAGAAGTTATACCAAGAATATGCTCTTTAATTTTCTAATTTTTTATTAAAATGCATTGTCTTTGATTAACCTTGGTAATTTTTTCAAGGTATATTCTGCATGACTACACTCCTGTTAATACATCAGGTGGAATACATATCTTTTCAGAGAGAGACTGGGAAGTATTTAAGTTTCTTGTAAGCTACAACATAGCCTAACTTTTTCTTCTTTCTATCTTTTTCCTTTTTTTTTTTTTAACAAGAATTACTTTTTATTTACTATCTAGCCAAAAAAATTTCAAAATATGACCTCTTCCCTAGTTGCATTCAGGTTTTTTTGTTTGCTTTGGTTTTTTTGGAATGTTGAATTAGCAGAATGTTTTAAATATGTCCTTACGTCTTGGAACCTAGTGTAGAACTGGTATAGGAACTCTAATTGTGTGTTTACAAGATGTAAATTCAGATTGGTGATTTCAGGCTGTTACTTGGAGAGTGTTGGTTTGTATGTTGAAGCTTGTATTCTGATTTCAAACAAATGTGTTTGAAACATTTCCCAAGACAGGCCCTGTCAGACTGTAGTCACAGGGCACTGTGAAAATCCTGTAGAGGTCACTCTTACACCGTAATTTTCTTTATAGAGGAAAGAATTCACAAGCATTATGTCTTTGTTATTGAGGACGCCAGGATTATCATCTGCCGGGGGTTTGACAAGGGCATTTTCGTTGCTTATCCTATTGAATAGCTCAGCTATGAGCACCTGAGAATCTGTCCTTGTCTATTGGAATCAGTGCAGCCTCTTTATTATGACAAATTACACTGGAAAGGTAGCAGACTGCAGCTACTTTTGATAATTCCTGAAAGATGTTCATTTGAGAATGCAAGATAAGGAGCAGGAATATGAGAGCCTCCCATGCTGCTTTAATAGTACAACTTCATTTGGACTTGAAATCCTGAATGTACTAACGTGGAAATGTGTTCTCATCAGTAACTCAGTGCCTTTGCCACAAGTATCATTTAATGTCAGTTGTGGTAGCAGTGAAGTTGACATTTCACCATTGCCAGCTACACTGAGCTCCATTAAAGGCTGCTAAGTAAAATGAAGACCTACAATATTTAAAATTCTGCAAGCAAAGTTGCAGTAATAAAGTACTGACTTTAAATAAACAGTACAGTTGAATTACAAACATTTTTCATGTCTCTAAAAGTTACTTAAAGGATAATCAGGGGTTTATGAAATAAGGTAATTTTCCTTCAAATTTTTTAGGTCTTTGTTGTAAGAGGTAACAGAAGAAGGACGTTTTATGTTATTCCTTGAATTCAGCATTAGAGATAGGTAGCTTGCTCCTTGACATTATTATACCTTACATAAAGAGTATAAGCTAAAGAATTTAAAGATAATTTTACAAGTAATTTGTAATAGCTGTAATTTGGAAAATCACTTGTGTGTCTTGGGAGCTATGATGTCATTTTGCCAAGGAGCCTACTGAAAGTCAACAGAACTTGTACCTCATTAATAATTTTGAAAAATACCATGCAGAACTCATGTCTTAGGTTTGGTTTAAATTCAACTCATTCTCACATTTTTCATATACATCAATTAGCAAATGAAATAACAAGAACAAAGTAGCAATGATGAAATTTAATCCCTGTTTCTTCATTAGTCACCATACTAATGCACTGATACACCAAGGGATTTGCAAATGAGAAAATAAATTGTTCTGATACAACTTTGATCAGCAAAAACCAAGGTCCTGAAAAATCCTAACAGACTGATTGTGAAAACTCATGCATCAAAGTATAGAATTCTAAGTACAGATCACTACAGTCAGTGTAATAATTCACATATACTTACAATTTAAAAGTTTGCATTAACATAGCCAGTAGGAAAAGATCCTGTTTTCCAGAGTGTTACCTTTATCTTTTGCATGTTTCACAACAGTGTTGCATTCACTTTGAGCAAAAGATACGACACAAATTTCTGGCAGCTCACCTAGTGTTGGTAAACACTGTAATGGAAAATAAATCAAAGCATCATTCCCAATCTGTAAGCAAAATTTTAAAAATGGAAAAACGAGATGGGCACACGAATTCTTATCATCATCATGGAAGAAAACTTCCTCACAATTGGGATCAGATCATTAACCCTTTCTTCTCACTAAAGCTAATAACAAGAAGGTAACTGATTTAGGCCTCTCAAAGCTTTTAGAGTACCAATCAGAAGAAGATAATTTTGGAACTCTTATTGCTGTTCTTGTAATAAGTTATTTAATCATTACAATGTTTGCAATTAATATAATACTTCCCTATTACTATAGATTTAATGAATTAAGATAATTAATTTTAAGTGTACTTCTTCTTTTAGAACTAAAATGGGCTGAAAGATTTCTAGCAGCTTTTTCCTTCTCTACAGATACCCACACAGACTTAGAATGCAGAGGCTGGCACACAGGGACACCCCTCCAATGTGCAAGGCCTTCACATCAAGATACAAATGACAGTCAGTCACCCATGGAAAGTGGGCTCAGCATACAAGAAAGCAAACTCAGGTATTTTACCTTGTCACATCAGAATGTGTGATATCATTTGTTGATTTCAATTTTTTTTTTTAATGTCTGAATGTCATGATGCATACAAAATTATTTTAAGCAAGAATATAACTGAAAGTTTCTTAAACTTGTCAAGAAAATGCAGGTATTCATTAGCTTTTCTATTTTCTTTTATGGAAAAAACATGTGGTCCTGTCCTGTTCTCACCCCTGGGCATGTGTCTATATAGGGTTCAGCTTTTCCATAGTGACTTCCTGAAAGATCAGAAAGGAAGAGAAGCAACTCCTGACATGATTTGTGTATTGTAACTATTCTATTTCATCTGGAAAGTGGGGATAACATTTGATTCAATTTTTGAAGCTAATGTATTTACCTAGGCAAGCTGCCTGCATTTCTGGAAGTTTTCCAGAAGATAATTAATATTTTCTGTCTATTTCCTTTGAACAAACAACAATGCAGAGGGGAAAAAAAAAGAGGGGAAAGCTAATTGCTGTCTTTCTGCTTCTCTGAATGTGGAAAATGATGATGCAAAATGGTGGAAGGGGCAAGGAATAAGGTGGCAACAACTGTATTATTTCTCTGCCATCACCTTCTGCTGAGTGGAGTTGAATGCTCAGGAGGGAGCCCAGTCAGCCTCTAAGAACACCATTCAGCAGTAGTCTCTGAGCAGGGAGAGCTTTCTCTGTGTTGGAATAATCACTTCACTTCTTTTGAAAGGCAAACTGGTGAGAAATGAAGTTCCCTCTACTGTTCATTTTGGCTTTCATAGCAGCTGTCACAGACTGCATTACATTTCATTCATGGTGTCCTTTATCTATAGCAGTGCAGGAAAGACACTGTGAGCAGCTGACACTCCAAAAGGTGTTCTGTCTTGATGAGGGGTAGAACAGGCTCTTGGGAAAGGCAGCAAGAATATTTGGTGTGTCAGGCACTTGGCTCCTATTTAAACCGTGTCTAACAGCAGTGGTACTAGAAAATTAGCTCAAAAATTAGGGAAAATGCAATAAAAATTATTACATTATTAAGTTACGTATTCTCTGAGGCAATAACATCTTGATGCATTTAAATGACCTTTTCATGTACTCTAAAAAAGCAGGGTCCTGGTGCACGTAACTTCTACACAAAATTAGGAAATAAATTAGTCTAAAAAAAGCTCAAGCTCAGGGATGCAGTCAGAGACTGCACATGGACAAGGTGCCACAGCCTTGCTTGGGTGCCTGTCAGCCTTACCCTGTTTACATTTCCCTGTCAGTCCTTGCAGGGTATTTACAGAGAAGTACAAGTGCTTCCTCAGGGTGAGAGCTGTCAGTAATGGGAGCAGTCAAGAGCTGTTTCTCTGTATTTTTCTAAGCACATGTCCAGTCATTAGCATATCATCTGTGCTGACGTGTCATTTTCAGCAGACATCTCAGTCTCTGAGCAGGTTAAGCTAAACTGAAACAAGTTAACCCAATCTGACCATGGAATTCTTTCCTTTACCCCAAATCATTTAATTGAAATTAAATGAACTTTTATAGTACTAAATTGAGGGTCAGCACTAAACTATTATTTTATTTTATCCAATAATAGGTATTTTCAAAGATTATGAACAGAAATAGGATTGTTTCAAAACTTGAAGAGCAAGATGTGTATTTATTCCAAATAACTGTATTTGTACTAAAAATCTGAAAAATTAGGGAAGTAGATGAGACTACTTCTTTTGAATAGCTGTATTAAATACCAAAATTAACTGTCCTGTAAGTATTTAAGTATTAATATGTTCCAGATTTGTTCCTTAAGTGTTTTTTTAGACTGATATTTATTCATCAGTTCTTTGGTTATGTACATAAGTGGTGCTGGCTTTAGGTGTAGACCGATGACTTACTAAGTGTAACTGAGTAACATTTTCCCTTAAAGCAAAAACTCACTAAATCAAAATTTGGAGGATGTGGTAAATTATTAAGTGACCTCTTATTGGAGCAATATCTTTTTTCCCTAGAGGCTTAAAAAAGAAGATGGAGAAGGGGAAAGTACTAGTAAAAAACCCCAAAACCCACAAATTATCTGAATTTTTCTCCAAATAACATAATGAATTAAAGAATCACCGTGAATTTCTAAAAATCAGCAAACTAGTATTTATTGTGTACTTCATTCTCCCTCTCCATAGTAGCCATAGAGTAAATCAGTTGGTTCACTCTTTATGTATTTTTAGTATCCAGTGCTGAATGCTACTACTTGCAGGAATAAAGATTTCATGGTTAATCTCTGTGGTACCACTGAGGTAGAAATAATGTTGCTGTATATCCAGAGTAGCCAGAATATACAGATATACCTGTCAATCATAAACTAAAGTCAATGGCATAAAATTGATTAGGGGCATTTCCAAAACAAGCAAAGTGGAGCAAATATTTCTTTTAAAAAATAACCAACTAACCCCAAAAACCTAAGGAAGTACAGCAACAGGGACAAGAATCTTTCTTTTTAAAAGAATATTGATTTGTCCTGTGACGCTTGTTTTCTCTGTAGAACTGTAAATCAATCATTGAACAAGGAGAAAAAAGATTTTATTACATTACAACTAAAAATCCATTATTTAAATGGATAATAAACCATATATGTTTATTTCTTTCTACCTGTGTGGGCCACGTGAGTAGATGCCGTGTATACCTGCACATCTGTTTAAACAGACAGTGTTTGAACATGGACATTTGGTTTCTGTTGTGATCATTGAAATTGTGATCATTCAGTGAGAAATTTCTCAAATCTAAATTACGGAATAGGTAAGCATAACTGATCTTCTATAACATGTTATTGCTTCGTATTTACTGCCAAAAAGAAATAAGGTCCAAAAGAAGAAAAGAAAGAGGCATTTAACAAAAGATGACTATCACATGCAAGGCTTTTGCTATGAACTTCCCCTGGTTCCCAGCTTCCTCAACTGGCAGATGATTCTCAAAATATACAAAGAAGTTGACATTATAATTAGTGATTGGTGGCTTTGCATTTAATTATTATTCATAGGCTGTTCTCTACACTGAAGGTGATTTAACTCATGTAACACTTACATGTTATAAAGGCAAAGTAAAAGGACTGTTTACATCAAAACACATGAACCAAGAGAATTCCCTGAGTCTGAACTGTTTTCACATATTTAAGAGCATTCCTCTAAGCTCTTTGGCTTCTTGGACAACTTTGTTCTGCTTGAGTTACAGAAAGGAGGGTGGGTAGGAAGGTGTTCAACTTTAGATGATGTTTAGTCTTGTATAATAAATCAATCGTTTAAAACTGTAAATAAATGTTATTAGTTCCTATAATTACAGTAAAGCAGATCTTTTCAGTAAGAATATTATGTAAAATTGAGCCCTTTGTGTACCAGCACCGTGCTGAGAGTTCATTCCTCTGTACCCCAGGCTTAATTCTCATCTGTCACTCAAACTCACATGCTCATTGGTGATCCTTCCTGCTCCGCTGCTCTTTCCTATTTCAGTTCCACCCTCTTGCTTTTCTCAAATGTGTTCCCTTCAGATCTTCTGTGGCCTGAAACTATTGCTCTTGATTGCATCAAAAGTAGCGCTTTTAAAGACTACTTCAAAAAACTTTCAATATAATTCTGAAGACTGTTGCAGTAGCTCCGTAGAGCAGAGGAAGTACAACCAAAATTTAAAATTAGAGATGGAGAATGCTACATCTCATACATACAGTGAATTTGAAGTTTAACCAATTTTTATGGGTTTGTAATGTTTGTATAACAATGTCAACTGTATAATTGTTACCCATTTAATTTGTATATTTTAAATATTTTTAGTAAAAAAATGGAAGAGAAGATAAATTAGCAGTTAACAATATATAGAGAAAATATTGTACTTGAAATATTGATTCAGGAAGATTGAGGAAAAAGGACACTGAATTAACTGAGAAACATTTAGGGAATTGAAGATCGTGTCAGAAAAAAACCCCAGTGAATTACATATAAAATTGTAGGGAGTGTAGTATGAAACCTAACATTTATTTTGCAAGGCAATCTGCAGTTTAGAACAAGTGATGGTGAGCTGATGTGATGTGTTGATGTACATTTTCTTTCCTAAAGTTATCCCAAATAGATTTTGGTAAGTTATTTTTGTTTGACTGGTTTTGAAGTTAAATGCTTTAATTCACATCCTGAGGTTCTCGGTAGAATCTATTTAAAATTTTTAGTAACTATGAAGTATGCAGCTATGAATCCAATCTTTGTGGCACAGCTGAAAGCCAGAATCTTCATCCCTAGCTGGGTTTGTACAAATGTGCAGGATGAAGGTGAGGATGAGCTGCTGCTCGCCATGGGAAGGGCAGTGAGACAGGATAACACAGCAAGAAGGGCAGGGCCAGGGCAGCCAGTGCCCCAGCCCAGATCCCCAGGCAAGCCTGGGAATGGCAGCAAGGTTCAAACAGCAGTACAAAACCTGTGCTGATGGAACAGATCTGAGCCAAACTGGCAGCTCCTGGAGCTCAGGGTCAGGGCCAGTGGTGTAGCCAGGGCAGGGCACAGCAGTGAGCAGCAGACAGGTCCATAACAGCACAGCAGGGTCCAGCTCAGGCCTGGCAGTGAATCCAAGACTGGGAGTCCCCCTCAGTGGGTACACAGGCAGAGCTGTGCTTGAGCCACTATTCCAATCTAGGAATGAGACAAACTCCAGGAAAAACTTCGAGGAGAGGAGGCATAGTATCTAGCTCTAGCACAAAAGATACAGCCAAGTCTTATCTCCTGCTGAATATGTGAAATAACCTACAAAACCCAATTATAAAATTGATTACACATCAAAATAAAATGCAAATATCTTTGTCACATAGGAGAGACTACTCTTGGTTTCTTCCAGTGTCTATCCCCACCAGCCCATAGTGTTTCACTTCTCCCAGTACTCAGGTGTTAGGAGTTTCTTTACCTTCAGTCTTTTCACAATCATCTGTTTTGTTTGTGGTTATTGGGAGTGTTCTGATGATTGTTTTGCATCCTGATATGAACTGATACTGAGCTTTAATTGGCTTCCTTATTAATATTCCTAGTTTTATATTGTTTGTTATGATGACTTTTCATAGTAAATGAGAAATCATTATGACTCTCCCTGACATTCTATGTAATGTAACATCATTCATGATAACTTCTTTAGGCTTGAGAGGAACAGGAAAGGCTTTTGAAGTTTTATTTTACCTACATTAATTAAGTTCTATGCCTTCTTAGAGGTTTCTGATATCATGTAATTGTATTAAGTCTGTTACTGTTAGGCAGTTTTCTTATAAAGGGTTCCCAAAAGGTTTACTTGCTGTAAAGGTTAACACATTTTACTTAAACTTTTATATAATAGTAAAATTTTAAGGTAACCTTATCGGCTTCTGGGAACTAGTTTATCTAATTAATACTTATAGCTGTGTGTAAAAGATGGAAAAAATTCAATCTCTGTGCAAGTATTCCCTTGAAACTACTAGAAAATAAGTTCATGTACAGAAAAGCTAAAATAGTCATCAGGTATCAGTTTTTCTGCTGAGAAATTATCTTTCTTTGTATGGCTTGATGTCTAAAAGCAACAGCCTTTTTTGGTGGGGGCATAAGAACTCTATGTAAAGAGCTGCACAACAGGAGAAAATAGAGTTGCCATGGGAAAATCAGCAAATGTTTATGAAAAGTTTGACTGGGCTCCTACTGCTGTGTCATATTTCATCTATATGCTGCTACCCTGAAAAACACCATTATATTCAGAAGCAGGGTAAACTTCACCAGAATTAGTTTACTATACTTGCATAGCAATTTATTTTGTTTGTTTATTGTATGCATGCTCAATCAAATACTTTTATAATACTGATTTTGATGGCTTTTTAATAAAATTGAAAGATTAGGCATTGGTTATGAATAGAGAGAGTCTGTAGGAAAAAATTTAGTTTAGTTGATTAAAGAAATACATCTCTCCAGTATATATTTGAGAAAAAAATACCCACATTTTTATTTTTTGAATTGGGTACATTAGATGAAAAAAAAAAAAACAGAAACTTTAATGATACAGCATCAAATAAGTGAGAAATTGGAGACTAACAAAGAGCTGCATAGTGGCAAATCCGGGCAAAATCTGGAGAACTTCATGAAGTTTCCCTAAGCGTCAGATAGACATAGTTTGATTTCTGGGAACAATCCAAGATGACACTTTGACAGATTCAAGATTGATTAAAAGCTGCAACTTCACTGGACAGCAGAACAGTGTCTTGATAACGTCTTATTCACATCAACATATGTTTCCTTGTGTCACCTGTCTCCTGCCATAGCCTTTGGTCTTGTCAGTCAGCTTCTGTCCTAATTGCATGTTGCTTTTGTTTAGATAAACATCTTGCAGTTTGGAAATCATTCATGTAGCACGGAGGAGATAATGTATCTGTGGGGGTTTCTCAGGTAGCAGCATTGCCTTGTAATATCTGTAGTTCCATTGGAAAAACTGGAAGTTTGTAAAATGTTGGATTTAATGTCTTGGCAGGCCTTAAAAAAATAGAATCTTTCTGTGGCAATGTAGGGGGAAATATGAACTATTACCTACTGGCACTGTATTAAATGTACAAGGTCAGCATCACAAGCTGTAGTTTTGATAGATCCGAATGAAGTTTACAATCCAGTTCATAGCTCTGAGTGGTAAGAATTGCAATTTTAAAAGTTTAGGTATGGATTACTGTACATCTCTGTTTGCACAACTTTTAGTACCAGGCCTGCAGTTGTGTGGCTCTTTAGAGCAAGGCTTAATAAAACTGAATAAATTCTTCCAATAATGAAAACAGGATGCCACCTAATCTTGAAAACCAAACATTTCAAGAAAGGAACATACTAATGTTTGAGAATAATAGTTCATCAGATAACAAGAAAATCCCACAGTGTTGAATCCAAAATGCCTCTACATATTTTGAAGTCTAAACATTTGAAGTGGCCTAAAATACAGAAGTTTAAGTAGTTATTGTTTCCTTTTCCCAGTACTCATTCTCAGCTACACAGAAGAGTTTGCTATTTCTCTATCTGTGATAAAAAAATCCCTTTTTGGGGGGGTCATGTTGTAAGTCAGAAATAACATTACTAGAAAGTAATTGCTAAAGCAAGCTGGGGCTTTCTAAATCAGTTTTAGCAGAGACAGCAACATCCCATCAATAAGTTATACTATGATCAGACTTCAGACCTATCCGAGGAATCAAAAGACACAAGGGAGAGCAATTTACTTTAGTTAATTGTTCCCAGGAAGGGGTGTGGTGGTCAGGCTGCAGTAATGGATGGCTTATCTTTAGCAGCTGGGCAGACTTGGCTCAGGGGTATTTCTGAGAGGAAGCAGGGACAGGCCTCTTTCTTCAGGAGGACAGAAAATCAACATCAATATGAATTGTGCCTATGAAAATCTTGTGAAGAACTGGAGGAAGAATTTGAAATGTATGAGCTCTGTTGTGAGGATAAATGCATAGCTTCAGACTTCATTCATTTGCTCTATAGGTGAGTCAAAAGACTTAAGTTCTTAATGATTAGGTAAGTAGCCTGCAAAAGAGTGCTGCAGGAAAAACTGAACTAAAGCAGATATGTAAGCATATTTTAGTTTCTGGTCGTGAATTGCTGAATTTTTGAATCTGAATGGCCAGAAAACAGATGTTATTGCTGTACTATGTGTTTTAGGCACTTAAACGAAACTATCTCAAAGAAATCAGAAGATGTTACTTAATTACTGTAGTAATGTTGTTCTCAAAATACAAACTGATAAAATTTAGTGCCTTGTTCCAAAGAAACTAGGAACTTGCAATTTTAGTTTTAAAAACCACCAAGAACTCAGAACTGTAAACTATACTAAGTAAAAGCCAGCAGTTATATAAATATATGATTGAAGACGATAATATAGCTACTGGAACTTACTATTTTAGACAATAAGAAAGCAAAAGGAAAAGAAAAATGTGTATCAGATTTAAAACTAAAATTTTACTGTAGGGATGAGTAACTGGTTGCTGACCTATGTTAAGTTTTGTTCCCTGCTCTGTTAGCTTAAAAATTAAATTTTCAAGAGCAACTTGAACTTGATCTGTAAAAGGGAACCTGTGTAGGGGCATAGATTTAGTGCTACCAGAAAAGTATCTTGGAGGAAACTCTGTCTTCTTTTGCTACTAACACCCAAAGGTATCTATATGAGGCAGTTGGGTAGTGCAACATTGTATTAATCTATGCAAGGCTTAAAAGAAGTAAATCTTTCTGTGGTATAGTTAACTGTGGAATGTCTAGATAACTGAATTTTCCTTTGCAATTTTACCACATCGTTAATTTCCTTTAAGTGTGATTATAGCTAAGATGGACGAGTACTGCCTACAGTTCTTGGTGTTTTACTAAACTGCTACTTACTGCACAATATTTTAATGTTATAATTATGCTTGTATCTATACTGGATAATTGAGGCCTATGAAAAGTTTAAAATTGGATTATAGTTTTATAGTCCAGTAATTCTTGATGGGATACCATTTCTGTAGTTCCATATTCCAGACAAATTTACCAATAAGAATAGTGTGTCCTTTTACCAAGTGCATGAATTGACTTGAAAGCTAGTGATGTAAAGCACCTTCTTTTCAGCTGAAAACTATTTCAGTGCAATCAGCTTCAGCTACTGGCAGGTGCTGAACAAGGACAGGCTTTTGTAGCCCGGGTGTATGCAGTTCTGCTAATGAGGCTTTGGCCTGGTGTGCAAGACCGTAGTAGCAACTGCACCGACAAAGATATTGCCTTGTGCTGCTGCAGTCTAAATGAGTAACCAAGTGTGTAAATCCTGACAAAAACGTTTGGAGTATGTTCCAAACTTACTTCCAATGCATATTAAATTGTGCATGTTTCAAGAGTTACAGCACGGGAAGTGATATACTTGAAAGTACCATTCTTGGTGTTCTAAAAAACAGGGAAGCTGTTATTCATCTTTCTTGAGTCTTTTCGCTTCAGCTATAAAAGAATGCAGAATAAAACTCAAAATTGTCATCAGCCTTATCCCATGTGGTAAGATAGGTAAAGATATTGTGGGGAAACAAAGGGAGTTGATACTGAAGGTAATCTTGTGGCTGATGCATTGCAGCTGTGTTAATTACCCTAGAGTGGGAACAGCCTTGCTCTCCCAGCCATGGGAGTGATAAAGAGGGAGCCAGCTGGGAGGGGCTCAATTACAGCTCAGTTGGAGTCTGCTGCCGTGCTGTGAGGACCCAGGGGCAGGAGGTGGTGCGAGGGACAGATAAGGTAAGGCTTTGTACCAGGGACTGGGTCAGGGGCAGGCTGGAGTGAGCTGGTGCTGTGGGAAGGGAGAGGAACAAGAACTGGCTGCTGGCATCAATGGCCAGACCCTGAGAGCTGCTTGGAGATGCCTTTGAGAAAAGATAGGGACTGTTAAATAACAAGGTGTTGGTGTGTGAAGCCTTCTGATAAGTATGAAAGGTCCTGATACTTGGAGCCCTCGGAATATTTTGAATGAAGCACTTTGAGTGTTTTGACCGTCTTGACTACCACAATCTCATATTTGTACAAGAATGAGCATTACTGGAATATTCTGAAAAGCACATTTAGGGGAGGAAAAAAACCCAAACATTTCTGTGGTAGTGTATATAGTCTGCTTGATATGTCCATTGGAGATTGATTTAAGCACATGTTTGTTTCAGCCTGACTGTGGTGAGAGGGAATTGCTAAATAAAAAAATGTCATAATAGAGTGTAATTATTTCAATTTTTCTTCCACAGTTTGTTTCCAGTTATAGTCAAAGCTGTTGGAATTGACATTGGTGATGAGTACTTAGAAATGAATGCAGATGTTCAGGATTGCCTATTACAAACAAATAAGCATTCAGAAGATGTCATTTTTTTTGTCTGTATGTGGCCACACTGCAACTGCTATATAATTAACTGCCTTATAATGAAGTCTGCAGTGAGATGAATTTTACAAGAGGTGCCATGAAAATGCACATCATCACTGTAATGCTAGAGCAATGTAAATGTATTTGGCCAGTAAAATTAAGAGGGAAAACATCTATTGAATAGAAGTGTCAATGTAACTTTTGTTTTCTATTTAAAATCCTTAGTTTTCGATAAACCAAACTGAAGAGTCCTTGTGTTCATATGGCCTGTGCATTCCTTTGCACATACCTGTCGTTGCTTGGTAAATCACTGCAACGGGATTGGTTATTTTGATCCTTCTGGCTAAGAGATGTGAAAGCCCGGTGAGTTTGATGCATGGTGCATCAAAACTTTGACCTGGGCAGCTGAGCTCACCTGATCTGAATATTGCTGTATTTCTCCTGAGGTGTCTCTTGTAATTCTCCTCGTCACAGCATCAGTGATCACAGCAGGGCATCATGTTGTAAGGGTGGTGAATCAGTATGATTTTCAGGCATTCTTAAGGCATTTGTCATTTGTTTTTAAACTTGTTGTTGTTCAATCACGGGCAATATTAAGTTCTTCTACTTATCAGATACTATTCCCTTGTTTTCTGGCTTAATGGCTGTGTGAAGTTCCCTAATCTGCTGTTGTTTATGTGATTTCAAAAAAACTATAGTAATGCATTTGCCTGGCACATATGTTCCTGGACGTTCACTTAGCAGGTCATTCCCAGCAGTATCTATTGGGCTTTGTTATGCAGAATTCCTGTAAAGCACATATCACCAGAAGCTTTGTTCAGTATCTCTGCTAGGTAGCTAATTAGTTGCACTAGATCTGAATAGAAAATCAACAACCATTTGTCCAAAGTGGGCCCATCCATCACTGTGTCAGCAGGAAGTGGACAGGTAGAAACTGCTCCTTGCTGTCTGTGCAGTTTCTAAGTGGCACAAGAAGTGTATTCAACTGCCTGATCTGGCTGCTCTGCTCAGCAGTCTGATCACAGATTGGTGACTTCCTACAAGTACTGCAAACCAGTTAAACCAGTTTGTCCCCCTCTGTATATTATGCCTCTAAACTTAAGAATACTCTTTTCCTTACTTTTAGTTAAGGCAGAGAAAGCTGTCTCTGTTCCCTCTGAATCAACACTGACAAACCAACCTCCTTCTGACCTTGAGGTTAATTACCCTGGTAATCCCTTAGGTTAATTATTACCCAGTATTTCCAGTCTAGTTAACAACTGCAGGATGGGGTGGACCAATTACTAGTATCACTTGGTTGATTTACCTGAAAACAGAAAACCAGTTGTGAAGAGGAAAAAGGCTGGACCTGCAAACATGCAGTCTGAGAGATGAGGGCAGAGGAAGACAAGCCTCTTCATACTTGGTTTGCATCATGTGCACTCAGCTGTGTGTATCAGAGGGAACATTTTTCTCCTCAAATAAAAGAGCACTGTTCCAAAAGTCTAAGATAATTAAGTAGTAATGTGTAGACCAAGGGATGGCATTGAAGTATAATCTAAATATGCTGCAAAAACTTTTCTTAGTAAACAGGTGCTTCTACTGTCTTCTGTAAATTATATGTATAGAATTTTACAGTATACTTTTTTATTTTTCAGCTTAACTGGTATTGTATGAGGCAGTGGCTTTTGAATTACTTATAATCTTGCAGGAGTGGTGGAGTCTGCACTAATGACTTTAACCTGTGCTTAACAGCCATTAATGGAATTAGTATTTTTCAGTTTAAACGAACATTCTTTGCAGGTGTGGTGTAACAGAGATGGGTTGGAGTAAATGGTGGTACTTATTTCTTCTCAGGTGGAGTGTAACACAGATTGGTTGAAGTAAAAGGTGGTACTTATTTCTTCACAGGTGGAGTGTAACACAGATTGGTTGGAGTAAAAGGTAGTACTTATTTGGGGGGAGGGAGTATTGTTTTTAAGTTATGTGGCTTCTCAATAACTCCTTTAGTGCAGTTGGCAAAGACTTGGTGACAGTGTGTCTCTCACAAGGATGTGCCTTTAGTGAGGAAATTCAGAGGTTTCCTTTTTTTTCCCCACTGTCTTGGTGTTTGGATTTTGTTTTCTGCCTCTCCTCCTGCCATTTGATGGTAAAGACCTTGTAATCCTCATTTATGAGCCACCATAATTGGGAAATCTATTCCTTTGCCAATATTCTTTTATACCTTGATTATATGAAGAACAGGGATTGTGTCTTTTCAAGCCAGTAAACTCTTAGCTTTAAACGAGCCCCCTGTAATCCAAAGGTGATATTGTGGGTTAGTGATGGATCTGACTATGTTCCTCTCACCTATAGATTTATCAGATTCTTTTAATTATTTATTTTCATACTTTTTTGTTCTAAGTACTTTTTTTTCCCCCTCCTTTTCTCCAGGAGAAATACAGACCAAGGTAATGGAGGTAATTTTGCAAAAGCAAGATGGGCCAGAGCTATCCAGAAGGTAAGAACTGCTCTTAAAACTACTGATTTATCACTGTAATTTAAAAAAAAAATTATCAGTGTCAGGGAAAATTTGAGTTCGTGTAAGCAGGACCTGGGGATGTGAGTGCCAAGTTTCTGGTAATTGAGACAATTCCTTCCATTGGTTCTTCAATCTGTGCACTTCCCTCACCTCACAATTTTTTTATTCTGAAACAGAAAGAGGATGAGATTTTGGGACTTTCTTTAGTCTCAAGAGGAGTGATTGCAGTTAGGCTGTCTTACAGGTGTTGTATATTATTCCTTAACATCAAATTTCTTTTTCTAAATAACCTTTGATACTGGGGAAGAGCAGTACTTCATTGATATTTAATAAAAATTGTTTAAAGAACATTTTTTCCTAGTAAATAATACCACTGCCTCAATATTGATTTTTTTTTTATTAGATGTGGTAATGAAGGCAAATTAATATGATGACTTGCTATCATTATTGACCATGTAAACAGACCAAGGGGGTTTTCTGCTGTTACTGTTAAACTGTGCAAACCACTACCTCACATCAGTGGCTGGCAATTCAGGTGTCATTAGTTTTTGCCCAGTCTTCCAGTATTGATGGTAGTGCAAAACTATTGTGGATAACTTCTGAGAGACACCCATGTCTTTAGTGTGTACAGTGACCTATGAGAAACTGAAAAGTCATGGACTTCCTGTTTCATTTGTGTGTAGGCTTTTTGGAAATACTGCTTATTCTCAGGTAGTGTGCTGTAAAATATAATTTCTGTGCTTTTATGGCACAGCCAAACTTGTTTAGTGTAAATATGAGTCAAACCCCATCTAAAATGCACCTTCATCCATTCATTTTGAGCTGGTTTTTCACTGCTTTTTTGGAGGACCAAGTCCTATTTCTTTTTTACTGACTTCTCTTGTCTTTATGATAATTCATAGACTGTGCCTGTGTGAAAAGAGTGCTGGGTTGAAATCTGTTTCTACTGGGGTGTTGTGGGGAGAGGACTTATCTGGGTCATATGATCTCAGTTTCTGCATCCAATTCTGTCACTGGTTTGATCTTTCCCTTTTTTCCGCTGATTGGTAGCTCACTGTAGGAGACAGGCAGGAAGAATCCTGGTCTCTAATGAAACAATGGTCAGACAAGTCAAATAGTCCAGTTTTTTCCTGCAGAAAGAGGTTGCAGTAGCCTTAAGATAAATTCTTTTGTGAAGAGTTTTTCTTTGGTGTGTGTTTAATTGCCTAGCCAGTGGGGTAAACTTATTTCTGAGTTTAAAACCAAATACCAATACCATACAGTCGGCAACTTTGACATGATGAATCAGCTGAATTTCATTCAGATGTTAAAAAGTATGTGAATAAAGTAATATTATAATATTGCTTCTTCCCACTGCTGTTCTTCAAAGTAATTTTGAGGTCAGGAATTAGAAGATGGTAAAGTGAGCAAGTTAATATGCATGAGCTGGGATCCTGGGCTGTCACTGTGCCATTAAGTTGTTTTTTGTAGCAAAGTAGTCAAAATATCTTGATGCGCTGAAATAAGAGCAGATTGCTCAGAGCTAATCTAGCATCAGTATGGGGCTGAAAAACGATGGCAAATTTATTGTGAGACTTTTAAGAACTTGAAGATCAGGTGGATGGGAGATGTAAACATATACCTCATGTGAGACTCTTTTTGAAGAGGAAAATTTCTATAAATATTTAAAAGGGTCGTTTAATTTCTGAGTTACATTTCATTTTATTTTATTAGCAATAAATTTGGATAAGGTTTTTCTTCTGATAGTTTTTGTCCCTGAAATACAGTTATGTCTTCAGTCCTTTATGCTTCAATTTTGTGGGTTGCCTTTGACTTTTTGCTTTGTCTTTTACTTCTGAAGATAAACTGGTTTTCAGAAACAGTACATTGATATTATCTCATCATTGATTTAGCTCAATTGATGTGACATTAAGTGCCATTGTTTGCCCAGAGACTCTGAGATGCATGAATGATGAATCTCTGCCAATGCCTAATCAAAATAAACTTCACACTTGCAAGTATTATTGGGGCTATAAAAGGCCATCAATAAAAAGAAACCCTATGCAGCACAAGAAGATCAGAAAACTAAACATTCCTGACATATTTTGCAGAAGATAAAATACTCACAGAGCCTCTTGATGGAGGCAAGCAAATATATAAATTAGGTAGTTTTCCACAGAAAGCCATCTCTGCATGTAGGTAACTGCTGTAAGATAACACTACCACACAGAGGGAACTGTTTCTATCCATAAGGAGCTGGAAAAATAAATAATAAACTTTAGTAACCATGAGGTAGATTTTTAGATACCAAAACAGGCATAGGTAAGGAATCAATCCCTGAAAGCCTTTAAGAACAGAGGAGTAATAATTTTTGGGTTTTTTTTCAACTGTTCTTGGAGGTTTAGGTAAGTGGGTTTAGCTTGGAACGGGGGGAGGAGGAGTGTAGTTTGCTCAGGTTGTTGGCCTTCAGGTATTTCCTCACAGGAATTCTATTGCAATTTTCATTGCAATAGAAAATATATTGGCTTAGGTTCAAGTAATAATGTTTGGGGTGTATGCTTTTAATGATAATCTATGGAAATATGAAATGGAATGAGTCTGTTCTGATCAAATATGAGATGACAGCCCAGTGGTTCCCCAGAGGCTTTGTAGCTGATGAATATTTACTCAAACATTGACTAGATAGGAAAAGTGCCAAACTGTTTTGGAGAATGCTTCTTTCTAGATAATAAATTGCCTTGCTGCATTTTTGAAATAGTAACAGTTAAACCTTCTTGCAATTATCTAACAGTGCTAAGATAAAAGCTTTAGGGAAATCCTCCCCCTCTTTGAGAGGAATTAAGAATTCAAGGTAAAACTTAATATCAGCAAATAATAGCTTTTAAAAGGACAATGCCAAACTAGATAGGGTTCTCTAATTGTGCTTCTGCTAATTGATTAAAACAAAAACCAAAACGACAGTTCTTTTAAAATAATCCAGTCCAAGCATCTGGTTTTCAATTTCATGTTCACTGTATTCCAGGAGCAGTGAACAGTGAGGCTTTTTCTAATTTGCCTTAGTTTTCTACCAGCTTTGAAATAAGTGCTATGAAGTACTGACAGTTATGAAAAGACGCACTTGGAGAGTTTTTTTCTTTTTAACTCAGTGTCAGCTATGAGTACAATCAAATGTGTTTTCCCCTTTCTCCCCTGTAACCCCAGTTGTATGTGTCACTTTGATTATATCTTTAGCTACTAATCCTTAGTGAAGTAGAGACTGTTTTGCTGCTGAAATATATTTGAATAAATAAATGTCACCTCTCTGAGATGGATACGCTTTTATCAAATACCAAGCATGGCAATTAATTCCAAAGGCTAATGTTAAGCAGGATACTGCTCATGTAAGTTACCTTTTGTATCATTCCACAACTGTATTTCTTGACGATAATGAGTGTTGGAGACAAATAAAACAATGACATAGGGGCACTATATTGGCTGGTCTTACAATCTGGAGAGCAGTGAGACTGGCACAGATCTGCCTTGGTAAATCTTCCTGACATAACTTTGCACAATGCGCACAACACATCAGTAATTATTCAATAAATTAACTATATTGGTGTGTTCCAAAGTTTTAAAAGGTCTTACGTAGAATTACATGTTCACTGTGGATTGATGTAATGCTGTTCTTTGTGATTTGTGGAATTACATGACAGATGCAGTGATGATGCTCAGTATGAGAATGCTCACTAATAGAGAAGTCATCAGCAGCTTAGTTTTGTCAGCTCTATTGATTTACTGTCTTATTCAGAAACAAAACTAATACTAAAGCAGATATTGCACAATGACAGCAGTGGGAATTTAAGGCTGGGAAAGCAGAAATCATGCTTTGTTTAGGATCCATGGGTCTGTGAGATTAATACCAACCTTCTCTTTAAAAGATTTCAATAGACCCAAAGAATTTTTTTTAAGCTATCTTTCAGTTGAAAAATTTTTTAACCTTCTATTCCAAGTAATGCAAGTGTGTCATGAAGTGGAAACAAGCAAGTATTAATAATAGATATTTTGCATCCTGATTCAACTAAGAAGTAATTATTATGTGCAAATGGCAATCAGCATTTTGATTGGGTAAAATGACTGTCAGCAAAGAAGCTGCTTTCTTTAGTTTTGTGAATTTATTTCAAAGATTAAATATTTAAACAAAAAGTGACAAACTGGCAATTTGAAAACAGGAATGAAGTGCACTTTCTTTTCAATAAAATGAGTTCAGCATTAGTGCATATTTGCCAAGCTGCAGATATTTTGACAATGATTTGAATGTTAATTGGTGCATGAGGAAGCTCAGAATATATCTGATAAGTTAAAGGAATTTCTGGGTTGTCTTTGCTTTATAAATCACATTTTTTAATATAGCATCTGAAGAGAATTACTGATTGGTTATATCGAGCAGTCCTACTTCTGTCATAGAAATTAATTTGACTCTCTTGTGTCTGAACTCTGAGTTTACATGAAGAAGGTAGAAAGGTCAGTATGGGGCAATTGGACCAACAGTCTGAAGATCACTTCATAGCTGCCTTTCAGGCTTTCAAAAAGTGGTGTTGAGAAAGTTTGTTTTGACAAAAGGAGATACACAAAAGCAGAAGTTCAAGATCATGTTATGCATCAAATTGGTTTTGTTCCTTCTATTTCCTATAATTTCATGTAAATTTTTTTTTTTCCTTTGGAATGATATTCTCTGAAAGTTTCTCAGGGAGAAAATGTTTTTAAATTTTATATAACTGAAGGTAAAATGGAGATGCCTTTTTATCTGAACAGAGTTACAGTTAACTTACTTGAAGACTTACTTTAACTTAGATTTTCCTGTGGTATTGTGAGTTTAGATATTCTATGATTTACTTCCTGCCCTCCCTGCCTTAAATCAATGTGAAAGTTGAAAATTGCTTTCTTTAATTAATTGTAGGTATTAAGCATTATGGACCCTGGGAGAAACCTTTATAAGCTGCTGAATCGTTATTTGAGGATTCTGTTAGGCAAAGTCAGAAAAAGAATTATCACTGCTTTTCTCTTCAAAAAGTGAGATTTAATGATTCAGAATAGAGGATAAGAAATCTAAGCTTTTGCTTTTGACCATTATTGTAGTCAAAATATGACAAACAGGAATGTAATGTGCTCTCTTCCACAATAAACCTTCAGTTCTATTCTTTGCTTCAGAGTTCAGAAAGGCACCATTGAAACATTTTTTTCTCTTCCTGCTGTTTCAAGTAGGCACGTTGTAGCATTTTGCAGGTTGTTCTTGGACTGATGTTAAATTATTTATTATTGGTTTCATTGGTAACCTGTGGCTAATTCAATGTGATACAGAATTATACAGCTCCTGGAATATATTTGTAATTGAATTACAGAGTGTTGTGAACATTTGAGGGAATGCTTAAAAAAATTCTTCAGAAGACTGAAACTCAGCAGGGTTCTCATCAGAAAAAGTTTACAAGTGATAATGGATGTTTCACATAAACCAGTTAGTATGAATCAGCTGGGCTCTTCTTTATGGGCCATTCTATGGAGGCAAAAGCTGCCTTTTGCAATGTAGTGATGATAAAGAGGATTGTGAAGCAAGAAACCATTACATTAGAAAGAGAATTGAGATTGGCGCAGAATCTCTCACAGTGCAAGAAAGGGAAGGAAACCCTAGGGTGAGGAGAGAGAAATACTCAGATAACCAGCAATCATTTCAGTGGGAGATCTAGGATAGGGGAGAGCTGAGAGCAGCCAAGAATGGAGCACTGATGAACTCTGCATCCTAGCACAAAGAATGACAGGTCATACACTGGAAAGCTAATGAATTATCTTGATGGAATCTAAGCAGTAGCTAGAGGGAGAAGGCCTAGGCGGAAAAAAATCCAGGAGAGTAAATTACCTTGCTTCCAGATTTATTATAAAAGATGTAACTTCACAATTGTTGCAGTCACTCGTTTTTTCAAATCTTTGCAACATCTGCCTTAGAGTTCCTACTTCATTACTATGGATCTTTCTTGTGATCTACTCTCTTTACCTATTTTCAAATTGGCAGGGTTGAATGTTTTAATGCACTACCAAATAATTTTTTTTCAAGTTTGGTGCTGTGCTCTTTTTCTAAATCTTCCCATGCTGCTGCCACTTTTGACAGATCTTGAGATGGCTCTTAATTAGCACCTTTAGTAGCCCTGTTAAACACGTACTTGAGTTTAAGTATGTGACTGAGGGTTGTATGGAATGGAGATACTGTAACTCTTCCACTCTGTCACTTCTGTTTTAATGAGCTTTACCCTGTTATTGTGGTTTAACCCCAGCCAGCAACTAAACCCCACACAGCTGCACGTGTGTTCTCCCCCAGGGGGATGGGGCAGAGAACCAGAGGGTAAGAATGAGAAAACTTGAGGCTTGCAATAAAAGCAACCTAAAACCAGTTCCCCTCGTGAAAAGTGGCAACAGAGTCAGATCCTTCATTTTAAAAATGTTTTAGCAAAGATTCTTAGACAAAAAATCTAAAACAGTTTCTAGAATAAACACATTCCTAGAGAATAACAATGAACAAAGTAGTCATAAGGAAAGAACACAATGGGGAATTAAATTTCAGGAGTAATCTTGTTCTTGAGTTACCATTTCAAATATGTTACATTTCTTTAGGTGCTTGATAAATCTGAATGGGAAGAAAGCTCGCTTTTCCCTCCTGAGAGGGGAAAAAAAAGTGTTTCTTGATTTGTTCTGTTGTTGTGCATTTGCCCCTGTATTTGCTTTTCAACCATGATCCCATCTTATGATCTTGTCTGAAATCAGGGGGAAAATTTTGATTAAGTTGCAGCTGTCAAGAAACAATTGGGTTTTTATCCTGGTTGTCTGTTCCCTTAATTGCTATTAAAAAAGAAATATTAAATGTGGTTTTATTTCACTTAATAGAATTCAAACTGCATAATTTTATAAACTTTGCAATAGGTGTAAAAAAGCCTGGAAAAGTTTTAATGTGGAATAAGAAGTAGCTTTAGCTGCCTTAACTTCAAAACCTTTGAAGTATTTTTCGTGGTCATCTGTAGCAAAATTTAAACCAGCTCACAGGTGCATTATGAAGCAAGAGCATTTATTTTCTTTTTTGCCCTCTTATTGCAAACCCTTCAGAAGGAAAAATTGAGCTTCACAGTAAAGAAAAGCAGTCAGTGTAGAGCAAACAAAATGCGTGGTGGAGCAGAGCCCGTGTGAGAGCTGTGCCGGGACGGGCCTGGCAGTGCGGGGCGGCGCCGGCAGGGGGCGCGCGGGGAGCGGCCGGGCCGGCGCTGAGGCGGCTCCGCTGCCTTTGGGCACTAATTCCAGAGCTGTCCTGTGGGATTGCTTCCTAATTGACTGCTTAGAGTCAAGAATTGACAGTCATTGCCTTTCTTTGATAAATGGGGAGAAATAACCATCGCTTAAGCAAACTCTGGAGATGATGTGCGGGAGGAAAGATAGCTTAGTTATGTGACAGCTTTTCCAACTTTCAGGCTGGAATCCATCGTGAAGTGCAAATTACTTCCAAGTCATTCTATCAGTTTACTACTATCACTATTTCAATATGAGGATTACACAGTAGGTATGGTCAAATAACAGCTAAAATAGTTATATGCTGTTTAATGCTGGGTTTATTATACAAAAGTAGTGATGGAAATGACTGAAATACTTTCAGTGGACAGACTTTTATTTTATAAGGATTCAAAGAATCATCTCTGAAACTCATGATCATATAATCCTGGAAACAGGCACAAAGAATAGCTGTTTTCTCTATGAAGTCTTATAAAGGCCCATTGGGGTCTGGGTTCTTTGTTTGGTGTGTGGTTTGGGGTTGGTGGTGATAGTGTTTTCTTTGGGTGGGTTTGCATTGTTTTTCTCCAGTAACCTCCAGGGTTTGGCTGGAATTTTGTAGCAAGTTGCAACAACTCAGTGCATATTGTATATGTACATGTAAATATGCGTATTTCTTCCTTTTATGTGTGTCAGTTACTTCTTCAACACTCTGTTTGGGAAATAAAGTGAATTGGTGTGACTCCTCAGAGTTCTCCAAGGTCAGCTTCATCAACATGTCATCTTACTGCGAAGTAACTACTACAACTCGTAGGGCCCACACACACAAATTGCTCCTTTGTGTTAGTTTTTCAAAAACTGATGTGAATGTTTTCTCAAGATACACGGGAGTTTCATTCCAGTCTTGTATATGTACATGTAAATATGCGTATTTCTTCCTTTTATGTGTGTCAGTTACTTCTTCAACACTCTGTTTGGGAACTGATCTGACTTACATCGATCTGGGCTTCCAGGACTGTGAGAACTTCAGCTCCTCTACAGATGAACTAGAGAAACATCTATTCATAGATTTAGTCTAGAAAGTCACCAACATCTTATCTATGTAAGAAGTGTATGAACTGAGGTACAACATAACTTTATAATGAATTTGGGTAACTTCACTTGTAAGTAGTTAGTACGTATTTATACATGAAATTTTATTCTCAACTGATCAGTATCATCACAAGCAAAGTCACCATATCTCTGGCTTGGAGAAGTTCTACACAGAATTTTAACTCCAGGGAAGATAAGTCATAATGGGTTCTGAAGGTCTTTGGATTGATGTTTGCTTTTTTTATTTCCTTCTGAAATATCAACTGAATAATGCATCTAGTAGAGTAAAATGTCCTACTTATGGTGGATTATCAAATAATTCAGTAAGTTCAGTTTTCAGCTGAAATATTCAGCATGTGGTAACACAATAGATGAATATAAACAGGGCCAACACTTAAAAACTTCCTTGAAGATGGCAACATTAATCCAAGCATTCTGAGTTAATGTTACTGGCAAACACATTTTTTTTTTATTATATGACAAAACCTTATTTATATTTTTCAAAACCAGTTCCAATATTTACTGGTTTTACTGTCTGTAGTCTAAAAGCCATTTGTTTAATCTTGCTGAAACAAATAGTTATTTCTAAGTGTGTGACTACTATGGGTGGGCATGCTTGATTAGGCTGCCTGGTTTTTCCTTTTTTCATCCTCTCATGAGCAGTCCTGTTGATTTTGAGGGGCTTTGTTATTGCATCTTGTGTAGTTAGGACTGTAGCACTGAGTATTGATATCAGTGGAATATTTCCTATTGTGCACTTATAAGCAAGTTTTATTGTATATTTTGTTGGCATGCAATTCAGCAGTTTTAAAGAATAAGTTTGATTCGGTTTAGATAGAATAGTAAGTAATGGCTGCAGGCTAATAATTACAATAAGATTTGAATAATCAAGCATTCATTCATCTGGTTCTTAACTATAAATCTAATTAATGGGCTGTTTATAGGTTGCATTTATGCCAGCAAGACATAGTCAATATAATGGTCCATAATTATTTTTATAATGATATGCAGTAATCCAAAATATTAATTTACAAACTGTACATAAGAAATTGGAGTCTATAACTTTTCCATTTATAAATTATACTTAAGAGTGCCCCAGGATGACAGTACTAACAGTAGTGCAAGGGTTGCAGAAAGTGAGAACTACTACCAATAAGTTTTAACTGTTACTGGAAATTGTTGAACACTGAGGTGCTGTGTACCTTTTTACTCAAGGTATCATTTGAAGAAAGGTAATTGAATTGCAAGCTTCTCTGTTACAAGTGTCAGTTCCTACAAACTGTCCAATGTTTGAGGGTTTAACTTTTACATGGAAGAGATACGTACTTTAATATTCACTGTGGCATTCCAGTCATGCTGTCTCCCAAGATTAAAGAGGATAATCCCATACCTGAGGGTTTATGCCTGTACACGTTTTGTGAAACATTCACACTTTGGTTGTGTGGACACTTTGTAGAATGGTTTTATAGGGGCCTCATTCTGGATGCATTTCTGTAGTTCTTGATGTGTCAGTTTTAAATATATTTTCAATACATGTAAGGCTGCACGTGGCCTTACACTGCCAAACCTGTTAACATTTAAAAATCACCTGATGTATTCTGTGCAGGGTAATTTACTAACTGCATGCACAATAGTAATCCATTCTGCTATTTGAATTGCAGTAAATAAATGACTGAACCTTCTGCCTACATGTTAATTGGGGACATATAAGTGCTTTTCATGGGAAATGAGCGATACATTTCTTATTATGTGGAGCACCCTTAAATCATAATGAAATTATAGTAGTTATGAAGGGTATTTAGCAGATTCATTACAAAAAATTATCAGCTGTTGATGAAAGCACTGCTGTAAGAAATAGCTACACAGTCGTTTCTCTGGGTCATGCCAGACTGATAAATAAAAGGTTAGGGTGGAACACGGCCCTGCCAAGCAAGAGATGCTGTCTCCCGCTGTTGTCCCTGCGGGCACGGATGCGCACCTGGCAGCTCCCCCGACGCACTGCATGTGTTGTTCCTGTGAGCCAGGCTGCTCCGGGAGCCTGTGAGTGGCTCAGCGAGCAGAGGGGCTGCCTGCCACGCAGCAGGGCTGTGCCTATTGCAGCGGGTGCTGCATTCGGGAGCAGTGGCAGGAGAAAACAGCAGCGGGGGAAGTTCCCGGCACATAACGCACCAGGATGATTACTGTTCTCTCGTGTTGATGTTGTTTTCGAACCAGAGTAGGACACTGACTCCTGCTCTGCTGTTACGGAGGAGAAACAACCCTCAGCTGCAGAATGAATTAGTAGCTAACATCACGATTACTCTTAGCTGTTAGCACAAGTTGTAGGAGGGGTGGAAAAAAAGGGGAGAGGGAGGAAAAAAAATCCCCATTTAATGCTGCCTAGGGAATACCGTGGAATTTAGAACAGATACTGTTGCAGACTAGCAGCATGCTTGACTGCACTTGACTTGAATCGCTGGGAAGCAGCCTCATGTTGTATCATTTAAGGCTGAAAGAAGAACGGCAAAATAGTAATGGATTTGTGTACGGGTTTCTCCATAAATGGAAAATAATATAAAGATGGTGGTATGTAATTCATGTTTTATTTTTAAGAAGAATTTAATCCAGGTATGTATGCTCTTTTTATTTCTGTCTAGTCAACGTACAGTTTTCTGTTTCCTTTGTTTCCCTTGCTTATTTTCATTCTGAATGTACCTCCCGCCGTTCTTGCTAATGCAATGCATTGACTTGTAACTGATTTGCTTTCTAATGCTATAATGTTGATGAAACTGTCTGGGCTTCTGGAATTAACACTGCATTAAAAACTGGGGGAGGTGATTTTGTAAGGTTGGTAACTTTACAGTATAAGTTGAGTTAGACAGTATGGTGTTGGATTTTTCAATGAGTTGGTATGTTTAGATTGATATAAAATATAAACAAACTGATTATATGAATACAAGGGGAAAATATAATATGTTTTGCTTGTTTATGTCAGTACCTTTCTCCTAATTTGTGACAGGATTAGTAATAAATTGAGCTTTACAGATGCTTATGTATTTCTGGGTCTTGATTAATCTCCAAGATGAACACCCTGCAGCTTTCTTTTAGAGAGGCAGCTTGCTTAGAATACATGCTTGATTCTGTTCCACAGCTAAATCTATGTTTTAGAATATCCTCTATTGCGTACCTCCACAACCTAAAAAACCATCAAAACTATTTCATACATTTTTGTCCATCGTTTTAGGTTCAAGAAGATAACATTAGTATTTTTCCTTCTGCAATCTCAGAGGCCAATAGTAGCTGAAACTAATTTCCTACTATGAGATGGGTGGTTCATCTTGCTTTAAGAAGAAGAATTATGCAGATATAAAAATATGACTGTATTTTTTAGCCCTCACCTTTCTTTAGTCACCTGGCTCCTTTTGCACTTTCTTATTGATGTTTTCTTTCAGCTGACATGTAATAATTGAAATACAACACAAAGCTATGTGCCCTTAAACTAAGGACACTGATAGTTCTCTCATAATGTCTAGTAAAAATGTATTAAAACACTTAATGCTTATTTGATTGTTCATTAGTCTTGAAATATCTTAAAACATTCTGTTGCATTTCTGATTTCAATGCAGCCTAGTTAGAAGTGAGATTTATTTTTTTTATAACATGTTGATCCAAAAAGATTTAATATTACTGCCAGCATCTTAATACTGTTGTTAACCCCTGGCTGACAGGAACTCTTATGCCTAAAAAGCATTGATTGGTGTAACATCAGTTGCTTTCTGATGTGAAGATGTCTGTGAAGTTGTAGCTGTTTTTCAGAGAGGGTGACACTATACTTGTTTCCTCTTGATGATTATGTAAAATAGATGCCTTTCTTTAGTGTAATACACGACTGTGATCTGGCAGTTGAAAATGTGAGGTTACTTGACACATACAAATGTTCTGAAAGTCAGTGCTAAATCTTATCATCTAAATCAACATAGTGAGTAAAGCAGCGAGAGAACGCTGTTAAGTCTAAAAGCACTAAGAATGAAAAGTAGAATTTAAGGTTTAAAGCATGTTTCATTCATTACAAATTCCTTTTACAAGGGCTATAGTGGTAGAAATTATGATTATGAATTAAGATTTGCTGTCCTCTCAAAGGAAAAAGCCATGATGCAAGATAAATGATGGTTCTTTCAGGGCCATATAGACAACTTGGAGAGTTGTATAAAGGTTTTCTGTCACTATACCATTTGCTTGATCCTGCAGTGATGTCAGCACATCACCATAATGACTATATATTGCTGTGAAAACACTTAGGAAATCTCAGCTGAAGTACCGGGATTCCAGAGTATTGCACAGTAGGAGAAGACTCATAGCTCAGAATATCTCCCAATTCACTAAAGCATTGATGAGGACTGAAAATTCCAAATTTTCCTTTAACTGTAGTGTTGTGAAAATCCAGGAAGAATGTAGTACAATAGCTTCTGCCTTGTGAGGCCATTACAGCTTGGAAGCATAAAAATTCTTTGGCACCTAAGAAGGTTGTTACACTGGTTTTGGTTTTGCCATTTGTGTCGTTCACTTAGGTTGGTAGCAGAGGTTCTTGCTTTCAGGTACAAATCTGAATATCACAGTTGTCAGTATATTGAAGCAAAGACAGCAGAGGGGTTTTTTAAAATAAAGTTTTTGCAGCAAGTTTAGAAACATGTTTCATATCTACCATCCTTACCAATGAATGCCATTTCAGGTGTCAAGCATGGTTTCTATCTGTGTGTGCCTACTCACCCTGGTGTATGTTGTTGTCAACAGTACTTGTGGTCATTTGTGTTTGTGGTATTTTTCAAATGCAAGTATCACAGATGATTGCTACCATTTATCAAATGAAGAACATTTCATCAAAAACTTTCCTTTTCATAACTTTTTGTTCTAGAAGTTTGATGTTTACTACATTTTAGAAAATACGTAAGATCTCTGTATGCAGAGGAATCCAGAGGCTTACTTTGCCCATATGAAGTTGTTATCTTAATGTAAACATTTCACTGGGAATTTTTATATGTAGTTAAAAAAATGCCCCCAACCTCAGAGAAAGAAAACAACCAAAGCTGTAGAGTGATGTAGCGCACATGTGGTCACAGAGCTCTGTCCAAGAGAGATCTAATGCCTATTCAAAGGCTCAGGCCACTCTAGTTGGAGGATTAAAATTATTACCTAAAAGAAAATGGAGGGGGGGGGGTTTGTTTGGTTTTTAAAATAATATTTTCTGATGGAATTACTATCCTGACAAGTTGCTGAAATTTTTGAAGTGTTAGTATTAAAAGAAACTTTGAATACACTCAATATACTGTAAATACAGTCTCAGCATTTCGTGCTCCAACGTAAATTAAATCACTTGGTTTCCCAGGGTGTAATGTTTAAAAGACCCTCTATTTTTTGTACAACCCTCAAACACATGTAAAACTAGGGACAGAACTGAGATGAAGTCAAAATGCGTGTTGTTACTTTGTGATTTTTAATAAGCACTTAATAGGTTCTGATTATTATGTAGTAGTTCCTTTATTTACAGTAATCTGACATAATAGCAAGCAGGTAATAGTCTAACTAAGCTAATATGTCTGGTACAGACTTAGTAATACAGTAATCTCCATATTGTCAGCAAATAATTTTTCCCTCCCCATATTTTCTATTCCTTTTGTAGTCTGCATTTAAATAGAAATTACCTATTTGGAGAAATTTTCTCGGAATCTTAGCAGTTTTTGAACTGCATATTGACTAAAACCAAGTTTTTTATATAGGACAGCATGTATCATGTATACAGCTGTATGAGGGGGGAAAGGTCATTATTACCATGTTTTTATACACTACAGCATTTTCTTTTTTTCTTTTTTAGTTGAAAAAGTCAGGGAAACAACTAGAAATATTATAGAGAAGTCAGTACATTTCGTCAAATAATATGGAAGCTGTTTTCTAAATAATCTGCACTCTCTTATTCTTGTGTGCATATTCAACTGGCCTATGTTACCTACTGCTCTCCAGATGAGCCATGTTTTACTTTTAGAATCTGTTCTATAGCTTTTTGCATCTCTGTATTAATCTGCTGTATTTGGCACATCTCTTCCTTTGTTTTTAGTCTAGTCAAGGCCACTGACCTTTAACAACAGTTGCTTCAAATACAAGTTTTCGTGTTTATAATGTGAATACCACACTTTAGATGTGTTTCTAAAGAAATAATGTTCTAAATACCTTCAACAATCTTATTAGTAGTTCATGAATCATTGAATTGCAATAGCCTCAGTTGTCTTAACAAAAGTTCATGGAGAAAAATGAAAATGTTACAAATAAAAAGGTGGAGAGAATAAGATAACTAAAAAAGTAGTTCTGCAAGTTATTGTAAAATAGTGGGGTTTTCTTCAATTTGTCTGTCTTCAACAGTGAGTGCAACAAAAAAAATTTTACTAAAAAAAAAAAAAAATTTAAAATCCTGTCTTTTCCAAAGTGGTCATAGTAGTAGGAAAGCAGTGAAGATGACTTTTCTCTCCAGAAAGTTACTCATGCTAGCTTACTGGAAATTTGTGTTTTCTTCTGAGCTAATCCGAAGGCAACATACTTGTATACATTACAAAGTAGTTTAATTGCAACTGTTTAACTACTGAGTTAATTCAGTGATGCACAAAGTTCTAGATATGATTTCTGGATTACATGTTCTCAATCAGAATGAGCCAGTCAAGCTTAAGCATGTGCTGTTTCCATCTGTTTTACTTAAACTCTGTTAAGTTGTATGCTGATGGAAGAGATATGTAACAGCTATGAATGACCCATCTTGCAATATGACTGTTAAATTTTTAGATTGGATTCTGTAGTGTACCCATGAACATATGTGCAACCTCCTTAGGACAGCAGTAGGCCTTGTGGGTTAAAAAATCAGCAGACTGTAGGGTCTTATGGCAGGAGTTTGAATCAGCAGCTTGGTGTTTGGTTTTTCTTTTTACATTCTCATAAACAGAGAAGGCAACACGATCTTAGGGTGGTTGGAGGTGCATAAATAGCAGGATCCATAAAGAGATATCACCAGGTAAATAAGCAGATGTAGAGTAGCCTTTCCAAGTAATTTTCCAGAACAATAGGAACAGCTTCCTAGCCAAAGGGTGAAAGAGCTCATAGCATTCCATGCTCTTGTGTGAATGTTGGAGGGACTGAAGGGATAGGGCAAAAGTCTCCTGCTGTGAAAACCTGAGGAATTCTTGGAACAAAGAGTAATTACCCAAAAGAGAAAGCAGGTCTCTTCATTGCTCTCATCCCTGCCTTTACCAGGGTCTTGGGGCAGGTCATCCACATAGCCTATGCAGTGTTAAGGTAAGTGTCATTTTACCTTAAGAGACGCACAAATTACACAGAATAAAAATGTCAGCAGTTAAGACTACAAGGAGAATTAAGGAAGAATATAAAGGAGCAGATAAGTGCTTTAAATTAAGTTCTTCTGAATTAGGTCATCTGAGATGAGTGTCAGTAAAATGCTCTTGTTATAGTAAATTAATGAAGCAATGTGGAGTGTATGCTGTAATGCCTGTCAAAAGGAAGGGAGCATAGGTTTCACCAGAAGACCTGAGCTGAGGGCAGATACACTTGTGTCAAGATAACCTTATTCCCAGGCAAGCATACTAATAAAAGATCATAATTAATAAATCTGTATATCTGAATTCTGTTATTATTGCTTATGTTCCTGGTGGTTAAGAGAACCTCTCTTAGCCGATGCAGAGTAAACTGTTGACACTTTTTTTTAATGTTTGATTGATTAATTAATTTCTGTGGAGTATTTTGCATATCATAAAAATATGTTTCTGTCTGCAGTCTCTAGTGACTATTTTGGCAATAATACAGAGTGATATTGCTGCAGGTGAAGACTTAGTTTTCTTTTGGTTCCCCCTACTTGGTGTCGTAACATGAACTGTCAGGGTATTTTATAGAGGGAAACTGAACTTCAGGCTCATCTTCTTGCCTGCCCCCTTTCAATACACACAGGCCCCTTGTAGTTGATTAAGGGTGTGAAGGCTAAGCAAGGCTATGGGTTTGTCTGATTCTTGCTTTGTAAGAGGACAGTCTGCATCCAAAATGCTGCCTTGTTACTGGAGAGAGCTGCTGCTCTGCAGCTTCATTTACAAGGGTCTGAGCAGAAGCTGAACAGTGATCTAGCCATTCTATTTAAATACTGAAATTATGTTTTTAAGATGATTCACTTTTTTTATAAAGGGATGGATTTGTTAAAGTAATTTTTTGAAATGGGGGTCTGGTGTACAGATATGTAACTAAAATATTCTGTTTGCATTATTTAAAAAGCTGTAATTTTTAACTCAGCCCACTCCTCCCTCCTTCTACCTGACACAATAGTTTTAGACTTGGAATAAGATAATTTATAAATGATGCTTCCAACTGACATTTTTATTTTAACAATACTTTGTTATCAACAAAACCAGTTGAATATGCTTGAAACTGGTCCATGTTGTCTTTTCACCATCAACTTGATCAACAAAACTGTTTTCAGACTTGCTATGGGTCAAAAGTTGATGGAAGTGTCAGTTGGTCCTCTCTTTTTAGAAGGACCCTATTAAGAATTTATTTGAGTTCTAGTCTCACAATTCATAACACTTTCCAGCTTCTTGCTCTATTACCACCTAGCATAAAGTCCATACCTCGCTGCTGTAACAATTCAAAATGATTCCTTCTGCTTAGAATGGGTTAACCCAGTGATGTTGAACTTCATCATAAAAATTATTTTCATTCAATAAACAAAGTGAGAATTAAAAAAATTAGCATAATGGTTTATCAGGAGACCTGGATAAAACAAGAAACTCTCCAAATGACAACTTGCAGCTCATTCAAATAATTGACTTGGTTCTATGTGCTTCTTGAAAGACTGTTCCTTATCTCAAAGAGTTTTAACCTTATGTTAATTGAAAATGTTAAGAACAATCTACGCAAATCTTTACAGAAAGAAATGGATGAGACCCAATGACTCAAACTTCAATCCATGTGTAGATGTACTACTGTAGAAAATGAGTTTTTGACAGAGCAGTGGTAGGCTGTAAACTGATTAACAGATCATATGACTAATACAGCTGAGATGGAATAGAACTCGCATGAGAGAACATAAATCTGCTCCATTTAGCAGATCTTCCTGTGTTTGTAACAGTACAGCTTTTAATTCTCTATGGCATTGTCAGGAACTGGGTTTAAATAAATTCAGTGCTGAATGTTCAGCTATTTGTAATACTTTCAGTTATCTCCGATAAAAGACATTGGTTAGGCACTGGATAAAACAAATACACAAACACATGTATATATAGATGTATATAGCTTGCTATGAAATCAAGATTCTTCTACAGAGAAGCATTAAACCTTATTTAAAGTGAATGGAAATGTTCCGAATTCTAGTGATAACTTCATTATATCTTGATGTTTTTTTAGACTGATACAGGAAACAAGCCTTCTGGCTTGTTTATACGTTCTTGATTTGAAATCATTTGAAGAATGTCCAAGTCATGTAAGTGAAGTTGATATAAGAGGACATTTAAAAATCTGTGGCTATGTGGGCAGAGGAGGTAGGCAATCACACTTCAAATCTTGTTCAATAACTGGTTACAAACATTCAGTATAATGTTCAGAGCTGACTGGCTAACAAGTGTTTCTACATCCAGAAACATGCCTTTGACATTGAAGAGTGTCCCAAGATAGTTCCTTTCTCTACTAATAATATGTGATAACAAGGCAGCCTTGGCTGTAGTGAAAACCGCTCAATATTCTGAGAGATGTCATTTGCATTCCTTGAAAATTGCATGCAGTCTCCTTGAGCATTCTTCTGCTTCCACATATTGCTGGCTCTTTATTTGCTCATGATACTTTAGGCATAAACCTATAAGAAAAAAGAGTGGCAAGGACTAAGCTGATGTGTATGTGTAAAAAATGTGATTCATGTCCCACAGATATTTCACCTTTTTATAAAATAATAAATAGCCACTTTGGGAAGAGTGAAGAATATTTTCTATTTTCCTGCTTGCTCTGCATCCCAATTTTGTTATAACTGGAAAAGAAATGAGTCTGTTTACATCCTCTGTTCCAAGATTCCAGAAGCCAACTAGGCTTTTAGCAGGTTTTCCATGTGCTCTGTGCAGCATAATGTGTTTTGCTGCTGCAGTATTTATCAGGGATTAGTGTTTATTATTTACCATTACATATGTATATATATGTAATCAATAAATGTGTAGAGTATAATATTAAGGTCAACGAAGACAAATTAAGCAATGCAAAGACCAGATCTTGATGTGTGTCAGTGGACCATGATGTTTCATAAAGTGCCAGGATATTTGCAGACAAGGACAGTTCATATTCCCTACTCCTCTTAAGACACCACAGAGCAATTTTTAACCCTTCATATACCCTGTATCTAAACAGACTTCTTATTCTGCCAAAGAATTTTTAGCTGCTTTAGAAACCAAAACAGCAATTTTAAGAGCTTCTTCTTTGATGCATTCTTCTGGGCTGGTTGCCTTGTTTTTATTCTGGAGCTATGAAACTGGGAGGTGAATGATATGCTGTACAGAAGAATACACTGACATGTTTAAAACGTATTGACTGTGTTTCTATGGAATACTAGCTTTTGTTTTGTGGAATAGAAACTTCCAGATACCTTACGGAAGCTTTTTAGACTTATTTTATAGCTTTCCTGTTTAATGGCACCAGTTTGTCCAGCAACTGGTAAACCACATTTTGTGTAGGTTTGGGGGGTTCTTTTCTGTTATCAGAAAAATGTCATATTTAACAACCTGGATGAGACTTTCCATTAGTTGTCATTATTTTCTGTTATGTTTTTTTACTTCTGAAAGAGGAGAAACCAGGAAGATAAGCCCACTTTTGAGTCCTGGCTTATCATAGCATGTTACATTCTGGTATCAAAGCAACTGTTTAACAAACCATAGTCATGTGTGTCATTCAATCTCAAGCTAGAACAGCACTTCATGGATGCAGTACTCATTTGTACCGGAATCCTACCCCTTATTCCAAAAGACAAAACAAGAGAGAATTTTCTACTTCTGTTTTACTAGCTAGTAACCATTTGTTACCCTGTCAGGTTTTTTGATCACCACCGTATATCATATAAATCTAAATTGAAATGTCAGTACTCCAAGAGAAAGCAGAGCACATTTAAACTGAATATCTCTGTTAAAGTCAGAGAATTAAACTGGATGAAGAAGCCTGGAAATAAGTATAGCTTATTAATTGTTGCTAACAATATTGCCTAGAACTGTTTTCAGCTTCCATTATTCATGAAAAAATCTATTCAGACAATTATGGGGAATCATCTGTGTTTTCATTGTAACCTAGTTAAAACATCATCAGTACTGAATTATAAGTTTGCTTGGTAGCCATTGTAATGTCATTCCCTCCTTTTTAGACACTTCCAGAAGCCATGTGCAACAGAGTGAGATTTTGCAAGACATACAAAGCCTCTTCAGGATTTTGTTTCGAGCAAGGAGATGTGTGATTTTTTTTGGGGTTTTTTTTTTTTTTTTTTTTTTTTTTTTTTTTTTTTTTTTTTTTTTTTTTTTTTTTTGTGTCACATTATTCCAGAGCATCAGTAGTTTTGATGGCTATAGTCTCCATTGAAACATTTGCCAATGATCCTTTTGGAGTTACAAATACTTCCCTGGATCAAAAATTGTGTTTTGTGGGAACAGCTTAGAATAAATTGCACTCCATGGTTTCTGCCCTCTTCAAGAGCTTGATCTCATCTTATATATATAAGATTTGCAAAGGAATGTTTACAAAGAAACCGGGAAATAGTACAAAAAGGAAAGAGAGTTGTCAGAGCAAAAAGGAACAAGACTTAACTCAGTTTGGACAAACAAAAAATCCAAAATTTTCGAATACTTTAAAAAGCACTGTTAAAAAGATTGCCAAGTGCCCATCTGCTCGCAACTTGTCAACTGAAGAAGAGGAAAGCAATAGAGAATTTTCACTTTCTCCAACATTCAGTTATAGAGTTGCTATTGCCAATGGACTGCAAAGGCATGTTTTTGTAGCAAACGCTAATAATGAAGATATAGTTCAAGACCTGTCTTCAAATGATAGCTCATGTTCTGAGTCATTAAGTGAAGTAAAAACTAATAGCAAGAAAAACGAATACTCATCCCACACAATGCCTGTGAGACGCAACAGGAAAAGCTTGAGCAGCCTGGCGGCCTCTGATGGAAGTTCGGATGGAGAACGCACTTTACACACTCTGAAGCTGGGAGCCTTACGGAAACTAAGGAAGTGGAAAAAGAGCCAAGAATGTGTCTCATCAGACTCAGAGCTAAGTTCGTGGAGGAAAACATGGGGATTAAGAAGTAAATCTCTGGACAGAACTGGCCGTCACCAGAAATCAAATACTCTTGAACCTGGCTTTAGTTCAACGGGTTGTATTAGTCAAACCCACGATGTTATGGAAATGATCTTCAAAGAGCTTCAGGGAATAAGTCAAATTGAAACAGAACTCTCTGAATTAAGAGGGCATGTTAATGCTCTGAAACAATCAATTGATGAAATTTCTAGTAGTGTAGAAGTTGTACAAAATGAAATTGAACAGTTGCGAACTGGATTTGTACAGTCCAGAAGAGAAACTCGGGACATACATGACTATATTAAGCAGATAGGCCATCCGGGAAACAAAGCAAGTCTTAGGTTTCTAAATGTGCCTGAAGAGCGGCTTGAAAAAGCCGAAAGCATAGTTTACAAAATATTAATGGAAAAAATGGGATTCTCAGAGGCACAGAGCACTATTAAAATTGAGTTTGCCCAAAGGCTTGGGCAGCAAAGAGACTGTCCAAATGCAAAGCCAAGACCAATTCTTGTTTACTTTGAGTCATCACAACAGAGAGATTTGATTTTAAAAAAGTCTTACAAACTTAAGGGAACTGGCATTGGAATTTCTACAGATATATTTTCCCATGAAATAAAAGATAAAAAAGAAAGAGGACTGCCTTCTTCTCAGACATATGAAAGCATGGATATGAAAGTTTTAACCGTGGAGACAAAGTCTAAAATGCATGACTGGGAGTCACCTGACAGTGATAAAGACTTGGAATCAGATATAAATAAGAACAGTTATGCAAAAATATCTAAATCAGCACATCACATAAAAACAGGCACTACAAAGGGCATTACTGAGTCCCCAGACACTAAAGACCTTGACAGAACTGCTGACAATAGCACCTTTTCACACAGAAGAAGTTATGACAATCAGTCCCCAGAATTTGACACTGTGGAAAAACAATCAAAGACCTATTATTCAGATGTGACTCCTTTATGGCATTTACAGAATGACTTTGCTACACCAAAGCTTAGCCGTTCAGAATCAGATTTCTCAAAATTGTGTCAGTCTTACTCTGAGGATTTTTCAGAAAACCAGTATTTTAGCAGGACAAATGGCAGTTCATTGTTGTCTTCCTCTGATCGAGAACTTTGGCAGCGAAAGCAAGATGATTCTCTAAACTGGTATGGCAGTTCCCAGGAACAGACTTATGCCCAAGACATGCAACAGTATCCAGAGCAAAATGAAGCAGGGAACATAGAAACTGTTGATAGTGGAGTAAGCAATGGAATAATCCGTGTGTCTGGAGACATAAACCATTATGATGATAGTCAGCTTTCTTTACAGGATGATCTTTCCCCATGGAAAAACTGGAATCAGTTGGAACAAGGGGCAGATTTGGGCCTAGACTCATCCACACAGGAAGTTTTTGTGTATGATATGAGCAGCCCTTCAGACCAACAGACAGATTTTGGAAAGGGCCAAGGTTCTGACCTCCAGTATGATACTGAAAGCTATGACTTCACTTTAGATGGTACTTCTCCATCGTGTCCAGGCCTTGACAGCGAAACACAAAGTCAGTGGACTGGTCAATATGATGATTATCAGGAAACAAATTCTATGTCCTCTTATCAGAATCAAAACAGATTGCCTATGATGTACCGAAGTCAAAGTGAACTACCGAGCGATGACTCTGAGGAAACCGCCCCTAAATCATGGCACAGCCGATTAAGCATAGATCTTTCTGATAAGACTTTCAGCTTTCCCAAATTTGGATCTACGCTTCAGCGTGCTAAGTCAGCTTTGGAAGTAGTCTGGAATAAAAGTACACAGAGTTTAAGTGGGTATGAAGACAGTGGATCATCTTTTATGGGAAGGTTTAGAACATTATCTCAGTCTACTGCAAATGAATCAAGTACAACGCTTGATTCTGATGTTTATGCTGAGCCTTATTGCTACAAAGCAGAGTATGAGGAAGAAATAATTGAACCATCTGGTGAGAATGAAACAGACTATGTAGAAGTAATGGAACAAGTCCTTGCTAAACTAGAAAATAGGACTAATAGCAGTGAAACTAGTGAGCAGGTCCAAGAGTATGAACTGGACCAGTCTTTGTATGAAACTCCATATGCAATCCTACCAGAGGAAGAGTATGACACACAGTTTGACAGTGTGATCAGTGAAGAGATATTGGAAGTTGAAAGTGATATGGCTCCTGAAGTAGAAATAAGGGAGGATGAAAATCAGAATGTCCCAGAAATGATTACTGAAGTTACTGAAATTCCAAAGAAAAAGAGAATACGACCGTCATTTAAAGAAGCTGCTTTAAAAGCATACAAGAAACAAATGAATGATTTGGAGGAGAAGATCCTTGCTGGAGGTAATAGTGTTTTAATACTGTCTTTTAAGTAAAATGTTCTCATTAGATTTGGACATTGATTTTTGTATAATACATTTTCTTGCTCCCATTGAATTTAACAGCAAAAATTCTGCTGTCTGGTTTTGTTCAGAGGGTGAAATAGTTCCATAGAAATCAAAATACTGAATTTCATAGGGCGTTTTTTTTGTTAACAGTTCTCTGAATATGATTAATCAGATGTGCTCATAAGTAACTATTTCTTTGAATTTCAGTAACTTGAAAATTAAATTTCACAAGATTTAAGTCTTAAAAAAAGAACTAAATAGTACACTGTTCTTGATTTTCTCATAGTTTTATAAATGTATTTATAGGAGTAATACAGAGTGTTCCAATATTATGCTCTTGCTTTCTTCAACAGCTTTCAAGGCATGGTTGGTTCTGTATTCATCCTGATGGGCAGTGTTTTGTACCCCCTATGCAACCTATAACTTGTTAGGTACTTAAAGAGTGAAAGTTTAAACTGATTTATGTCTATTCTTGCTTTGATTCTGTCCTTATTTGTACTCCCAATAAGCTCTCAGAGAAGTAGTCAGTACCCAAAATGGAGTGAGAAGGGTGTGGAAGAAAGACAAGAGTGTAAATGGTGGCATCCACGTATGAAGAAGTTCCTTTAGTAAGGAACTAAATTCACAGGAGGGTTTGACACTGATTTTTATCTTTCATATTTTCAGACTTCAAAGCAGACAGTGAATATACAAAGTAATTACTAGTAATATACAAAGCCATATACTAGTAATATACAAATATTGTGCTATTCAATGTAAACGTTAACTGTAATTCTAATAACATTCATTATAATACTGCATGTGCATTTAATTGGGAGCATCATAATGGCTGTAGCTAGCCAGATGGTAATTGTCACCTTGACTGAATCTTTCCTTTATCTGCCTTGGAAAAATAATCATCTGAGACATTCATTTAAAAGATGGAAAACTGTGCCTTTAGCCAAAGATTGTATTCAGTAATAATGAGCTTGAGCTTCTATGGTGTTTCTTTTATACATGAACAGCTACTTCTACAATAAACATATAGCAAACTTGAAAGTCAGTTACAAAAGCATTTAAATATTGATATTGTAGCAGAGTTTACTGTAAAATATTTTACATTTAAATGGTAAGACTTGATTGTATACTTGTATTTTGCAGGTGTTTTTCTACAGTAATCTATTAGAGACTAGGTGGTTTGTGTATGAAAGAACAGCTATCAAAAGCTGGGCTTTTCATTACTTTTTCCTGATTTTATGAGGCATGGGAGAAGGGAACCACATTCATTTTATGTAGTCAGTGTACAATAGGAGTATAATGGTCTGAGGACTTAATTAAAGAAAGTGCACAAGGAGGACCTCAAATTTTGAAACCCAGATTGATTCTACTGTTTAAAGTCTGCGCGTTTGTGTACATTGGTAGGTAACAGGTTGTTAGAAAATGAGAACTAACTTTGATACATCCCATGCAATCCTTTCCAGGAATTAAATGTATGTTCTTCTTTTGACCCAGCAGGTGAAAGACTTCTTTCAGTCTCTTACTCTGTTGACATTTTTTCTTCTGAATAGCTGAAAGATTTTTTTACGTTTGCCGAGAATTCATTTCACATTTACGAAATGTGTTATTGGGTGTAATCTGTGAGGCAGAGTGTCTGCATGGTTAACAGATGTCATGCTAGGATCTCCACTTATGTTTCCAAAAATAAATTAAATATAGAATCAAATAAATCAAAGAGAAGGGAAGTGAAGGAGAAAGGGAAGGTGTCATTAGGTTAAGGGGACTTTATAAATGAACTGCTACTACACACTACTTCTCAGCTTATTCTGAAAACAGTGTTCATTCCCTCTTGAGTTGCAGTTCTGTTTCCTCTTGACTCTGTGTTTTCCATGCTGTGAAGGAGGAGGATACGTGTTTCAGTCAGAGATTCTGCTTCAGCAGTCACCAGCTGCTGAAGTTTGTTACAAATAGATCTTTGGGTCCTGTCACACACCTAGCAATACTTATTAGCAATACCTATAGTCTTTCATGTTTTTATATCTAATGGATGAATATTATATTCTTACCTTAATGTCTGCAGAACTTAACAATTCTTCTGAATTTAATACTCAAAATGTATTTTCTAGCTGGAGTAGCCTACTCAAAGAGTATATTGCCTGAAAACTCCTTCTGCTGACTGATAGGTAGTTTTATTTGAGCAAAATCTTTATTTTACTTTCAGCTTACTCTCTGTGAGCTGGATAATGAATATTACAGGCAGACTATTCACAGATAATGAAATCCACAAATGGGATGTCTGTCCTTGGACATAGTCAAAATCCACCTGGACATGGTCCTGGGCAACCTGCTCTGGGTGGCCTGAATTGAGCAGGGTTCTTAGGCCTCCAGATTTCCCCTCCAGCCTCTGCAGTTCTGTGATATGGAAATGCATTTTTGAATACTTTGTATACAGCCTCTGAAGAAGGATGTCTTCTTTAGTGTCAGTTTGGCTGCTAAGACAAAACACATTCAGTTTCTGTTTATTAACTGGAATGCCACATAGTCTAGGAAAAAACATTTTGTAAATCAGTTCTTAAAGAAGTTCTTCAAAACTGCCAAAACGTATTTTGTAACTTCTCATTTCTGACAACCTGTCTTCTCTCCTTTACGTGTGCAATTAGGTGTGTCCAGAAAATACTTAGTTTATCACTTAAGCAAATAATAGGTATTTAAGGTATTCAATCTTCATTTTAATATTTGCAGGAGTGATAATAACTTTTTTTTTAAGTGTCTAATACCTGTTCTAGGGTTTACATTACTTTTATGAATATTTTGGGGGTTTTTTTACTCTCTTAGCCCTGTAACTAATTCACAGTCAACTTCAAATTTCTTACTTTTAGATAGAAAAGTACTAGAAAGAGAACAAGTTCTTTGAGTTAATCTTCATTATATAACCAAAACATAACGTATTCTTCAATTAATTGTTTCATCCCCCCATGTAAGCAGGAGTTGTTAGACTCTCCAAGCAGAGATCGAGCTGTGTAATACAGTAGTGTTAGTTCTCCAGTTTAATACAAAAGAAGGGTTTAGAATGATATGATTTTCATTCTAGCAATGCAGAAGGTAAGGTCAATAAATCTTTGGTACATAAATAATTTGTTAGTGCACAAGAACCCCATAAGGTAGTCCTATTCTCTGTCACTAGCTGGAGGAAAAAATACACTCTGGGCTGATTGCTTATGTATTATTTATGAAAAAATGTTTTTGGAGGCGTACTGGAATGACTAGGTTATACAAATGAGAGGAGACAAGAGCAGTACATGAGTAATCCTCAGATTTAAAGCTCTGTAAGGATATAGAGACATTGCATGGATGCATGTGTATTAATGGAGGGATTGATGGCTTGAAAAAATCAGCAGAATGCTACCCATTTTGTTTGTTTCTTTGTACACTGTAATTGAGAATTACTTACTCTTTTATTCATTGTTCTAGTCCTCACTTGGTACTTTCTAGCTTTCTTTCTCCATAGTGGCTTCTTCATTCCATCCCTATCTTATCTTTTACAGGTGCCTTAGCGTGAGCATGATTTTCTGTCCTGATGAAGCTGTGCCTCTGGAAAAGATTCCAGAGTTACATGCACTCTTCTCACTTGCTTTCAATGATAACATAGACTCTTTCTGTGAATGGTAGTTTGTGAGCAGTAGCATCTTGCTCCAGTTGTTGAAGATCTTGGTCATCATTTGATATGTCAGATTTTAAAAATCATTCCGATATTAAAATGCCTTTGGTCTGAATTTTCAGACACAGAGTAACCTGTAGATTGTTTATGATGTCAGGATGGGTGAACGCCTCTAACTCTGTACATCTGGGCAGTGGCAACTCAAGAGGATTTGCCTCTTTAACAGTGAATTTTTTCTATTGTTCTGTAGAAAGGATTTGTATTTTTTTTGTATTTTTTGTATTTATGGTGTCTGACTGAAGAAAAGAACTTAGTGATGAGTATGAACACACGTTTATCTAAACTGTCTTGAATAAATGCAGCTTTCAGTTGATACAGTATGGATGTACTTTATACAGTTGAGGTGTGTGTTACTATAAACCCAAATTCCCCAGAATCCCACAAAAAGGCTTGAAGCTGAGTTGTGGCCACACTTGAGATTGTCTAGAAGTTTAGTGTCACCTTGTTCAAAGTAATGAATGAAACACATTTCTGTGTGATCTCTTTGAGATGCTCTTCCTGCACTCAGCCCAATGGCATTTCACATCTTTCTAATCTCAGGGCACAGTCTGATGGGGGGAAGAAGTGACTGAATGAAGGCAATTAATCTTTGCATCATTGGGAAAGAAAAGTCCTGACAGAAACACTCATAGTTCATAAAAAGTGGTATCAGTACCAAGCCCCAAGATTTTTTGTTCTGTTTCAAAACATTGGAACCACAGTATTTAGTGATACAAGGGTTTGTTTGTTTTTCCCACATCTCATTTATTTATGGTTTGTTTGGTTTTTTTTCAGAAGAGTGATAAATTACTTCATTAATATAAGGACTGATTGTGTATTCTGTGTGGCTGATACAGTTCATCTGCAATGTGCAAGGAAAATTAATATATATTCACCTAATATATCATCTATAAAGAGATGGATTTTGGGACAGAATATTTTTCAACAGTAGGTGATTAATCTATTGCTCTGCTCTTCATATATAAATAATGTAAAAAGGCAGATTCCAGAGAGTTTATCTGTGTGACTTCCCTTCTCTGTTTACATCAGAAGATGGTCAGAATGGAACAGATTGTGTAAGCAGGCTGGGAAGTAATGATTACTCTCTATACATTTTAATAGACGTTGTGCTGGATTACTGCAAGTTAAGGAATCTATTTTGGTGCTCTATCAGGAATGATAATGAAGCCCAGAAATTTAATAATCCAGGTTTTTTTCAGCTCTTTGCTACTGCCCACATGTTCTTTGTGGCCCAAGGTGGACAGCAGCTCACCTCTCTGTCTCAGGCTGCCACCAGACATCCCTGCCCTGCTGTCACTTCTGTCTGTGCTGTCAGGATAAACCAGCTTACGTGTCTCAGTGCAATCATCATATTCAATGCAAGAAGAACCAAGGAACGTGTTTTTTGTTTGTTAGAGTCCAGAGGAACTACTTTTACATTTGTTGTCCAACCAAGGGGCTGTTTGCTTGGATTTTTTTGGAAGTAATCCAATTGGACTTCAGCCTGCAACTCAGATATAGTGATCCAAGTCAAACACTTCATGGCATTGTTAGCTGTGTGATACAGAAAGATTTGCAACAATCAATTATCTGTTTGTTTTCACAGCAAATAATTAATTACTTGGTTGTGTGTACTGTTATCACGTGTATTGAAGGAGATAAAATATGCCTTTTCATCCTTTTTTGATAAAGTATGCCTTATCATTTTAATGCTTTCTGGGGTCGGAAGAGAGTGCTTAAAATTCATGCTGACTTTTACTTCCTACTGTCATCCTAACAAGCCAGAGATTGTCAAGAGACCCCAGTCTTCAAGAGAATGGTTGTTTTTTGAGCTCACCACATTCTGTAGTCAAATAGTTCTCTTGACAGTCTATAACTTACTGTTTTAGAGACAAGTTCTAGAATTTGGTAGATGTGTCTACTAGCTGTTGAAAAACAATAGAAAACAAAGCCATTGGAAGTCTGATGGGACTCTTAACACCAGAGATGCTTTTAAAGCATGTCCTTTTGTCTCAGATTTGCAGACCACTTTATTAATAGAGACACAAATGCAGTCTTCATCTTCACCAAACTGACCTCCTGTTTTGACTCTCCATGTATCCGCTCGTAATTTTTCTACATCACTGCTAGTAAAGTGCTAGCAGCGATTCTTCTGTTTCTCCTGTCAAACAGGCTTTATTCAAGTTTGACCTTCTCTTTGTCAGACAAGCATCACTCATCTTTTATGATGTGCTAGCTTTAATATTATCTTTCAAGCGTTATACACTATCTACCTAGAATAAGCTTCAGCAATACAACATCCTCTGGGCTTACAGAGTGTAATGTTCTGTTCTGTAGTGGCAATAATAGCTTCTGGGTGCAGCATTTATTATTTTAGCATGGCTTAATTTGTGTCATTATTTTGGCCAATCTATTTCTTTAATGTCTATTCAAACCTGATTTTCATCTGTTATTTCCCTTTTTTGGCAAGTAAATTCTAATTAAAATAGTGCACGTCAGACTTCAGACTACTTCTGACTGTGGGTACTTTACATGTGTTATTTTCATGGAACAGCTGTATTGTTACCTAATTCCAGCAAGTATTTTGTCTGAAGGCTTTGCTTCCAGGAACAATGTAATTATCAGTCAGTTTGACATTCTTGCAGCCATTTTGCAGAATTAAATATTGAAATGGTACTTTGAGAGAATAATGATATTTTCCCTATTTTTGGTGTTGTGCAGTAATGCTCACTTACAAGAGTGGAAAATCAATGTTTTCATTAATTCTGATCCTAGGATTTCCTAACAGTTTAGGTTTTTAGAACCTTGTTGCAGTTCCTGTGCTATGGCAGAGAGTGGGGAACTGAATTTTTGCAGTCATTAAAGAAAGAGGAATGTATTGGGACAGTGTTCTGCTGCTCAGAAGCGTGCAGAAATGAAATCGTGACACAAGGCTGTTGAAGGAGTGTTATGACTGGGGGGCAGAATCACCCTGAACCTCTTTGATAGAAATACCTCATCTGACTGATAGAGCCAGTTGTATTTCTATGATGCCACAAAGGTCTGTCTTGACTTCTGTATCTTCCGTGCTAGTGCTTTTCATGCTGGAAGACTCTGCCTTTTCAGCATCCTTTATATTTTTTTTTCCCCCTCAGAAACTTGGGTATAGAAACTAGTTGTATAGATAATTTCAGTTTGTGTGAGAAGTTACAGATGGCAACATTGCTGACAGAATGAATAAATTGGACCATGACAATCTGAAAACAGTTGATAACAATGTAAAGTTAAACTTTTCTAAGATCAGTTAATTTTAATACCAAGTTTGAATAGTAATTACACAGCATTAATAAATACTTGTTGGAAATTTTAATTAGCCTACATTTAAACTGATAGGTGGATAGAAAATAATCAGGGATCTTATTTGTGGGCACTGAAAAAATGACAAGGTCCTCTCACTTCATTCCCCAGCTGTCCCCATATGTAAACCACTTTCAACAGAAGCCAAGATTTAGTGGATACGCTGAGTATTATACAGCTCTTTAATATCTGGAACTTTTAAAAGGAAATTTAAATACTAATTTTATCTAATTTCCTGCTTAGTTATCAAATTAAATGTAATTGACAGCCTTAAAACTTAAAAGGGCTTGTGAGCATTTTCCTTTTGCCTTCAACATTTAACATTAGTAAAAAATAATTTTCAGTAATGTGCAGATAGATGACCACCCTGCTCTTCATCACTCTGGTACACAGGTGTGTAAATATCAGTGTGGGCTGCACTGAGCTGAAATAGCAACAGTTAAGGAGCAAAAGGATTTTTTCCTATAATCCTGGTAAAAAACACCTTCCTCTTACCACAAATGGCCTGTGATATAGAGGCACAGTATGAAGGCTCTTACTGGTATTTCATAATGTAGTGAATTTTCAATTAAAATAAAAATTTAAGGAGAAACAACTAATTAAAGTAAGAAGGGTTAGCTATAGGAACCAGTGTTTCCACTGCTCCTAGGTCCACTCATTACTTTTTAAGGTTAGCATTTTGAATGTGCGGATGACAGAAGTGAGGTAGATGAAGATAAGCTCTTTTAAGTAAATCATTGTCATTCAGCAGTATAATCTGAAATGTCTAGCCTTGAGTCCCTGATTTGAAAATACATTCAGTGGTCTCTTACATAATCACAGTTCATTTCTTATCTACATCAAGGAATGCTGCTGTCTATTCTGGTAGCCTAACTACTACTGAAGTGAATTGCTTGTACACTTCCTGATTTGGGGCTCTCATATACACAGAGAGCACTTCCACAGTTCAGATTATTTCACTCATGGCAAGTTCTGAAGAAGCAGTAAAGAATTAAGTTTTCAAACTAATTCTGTCCCGGAAGATGCACTCTTTTGTTACAAAGAAGAAATGTTCTTAAGATCTCTTTTTTTGGGAAATTTGCACCAGTTGTTTGCTTTATGCAATTTCTATTGAGAAAAGAGACCATGAGATGGGTGCATTTTTCTTTGTATATAGCAACTGCAAAGAAAATTAAACTAAAAACGTATCTTTCCTCCTTCCTCATTTTGATTGTCACTCTCCTCACTAAATTTAGGCAAAATTAGGTTCCAGTAAAGGAAATGTGGTGAAACTAGATGAAGTTGGCAAAGAGAGGTAAAGAAAATTTTATTTATCTATCTCTCATGCTCTGAAAAAGTCCATTTTATCTGGAAGACAAGTCTCAACAATTTTAAATATAACTTTTTAAACAAGTGAATTAATGAAGAATTCATATGATTCATTAGGCATCTGATAGCAAAGTATCTGCAAACAATTTAAGAATTGCATTCCACATAAATACTGAGATTTATTCTGTGCCTTTATGTGTCAGTATTACCAATTTTGTTGTGATGAGATATTCTAGAAGGAAGTGCAGGTTGCATGAACAGATTGTGGTGAGGCTTCTTAAATTACAAGTAGTGTCTTGCTTAAAACTTCCATTTGTCCCCAGATTTTTCTTCACCTTTTGGACTCTTCCTTTTTTACAAGTTCAAGAATTGATGCCTCTGTCTGTCCTGACCTGTTGGTAAATGCTGTCATGCCTTTCCTCTCATTGATGTCCAGGTGCTGCTCCAGCCCTCTGGTTTTAACTCATCTTTTCTTTAGGTCTCATAAAAACACCACATCCTGTTTCCATGGCCAGCCCAGCTTACAGTCACCTATTTCCTCCCGGCTCTGCTCTCACCCTGCTTGTGAAGTGCTGTAATAATTTTCGAGTGGGGAAGTCAGATCATATTGTTGTCCAAATATTCTTTATATGCTTGAAAGAGCAGCTAATACTATCTGGTGTTGTGAAACAAATACATTTGGCAAATAAATTTTAAAAAAACAGAATATTTAAAGAGTAAGCTCATTTTCACAAATCTAGTCTGTCAACTGCTTTGATCATGTAAGCAGCCTCTAAAATTAGGGGCAGAATAGAGCCTTTTAATTCCCTGATTGTCACTGGCAGCTTTACAGTTGCCGGTATATTTTGGATTTATGTGTTTGAATGTGATTTTACCTGTATATAAACTGGTTTAAAAATTAAATGTGACACATATTTAAGGTGTAAATTGTGATTTTGTAATGCACGTAACCTCAGATATCGCCAAGCATCTTGAGAATATCCAAATTATTTAAAGGGTCCATGAGTGCTCCCTTTGGAGAAGTGGGAAGATCAGTAAGGTGACAATTAAAACAATGCTGTTTCATCTATGCACTGTACTGTAAGTGCAAATGTGACAAGACAGTAAAATAAGGATAGCTTTTTCTGTCAACAGATGTTTTCTCTCTGGTTGTAAATTCTCACGTTGTGCTCTTGCATTAAGCAATTTAGAATGAGATATATATATGAAACAACATACTTTCACAATTGTAGTTCTGTTAGCATTTGGGGAGTAATTTCTGTCATTTTTTGAGTAGCTGTGATAGAATAGTTACAGTTCAGGAGTTGGGATGGGGAGTGTGGTGTTTATATCCTTAGAAACACTTCCCTTTACCTTGTAAATAGAGCATTATTTATTGGAACACTTCAACTATATTAAATATGTGTTCATTATTATTTAAAAATATTTTTAAAAGGTACTAAAATTTAAAATCACATGGAGATGGGGTATAGTATGTGAATTACATGCTGTCCACACAGTCCTTCATAAATGGGGAGGGGTTCTTATCTACCAAGAACATCTTTTTGTTTGTTTAAAATGTAGTGACAGTGATCTTGCCACAATTATACAGCTACATACAGGTCTTACATGGATTCTGGTCTACATTAACAGATTAAAACACTGAAAGATATAATAATGTAAGACTTTTTTTCAGAGACTGATTTTTCTAACCTATATTCCCCTTCTTCCCAATTCTCTTTCAGATAGCGGTTCTGTGGATGAAAAGGTTTAAAATCACCTATTTGCTATAGGGATCATGTATTTTGTTGATGTTTGTTTGTGACTTATTTGACCTGTTTTGTTCCTTCATTTTAGTTGTGAAATCTGCATGGTTTTCCCCCCCAGCTTTCCACTCTTTTGTTCTCCTTTGATTGTATTGCAAATGTGTCGCATTTATACACAGGGTAACCCTCACTGTTGTGCTTACCATGAATGCCAACACAGGGGTCTGCTACTGTCAAACATGATACCTGATTTCTGCCTCTAATTGTCACGTACCCTGCATTCACTATAGGATTTAAAGGGCAACAGTATTTGGGAAGCAATACCTTACCTTCCCATGGGTTCTTCCACTGTGTGACACTAAATGCTGAATGCTACCAAAATGTTTCCCAAAGGAACAGTTAGTCTAGCTTTGGCCTGGAGCTGACCCTGCTAAACATTTTCATATGTCTTATATGTTTGATGCAGTTAAATTCTAAAGTCCAAAACTTACTAAAAGCAGCCAAATAACTGTACTTTTTTAACTCTCTATTAAAGGCTCAGTTGGTAAGTGCAAGTTCCTTGGATGCTTCCAAGCTTTATGCAGTCCAAGCATTTGCTGGGTAAGTAAAAAATGTAACTGAGAATTTTGTTATTTGCATCTGCAAATTAGTCTTACAGCATTATAGTATTTTTTCTAAGCTTTTTTTGTTTTAAGGAATTGCATTATTTTAAAAGGAAGATCGGTTCATTATATATGTCTTCCCCTTTTAATTTTTTTAATTCCTTATTTTTTTGAGACATTAACACGACAATTCAGAAGCTGAGGTCAGTTAGATAAGAGGGGTTTTTTACCTCTTTGCATATAAAATAATTGTCCTTTGAAGCTGTAGCACAATTTTGTCTTCCTTCTGGTAGATATACAGTAATGCAATTCTAGCAATATAATATCACTCTAGTACTTGAAATTAAAAAGTCAAGGGAAAAGATCTTCCAGTGGCTGAGAGTGAATGTGGTAGAAACCTGTACATTTTGCTTTGTTGTCTCCAAATGAAGTTATCTTGCATCAAGTTCTAGGGATTCCTTCCTGTTTGGAATACTTTCTTATTATTCAAGCTAGAAAGGTAATGAAATAAAAGCCTTTGGTAAAATTTATCAGTTATATTAGTTACCTAATTCAAAGGGGTATTATCCTCTTGCTGATGCACTCTATAAGTACTTTTTACTATACTTACAATTTATTACAGAAACAAGGTGATGAGATTAAATTAACCATTCATCTTCTACTTTTATGTCTGAAATGCTCTATAATTGACACTATGAAGTTTCTCCTGTGTAGATTCCTACTTTGAGGGGAGGTGGGTGTCACTAAAAGGTCATTAATATTATGCACATGCTTCTATGGAAGGTATACTTAGGGTAACATTTTTATTATTGCTAAACTTTAAACAAATTTATGAGCGATCTACTGCTTTTTAGTGGTGAAGGTAGTTTCCATATAGTTTGTCATACCTCAAAGTGTTGAATTCCTGCCCTTGCACTCCAAGAACTTTCAGAATTGCTGTAAGAGTGTGAGGACACATGTGACATTGTGTAGGATTAGTCACCGAATGCAAACCAGAGGAGAAACAGTTTAACTCCAGGTTATTGTGTAGTTCAGGACAGAATTTTGTAAGCAGACTCTAAGTGCAGGTACTGGCAGTCAGGTATTGGATCTGTCCCTGTAGGAAGCTGCATGTGACCATACTGTTTTGCTGTATGTAATACTTTCCCTAGCCAGTTGCTTAATTACAGTTTCCTAATAGATGAAGACCTTTAAAAAGTAATGTGGAATTCCTATTTTTTGTGGGTTGCACAAAAGCCAATCTCATAGGCATAAGGAGAACTTTTGCCACTGACAAGGACTGTACAGAATGAAGCTGCTCTGTTCATGCCCTCTCTTCCATTCACAGGTGAATAAATTCAAATATTGAATCCTCTGAGAATAAGCTGTGTCAATCCCTTGTGCAGACATCCTGTAACCACTGCACAGGACTACTTCAAATGGCTGACAGTAGTTCAATAATAGCTCATGATTTTAGATTAAACTTTAATTCTTTTGCTGACAAAGTTTAGACCTGTACTTTGCTGTCCACAGTATCTTTATTCAAGCCCCTGTTTCACTAGGCCTCCCTAAAAACAGTTACACAATTTTCATTTAACTTCTCATTCAGGCAAAGAATGCTGTCATTTCGAAGACATTTGTGGCTCTATTTTAATCACACTTCCCACTCTACTCCTTCATGCAAAAATTAATGCTGATTTCTGGGGTCCCTCAGTCTTTTTACTGCCAGCACAGCTGACTGCAGTTTGCTATGACTCCTCCCTCTTACTCTCTCCGAAAGGTGTTGCCATTTAAAGTGAGGGAGAAGATTGCTTTCCTCACAGTCATTGTTCCCATGCTTTATCTATGCAAAAATACCCCAGCTGACTCTCTTCAGCCTTGCTCTTCCCTCTCTGTCATAGCACAATGCTGTGAACCCACCTCATGCACCAGCACTTCCCAAGTCCATGGCAGGGACTGCTACTCTCCATTCTCTGCAATGATCTTCACTTGGATGTATGAAATGAGAGAACAAACAAAGACAAGAAAGTAAAGGCAAAGACCAAAGACAGCTTTTCTGGGTCTTCTCATGCAACTTTTCTGTAGAAAGGTAGAAGCACCACCTTACCTGTTTTTTCCATGCCAATATCACATAATATAATCTTCATTTACTTTTTATTACTTTCTTGAATATGACATACTTTAGAGCTCATTATTTCCATATTTTTTTTATTAGTGAAAGGAGTTGCTGGAGTTCTCATCATGTATATGGATCCTGGGTAGTACTGTTTTACTTTTTCCAGAGGCTTGCTTTTGTATTAATTTACTGCTTGCCTAATGAGGAGTCAGAAACTGATAATTTTACCACATGGCCTAATCCATTCTGAAACTCACTAAGGATACACAGATGGGGCTGCATGCAGACCATTACTCCTTTCCTTCAGTGGCATGTTCTCCATGGTAAAACAAATTTATTTTTCTATTTTGTCTGACAAATTCAAATAGATTACTGTTAGGCAGAATATTTCCAGAAGCACAAAAAACTAGTATGACAGGTTTTTTTCCTTCCCTTGAATGATAACTTTCATCAAATTGTTATGATTCCACTTCATCATCTCCTACATCAAGTTATTGTTGGGTTATAATTGGAAGTAGGGAGGGGAGTAGAGAATTCAATGTATAACCTACATTAACATGAAAAGTTTTTCCCTTGCAATGTTATTTCTTAATGATGAGCAATAGGTGTTGAGTAAGATTTCAGTCATATTTTTCTGTTATAGAGCAGAATAATAGATGGCAATCCTTTTCCAGGTATTGCCTCTATGTGAGGATAAGAATGCCTTATACACAATAAGTTCTATTTGCTGCTGATGGAGCTGCTCCTGAGTAGAAAAAAGCCCTGAGTTTATTTCTTTGTCTCTGTACGTTTGCTTTTCACAACCTCAGAAATGTTATTTTATTTCTATCACACTTTTGCTGGGCTTGTAAGTATGTCTGGAAGCTGCAATTTGGGTCTACTTTGATCTTTATGTTATTGAAAAAAAAATTCTAGTATCACAATCCAGATGGAAAAATGGTTGTGTGAAAATATAAAGGAATTGCATAAACAGACTAAGAATCCTTTTCCCTTTCTTAGAGAATGGTGTGGGTGCATCAGAAGGATGTTAAAAATTCTTCACTAAGTTCAGTTATATCTCTTTACACACAATAATTGTAACATGCATAAATTAAATTAGGCCTTTCACATGATTAACTCTTTGTTGTGAATGTAGTTTTTATATGCACAGAGATAGAGGCAAATGTAAGGACTGAAAAGGGTATTTGGGGCACTGCCAAAGAAAAGACCATGGAAAGGAAAATGTTGGGTCTTGATGAAAAATCTGATATCCAAGCTTCTCTGAGTATTTCCAAGTATCTCTGAATGAGAACTGACAAGGTATATAGAGATCTTCCAAAACCCCTGTGGAAAAAGTTCAGGAGGATACCTGTGTTAATTGTTTGGAAGAGTCAGAGAGAATGAGGCCAATTTGTTATCCAGATCAATATGTATTTTAAATTCTGTTGGTGCATCAACCTTTTATTCTTTGAAGTGACTCCAAGTTGCACTTTGCTGTTGTTTCCAAGTTATATGTGGAATCTAACTGGGGTATTATTGTGTGCTCAATGAAAGAGCTCAAACCAGGCAAGAGAAAATAATGATGGTCACCGTGGAATTATTTTAGAATGTGACAAGTTCTGTTTTCCACAGTCACATGGAGTTATTTGAGATGTGATTATGTATTTAGCTAGATATTTTGGACTTTGTATCATATTTAATACAACAATATTCATTGACATCAAAGATGTCCAGCATGTAATGTTGGGCTGCATCTCATCTACCAGATTTAGAAGAACTTTTGATGGAAAGCTCTTACAATTTCTAATTCAATGGTGGAAATTTTAGGTTTTGAGCAACCTTTTAGCTCCTCTGCTTTGGGTGAATGCCAGAAGACACACCCAGAACACTTGCACTGGTTTTTCAAATGGAGCACTTGCCTTTAGCTGATAACTGCTAATTATGATTTTTAACTGTAAACAGAGATATTATAAGTAGTTCTTTAGGATGTAGTCTTGTAAGCTCCATTTTTATTTTCTTCTTTGCCCTTTTATCTTCTGCAGCCGTGGACTGTATGGGATTGACAGCATGCCAGACCTGCGGAGAAAGAAATCTTTCCCCATTGTTCGAGATGTGGTGAGTAACTTCTGAACCTGTTGGTTCATTTGCCAGTTGTGTAGGTCTTTCTTGTAATTACTACTGTGCATATGAATGACAGTTTGCTACAATTGCTTTATGGAAAAAAGGGGTCTTGAGAGAGTGGATTGAGGGCAGTAAAAGTCAATGAGGCAGTTGTTATAATGTTCTAGATAAGTCTGAATATCTCATTAGATATTTAGGCATTACTTGTGTAATCAAGTAATGTGCAATTCATGCAATAATAATCTACTCATTTTCACAAAGATGCTGTTGAGTGTTTGGGATCCTGTTTCACTTGATTTATTTCGATATGGAAAGAGAGAGAAGGTCCCTTTTAAAAAGCAGCTCTTTTCCACTATTAATATTTTAAAGATTTATTCATACTTTAGGTACAAGGTGAGGTTTGCAGAGTTTTTAACAGTCATTGTAAACAAGAATAATTTAAGAAAAGAAATTTCCAAGTAAAAAAGTATTGCAGCTCCTTTGAGATTTATTCTGACTTCTAGTCTAAACAAGATTAAGCAGAGTCTGCTCCAAAGAATTTCAAATGCTATTCACATTTCTTTTTCTTTTCCAGTAGTATAGAACTCATAATTCAATACAATACATATTTAGACTCTGATGACAGTGAGCCCCCAAACCATTTTCTCACTGTAAAGAAGTGATTGGGTGTTAGGCTAAGTAAATGGTTACTACTGTTGTCATTAAAAGATCAGCCTTTGCCAATTATTGCTTAATGTTTTCTCAGTTTCTGTGTTCCATTATTCTGTGGTGATCCACCACACTGTCTGAGCAGTCAAAAGGAGAAAGCACAGCAACTGTTGTAAAGCAGAATTCCTTCTGAAATTGATGAAAAGTTACACTGTACAGCATAGTAGAGTCTGCTTTCATTTAAACCACATTTTTGACAGCAGCCACTCCACTGTTACTTGTAATAAACCAGTATAGTCTGTTGTCCTGCTATGATGCTTTAATACATGTTACATGACACTCTGCTTTATTCTTAATTGCTGGAAGTGCTTACAGAAAGGTGTAGCTCAGAATATATTAAGACATCAAAATAAATTATTCTTTTTTATGCTTACTTATGACTGTTTCAGAAAAAACAAATATATTGTTAGAAATGAGTGCTAGATAATTTTGATGGTGACTAAAATAAATACATTTTCTTTGTTGTGCAATAAATCTCACAAATTAATATTCTTTATAATTTCTTTCCTATCTTGTCTGGATTTTTAAGGCTATGGTAAGTACTTTTATCTTTATAAATGTTCTGAAATTACCATAGTAACTGTTATGGATTCCATTAATGTCGTGCTCTATTATGACCTTCAATTGGAACGTTAAAAAGCTATTTTACAACAGAGAATTTAATCATAAGAGAAGTGGTGCCTTACGTGAATGTGTTCTCCTCTGCATTATGTAAACCAAAATTGTTAGAAAAAATTTATGGTAAAAAATTGCCAGTGTATTCCAAATATCTTTCCTGATGATACAAGCTCCACTTTTGTGTCTATGCTACAGATATGAAGAAAAAGCAAATAATATTACAGTTATATCCAGTAGTGATTGTGTAGTGGAGCTGAATTGTCATTTTCTCTAAATCTGTTTTCTGGGCTCTGCAGTTCTGTTGAATATTTCAGGATTAGACATCAACCTCTTTAGCAGAAAAATTATGAGGCAGGGCTAAGTAATTTCCCTCAGTACCTTACTTCATCTCAAGTTATTTTTTCCTCCTTCCTACTCCCCTCCACCCCAGCACCCCAAGAAATGTACAAATCTATCTTCCAAAATAATAAAGTATCCCTAGAATGATGTACCTGTAGCTGCTGAAAAAGAAACAGTTCTGAAATTGTGCAGGTTTTAAATGCTGTAAACAGTGACATTTTTGTCACATTCACCTCTAGTGGGTAACTTTTACATCACATTAAAACTAGTATCAGCGTTTGTAAAGTGATAAAAAATGGTTTGTCTTCATCTTTTTTTCCTGTTGATAGCAGCCTGTAGATTTTTTTTTAAAGGAAAAATGAAAAGATGATCAAGAAAACTAAAACCCTCTGTAAAACCAGAGGAATGAGTATTGCATGGCACAGCCAGTAGTCATGAACAGTTGCATGAGCCTGTTTGTTCCTCTGTGCTGTTTTACTGTGAAAGACACAGCTTGCCTATTCCATTGTGATAGAGGACTTCTCTTTTTTTTTCCTCAGCACATTTCATCATTTAACTTGTAATTGTAGCTTGAGTCTAATTTGCTTTTACTTACAGTTACAATTTTTCAATGTTTTTGCTAGAGTGACTCTTAATTATATTAATTAATTTATTTAAGCTGCTAAGGCAAATTTGGAGGTAATAAATTAGACACTGTAGATACAAGTTATTAGGTAATCTAGAAGGCCTTGAGCATAAAGGAGACTAATTTATTTTAAATCCTGTATTAGGGAGTTCCAAAACAAATTAAAAATTAAATAGACAATGGTCTGCTTTATCATCTTCTCTTACTGTTTAGGGGTTTTGCTAGGCTTTTTGGTTTTGATAATTTTTCTTATGTTTATAATTCAACAGTACTTAAGGTCTTTATGCTCTGCCAGTCAAATTTTTACCTAAGACATGAGGTAGTGTCTGGACATCAGTTTCAGAGGGTAAACAAGTATGAACTGCTGACAAGTTCTGTTTCCTGTTCAAGGAGAGGGGTGAAGCACTGCAGGTTCCTGTTGTTCTCCATAGTTTTTTGATGCTCTGATATTTTGGACTTCCTGGAAGTTCCAGCTGATGAGCTGCACTTACCTTTCTTTCTTGCTGCTACTTGAAAGCAGAGAGGCAACAGGGGAAGATGATTTCTCATGACATTCCTAACCTTGTTTCCCATAGATAAATCTGGCAGCTTTTTCCCTTTCTCTTTCCAAAATGCTCGCTTCTCCTTGTTTCATTCCATACTTATGAAGTGACACTGCTGTGTGTTCAGTGCTTCATGCTGTTGAATTATCACCAACCTCAGTGTTTCAAAACAGAAGCATTTTATGGGCTTTCTCTTGTAGGTGTAGTTTGTTCTGACAGTGGTACATAAAATGGAAATAATCCTTATGGGGTTTTTTTTCCACTAAAATCCCTTGAATTTAATCCATATGACTGTTAAATCTACTGGTTTATCACAAATCCCTCTTGATATAACTTTCTTCCAACATGACAAACACTTTATTAAGAACAGCCTAATTATCTGTTTCCTATTAGGTTTTGTTATTTTATATAGGGCACTGTACTATAATTTTAGATACATTTCTGATTAAGAAGCAAAATAATAAAACTCCATGATTCCAAAGGCACCCCTTGGGAGAACTGGGCATGAAGGACATGTGACAGGGTCAAAATTGCTTCCCCATTTTTTTTCTCATGAGAAATAATATCAGTTTATTGAATTACAGTGATAGCATGAAACTGCATTTCTGCTGGCTCATGTTCTTTGGTTTTGCTGGAGGACAGAACACAGCAGCAGTCACTGCCCTATATTTGAGGTTAATGTTCTTCTGCCCTTAGTGCTCCTGTCCTGACAAGTCCTTCAGATTGCTCCATTGCTTGGAATGGCTTGGATTGTGCAATTGAAACCTAAAAGGGTCAAATCCCTTCCTAAGTGTAAGGGACATGAAAACTGTAACATTAGTAGAGTCCAGGCAAGTAAATCTACATGGGTATTTGGCAAGACTTTGAGAAAAAAATGGTGCTTCAAGAAGGATCAAAAGGTTGATGCTTTTAAAGTACATTGTTTTAAAACCCAAAACTCTACTGACTATGAAAATTATTTTCCTCCTAATGATCCAAAAGCATTTTTACTTGCCATTTTTAACTTTGATATGTGGCTTTTGACATAAAAAGTGTGAAAAATCAAAGCCTGAACACTGTTTAGTGTTTCCTGTAACACTGTCAATCTCATGGCACACACCCATGGAATTGCCCACATTAACAGAAACAGAATGAAGTGATTGTCACAGAGAAGTAAACAGAATTATTTACTTAATAATAACAGAATGAGAATCTGATAGCAACTTAATGGCATGGAGTTGGTAAATTGCTGAGTTTAAAATAGAAAAAAAAACCGAGTTTTTTGTAATAGGAGAGAGATGAATTGAATACTTCTAAGCCAAGGACGATTTCTTACCCTATAATTGGTTTCACAAGATTAATAATTCTGTGTCAGTCTGCAAGTTTAATTATTATCAAGAGAAACTTATTGAAAATTGAATCAGGGAAAGTGAACATTTAAAATTAAAATTGAACAACCTTATAAATAAATAAATAGAAATCCATTTTAAATATACCAGTGTTTAAAATTATATAATTGCAAGAAATTGGAATTGTCTCTTCATCCAGAGATTAATGATGCAGTTCTTTTGCTGATGTAAGCCTAAATTGCTACTGGCCCAGTATGCATTTCACAAAAATAAGAATGTCACATGTAAAGTATCATTTAAACTTTTGCTGTAATAGTTTTGTAATGATGGACTACAGAGATGGACTTCACAATGAGGTGAAAATCTGTATCCTCACAACAAAGGCAACAACAGACTTATGGTTAGTGGGTGGTATAATTGATCCACACACTGCTAGACTGTGAGGGCAGCAAAGCATGACAAAGCAGATAGTGGATGACAGAAGAACAGAGATAAGGCACAAGTGTACAAACACACTTGGAATTATTTAGAATAAGGGAATGCAGGTGCAGTCCAGTAATATAACAGTGTTATGGTTGATATTGTGCACAGTGGAATAAATCTCATCTGTGTCTGTCAGGCCAAAAGGATTATTGATAGCAGAAGTGATATTCAGGTTTGAAATAGTATTTGTAAAGCACACAGAGCTCATTCCCCCAGGGTCCTTTCTGATCATTATACTCAATTCTCAAGGACCCATTTAAATTTCTGAGATGCTGTCATAAGGAATATAAAATTTCCTTGTTTATTGAATATTAAAATTACTTTCTTTTCAGTCCCTTTGTATGTACAAGAGCAAAAGAGTTCATCTCTACAACCAATTGTCTTCAGAACCAGAAGTTGTCAATACAGCAGTAACATTGTGTGGCCAAATGAGGACAGAATGACACTGAATTCTGGTCCATTTTCCTGTCTCAAATAGCAAGAGTATTTCTCCATATAGCTATCCTTGGTATTGAATTAATATTATCTTTAATGAAAATAGTACTTAAAGATTTCTTGAGGTCTTTTATTTAAGTAGTATTTTATGTACATACACACTGTTAAAAAATGCTCAGTGAGTTAAAAAAATTATCCAGACTGACAACTAGAACCATAAGACTACTGCAAAATGATCTCCCATGTTGCTGCAGGCACAGTCAGCTTCCAAATTAGGGCAGGATGCCTATCCTTGTACCACATTAATTTGGTTGGCAAAGCAGAAAAACAGTGACAGCCTGTGGTTTAAAAATACTGAGTCACAAACCTCTGAATAACAGGTTTTGTATTAGAAATGGCAGTTCAGCTGGGCATTGCTGAAAGAAACAGTAATGATGATGGAAAGTGTACTTCCATTATGTACTGAAACCCTAAAAATTATGAGCTGCAAACATTAACTTAAAGGTTTTGTACCTTCTACAGTTTTGTTTACACCCAGTAGCATAATCAAGTACTATTTGCCTTCCATTAGATTCAACAGCTGGTGTTACTTGTGTAATTGGTAACTCTTTTGCATTTGCTTTAAACAGACCCTTGCAGCTCGGAAATCTGGTATTTCCATGGCCATGCTCATCCGGACCTCCATAAACACTGATGAAATGGTAAGTGTTCTCAAGGACAGGTCTAAGACTTTAAAGTAACAAAGACATTTTTGTTCAAAGATCTCTAAAAATTATTTCAGCCTTACACACTTGAAACTGGATGGAGTATATTCCATTTATTGTATAGAAACTTCCAGGGAACTTGAGCAGAATTTGCTGCCTGATCCACAGTAGCAAGACGAGGTTTGCTTCTGCTGGCTTACATCCATGACAGTCAGAGGGGAAAAAACCTTTGATTTAAAAAACAATTATTTGTGGAAGCCTTTTGTTTTAAATTGTCCAATTGTACCATGTTTACCTGCAGTTTTTCATCATCTTTCTTCATCACACTGTGAATGCAATTAGAATGACAGGACTCTGCAAGATGGGTTTTTAATGATCATTTTTTCCCAGTCCTTGGGATACTATTTGATTTTTCTTTTTAAATGTAGTATATGTGTTCTAGAAGAAATATTTAATTCGTACAAGAAGTAACCATAAGAGTCTTTTAAAAAAGTAAATGTCATAGCTACTGCAACATGTAAGTTGTGGTTTTCCATTACTGATTTCACTTAGATTTGGCAAAAAATACAACAGGTGCCATTTTCTTCAGGAATACTTAAAGTGTGGTGCAAGATTTATATGACTGAAATAAGCAAAATCAATAATTTGAAGAAATACATTTTGTGTTCCTCAAATTGCTAGTGCATACATAGCCTTCTAAAATACATCCTATTCTGAAGGAAAATGAAGAGTTGAATTCTTCCTATATTTTTAAGGTCCATAGCAGAAGAATGAGAGAACAGAAAATACTGACAGGTGTTCTGGGAACTGGAACACATAGCACAAATATTGACATCCATCAGTCATCTGGTTTATTGTGAACTTTCTGTGCTTATATGGTAATCATAAATTTATAATTTGGTGGTGCTCAGGGATGGATTGCTGTGGTAGGAAACAGCTGGTGTTTGAAATGTTCTTCCAGTAGGGGCAGTAGTTATTTTATTCTGCTATCTCAAAATAGCAACAAAGGTTGGTAGAATGGAGAACTATGGGACTTTAAAGAGTTCAAGGCTGAGGGAAAATTATAGAGGAAAAACTTATGGCATCCAAGTGCTACAAAATAAAGACTTTTTTCAACTTTGTTATAGTCTGTACCAAAATAGCTGAGTTCAGTAAAAGGCAGTGAAATATTCCATGTAATTTACTACATGATGTTTACTAAACAAACAACATTATATATAAGAATTACTACTTTTTTTGACAAAAAATACAGATTCATCCATTTATTTACCTGCCTCCTCTCATGTGAAAACTACCAGGCTCTGACTTTGAAGGGCTTAAGTTGCAAGTTTTGGTGATAATACTAATTGCCAACAAATTCAGGATAAGAAAGATTAATTTGGACTGCATTTACAGATTCTTACATAAATGGTCCTGTTCAGGAGGAAAGAAAAAGGCAGCAAATCCCAGTGAACAGCTCAGTCCAAATATGTCTCCAATGCTGGCCATCAACCAGAGAAACTACTGAACTCTGATTCAAGAGAAAGGGAAAGGGAAAATTGATTTGAATGTATTTTTATACCTCTGTATTCTTTGGCCTCCATTTGAACCATGCCATACGAAAAACTGTGTACCAGAAATAAATATTTCTTAAGAAATCTTGAAGTAAAAATGTAAATCTAAGGGCAGACAGCAAGTGTAATTTAGACATGTGAAAGTTCATTTGATGATAAAATGTAGACAGCTAATTTAGAGTAGAGGTGAATAAGAGAAGCCAGTCCTGTGCCAGCCTTCACGACACATACCAAGGGGCAGGGAGTGCTCTTTCACAGACAAATGTGAGGGTACAGCCAGTAAGGCCTCCTGCAAGACAGTTAAAACAAGGGAAAGGCACTACTTTTCTACTTCTCTAAGTAGCCAGCCAAACTTAATAACCTAGGGCATCATTACATTGGGTAGGGCAAGATTTGAAAAAAAAAAAAGGACAGACATTTTCAGGCATGAAAGAATTCTCCAGATACCCTCCACAAAATGAAGATATAAATGCAGATGGAGAAATGGAGTCACCAATGAAAGTTAAGGAAAAAACGTCCCCTTTGGGCAAGTATTTCTTCTGATTAAGGCTTTTCTAGTTTTTACCCTCCCTCAAGTTTTTCTGGAGGGAATGTTAGTGACTCTGGTGGGTGTGGGTTATTTGGCTGATTAGATTCAGTATGAAAATTCTTTGAACTAATGCCTTTTATTAAAACTCAGGCACCACCTACTCAAAAAATTACACCCTGAGGTTAAGGCTTTGAGCTTTGCCACCTGTGACAGTTATTCTGGTACAACACACTCATGACACAATGAGTTTGTGTGTTCTCAAGTACAGATCGAAAGACATTTTAAGCAGTGTAGTACTTAGACGTATTCTTTCAGTTGAGCACCCATTTAATTGCTTTGTTGAACAAAGACAGAGCTGCATGTTTTTGAAAATTGCACATCAATGACCTTGACAAGTATTTCAAGTAGTATATGGCAGAAGCAAATTTCCCTTCAGAGGATAAGCAGATAACTAAATAATTCTTCTATATATTAGTAGTGCTAAATGTTGCCAAACCAGTTATTAGTTATATAGTTATATTGGAAGTTATTAGTGCTATGTTGTTATGCTCTGTAATTCATATAGCAAAAACATTTAAACAGAGAAGGGTAATAGGAATGAAAGCCTCTAGACAGTAAGAGAAATAAAATTCTCCTTTGCAATTTGCTTTATTAACAACAGGGGAAAGAACATGTTCAGCAGCAAAACCGATCTACATATTGTGTCTTTCAGCTGAAAACTTCAATTACCCTCAAATATTTATTTTTAGGCCTGCTGAGGGTAAATTTCATTATTTACTGACATTTCAGAGAAATGTAAAAGGTACTGGCAAAATTCTAGAAGTATTTATAATGTGAAAAACATTGAAGCTGAAGAGGGTGAAAGGGCAGGATTTGTACTGAGGCTGCATGAGCTCAGGGGTGGGAGAGTGTAATCAGTGGTTTCTGAGAAACACAATTCCTCAGCAAGCTGTATAAATTCACTTTAGGTTGTTTTAAAGTTTCTTTTCTGATCCCTGTAACAGGGAAGGCAAAAGTTGGAGTAATGTACAAAAATGAGTTCTCCAGAGTTAAGTGGCCATTACTATCCAGGTTCTTAGGGTCTGCCAAATCAAACTGGTGAACACCTTTGCTTGCTTTCTGGGAAGTTATTAGGATAGGTTAAGAAGAACCCTGGAGAGGAATTCGGTATTTGTTTTAAGTCTTTTCTGCTGTTTTTCCTTAGTTCAGTTCCACAATGTTCTCAGATGTGCTCAGATCAAATGTCCCTGAAATGTCTCACCATATATCTTTAGCCAAGCTTCACGAGATGGATGTTGTTTTCAGCAGTAACTACTAACTCCAGTAAGAGCTGTTCCAGCCTAAGCTACCTAACATTTCATTCTGTTATTTTTAGTGCTTGACCCTATGAATCAGTGGCTATCCTATGGCTACATGGTACTGGCTTTCCCATGGTAGCAAAAGTCCTTTGATTGAGGACTGTGCAACATTATGCAGATATGCACACGAAAAAGAGTATTTGACTTTTATCAGGCAATCTATTATTAGCAGAATATCTCACAAGTTTGAGTAGAGATGCAGGTACATAAAACCAGGAATATGTCAGCATATTTTTAGACAGGTTAATATCTTCCATTTGGCATACAATTACCACGGCTGAATATTAAAGGTAAGGGAGTGTTAACAAATGCTTAACTGAATAAGTTTGTCTTGCTTCCTATACTGTCAGAACTGTGGCAGTGATGTTAAAACAAAAACAGACAAACCACACACATTCCAAAATCTTACTCCCTTGCTACAGCTGTATAGCCAGCATTAGAGCTACCTTGCATGATATCCTCACCAGAGGAGGACAAGGTAGAACAGACAGAATTTCAGAAATATCCCACTGTGATATGTTTTATAATATGGTTTCTTCTTTCTGAAAGAAACAATTATTCATTTATAAGGGAATGGATCTAGAACTAATACATTCGTGGCATCACGTGTGCATTTAGTGAACATCCATCCCCTAAAAAATAACCTAAGCTTGTTGCCAAGTGCTGCCTGCAGGCTGCTGAGCTCTTCTAATTCCCAATAAATTGCCTGGACCTGGAAGATCGGGATGCCTGAAAAAAGCTCAAATAAACAAACCAGAGCATTGTGCTCTTATAAGCCAAGATCCTGTGTGCTAAACTACAGGGACTGCTTTGTTTTCATCTTATTAAGCACTAAGGAGCTGAGACTGACATTGTTACAGTACTAATCAGTAAATAGCCAATAACTGTTCTTGTAGTAGAACTAGTCATGGGTCTAAAGACAAACAGTCCAAGAAATTAGTTTGGATTTTTGAGAGTGTGGATTATTCTTGTCTATAGTAAAAAGCAAGTTTATGCTTAAATATGAAATAGTAACTATGTTATTATAGAAATACAGGTAAGGTGGAACCCTATAATTGGCTTGCTTTTATTTGATGAGATTGTATAGATACTTGTATTAGAGGATAGTGATGTATATAATCAAAATTCTTTTTGTGCAGTGTGTCTCAGTCCCTATAGGAAATACTTAAATATTCAGAACTAATGTTAGGTAGCTACTTAAGATGGCCCAATGAATGTAATGATGCTTTTTTTCATTTCTGCCTCAAAATATAAAAAGATTTCTATAAGATTTTGTGTTAATTGAATAACTGGATTCCAACTTAATGCTGCTCTTTGTGTAATCAGACAAAACAGTCATGCAGAGTTCTTTTCAAAGTGTAAAGCAAAATGAGTAAATCAGTATTTTGCAAATTATTTTATACTTCTATGTATATTCTGATATTTTGTAGTATTTTAAGTGTAAATGGCATATAGTTTAGAAAGAGTTTCCTTGTGTTAAACAATAAATCTGAAGTATTTTGTTCTTACCTGACAGAAAATACATGTCTTCAAGAAGACCCTGCAGGCTTTGATCTATCCAATATCATCAACTACCCCTCATAACTTTGAAATTTGGACAGCTACAACTCCCACATACTGTTATGAATGCGAAGGCCTCCTTTGGGGCATAGCCAGACAAGGAATGAGATGCTCCGAGTGTGGTGTCAAATGCCATGAGAAGTGCCAAGACCTCCTAAATGCTGACTGTTTGCAGAGTGAGTACTTCATGACAGCTGAAGTCAGCTGTATTAATTGACACCTTTTGATTTTGTGTGTATGCTCAGCAATATCTTGAAATTAGGGATGAGATCACCCAAAATCAGCAGAGGTATCTTGATGCTCCTCAGTTGGGAAGCCAGAAGCGTTATGGAAAACCTACTGTTAGTTTTGCTTTTGTCCTTGAAATCTGTCTGATGTTTCTGGGCATTTACAAAATAATGCTTGCTAACATCAGTTAATTATTTACTTTTCATTGCCTATGACAATATCAGGAGCAATTTATTATTTGATATAAACCTTCTTCATTTTACTTAACTCAAAACACAAAAAATGTCAAAGAAAATATTAAAAAAATATTCCTGCTACTTACTGCAGTCATATACATTAGTCAAAAATATGGAACAGTAAGTAGGAGCTTGTCCCTTCAAAATACTAAGGGAAAAAAAGGGGAAAAAAATTTAGTCAGTAAGCCATTTGGCACTAAAATTAAGGCAAAACAACCTTTGCTTTTTCCTTCCTCAGATTGGTTCCAGCCACCATGCATTCTCCAGTGAAAATATATCAGGTGTATTTAAACGATTCTTAAATTACAACACAATTATTATATGAGTTTCTAAGCAAGCTTTCTGGTATTCTAATTTTGGAATGGGCTTCCATACACTGGAGTTATTCAACACTGTTCACTATTGATATGTTCCAGAGCTTTTACATGTAAAAACTGCATAAGTATTTCACTCAGTTCTTGCTTCTTTTCACTGTGTTCTCTGTGTGAGGAGCTGTTATGAGGGATGGATGCTCGAGGTTTGTACTGCTCAGGATTTAATTTAAATTTCCCAGAGCAACTGACCCCATGGAGAATAAATCAGTGATGAATTTCTAAATCAAACTTCCTAACTGTGTTTAATTGCGATTCTGCACTGTGGTGGAAACTAGGCTGTTGTCCCCTGGCCCATGTCACCAGCCCAAAAAAAAGCCCATTAAAAAATGGTTCAGAGCACCATGATGTATTTGATGCATTTTTACAGCTATATATGGATAATAAGTCTGAGAGCATGTAAAAAATTAACAAGATTGGCAGTCATCTGTGGTAGGAGCAGTTTGAAAACATTGAACAACTGAGTCTTAAGAGAGCAAAACCTCTAGAAGGCAAATTGCAGGTAAAATATTTAACGTGCTTAAGGGATCCTGCTCTTCTCATTAATATGGAAATGTTTCTGAGCATCCTGTCATATTTTTTGCAACAGATTAATTGTTCAGTGTTCATAGTATACTACTTTGAAAAATTCTTGTTCCCTGTTTTTCATTAAAAACTTAGTTGACCGATGGGTTAAATCTCAATTTCTGAGGAAGCTGATGCTAACAGTGTCATAAAGTGAAATATTGTTTTTATCAACCTTTTGCACATCTCATAATCAGTAGGATGTATAGGCCTTTAAACTTCTGTGATTTTTTTTTAATATATAATGGTTTCTAATGTAGATTGTAGAAATGAATTCACATCTCAAGATCTTTAGGGTCAATATATAAACTTGTTCTAAATTAGATTTGGGAAAAAAGCACTAACACTTTCATTAGCTCTCTCATCTTCAATAAGATATCCCTTTCTTGTACTAGGTGCAATATTAAATTAGAATTGATTTCAATCATGTTGAGTTTTTATCAGTCCCTAGGGAAAAAGGAGCTTGTTAACTTCCTATGCAATGTAAGTTACACTATTGTCTTAATCAGTGTGATCAATACTGTATGGAAAAACTTGATAATAGACAGCAGTAGAGGTTGTCAGCAATAGGGGATGTAAAACTAGTTGAAATAAATGAGTATAAAGAGAAAGATATTTACTTAAAGAAAGTTGTATTTTAACACATATTTAAGTTTTACCTGTGCCATCTCAAAAATCAGCAAGGTTTCTAACAGGAGTATGCTATTGCCATTCAGATTGCGCCCAGGATTTATCATTCAGTTGTGATTTTGTGTTTCTACTTTTTAAGGAAGGGCAGAAAATAAGAGAAAATGAAAAAAAAAAGTTCCATCCTGCCTCTTCTAAGAATGACCTGTCATGTTTTCCAGGCAGCTCAGCAATCATCTATTTTGTAATAAAATCACTTGAGAATTTTAAACTGGTATTTTGTTCCATGGTAGCACATAATTCTTTTTCTACTAATTCCTATTTTCTCAGTCTGGATAATCTTTAATTTTGGTGTTCCAGATTCCAAAAGATTAGGTACTCTGAGCAAGAGATTTTCAAGATTTCTCAAGATTTAGTAGCCATGAAAAACTCCTTGAAGAAGCCATCTAATTCAGCCTTTTGGCAGTCTGGGATCACTGGTATCTGGTATTTCAACCCACACTTTTCCAATCTTATAACATTATGCATACCCACTTTACATCTCTCTGTAGATATCAGTTGCCTTCCAATGTGCTAAGAAACCTTCAGACACATTTAAAACTGAAGAAAACAAAGCATGTAATATTTAGTTTGTAAGACTTCACTGAAATCTTATGCTAAAAGTTGACCCTTTCCAGCTCTATAGAATTGATAATTTCTTCTTCAGCCATTGCAAACTGAGTGCCACAACAAAAATTCCTTCAGAAGAACATATTGGTGTTTGATGGTACTGTAAAGAAGGAAATCTATGCTTCTTCAGTGTTGGAATATCTGAATTATAATTGCATAAAAATGGTTCAAAATTATTTTCACTAACCCTCTAAAGGGAACAATAATACTTTAATCCTCCCAGGATTTGAGGATGGCTAGTTGGATAATGTTTTCATGACTTTTTGGAAGAGGGGAATGCTTACTGCTGGTCATGATAATGATGATTCTGACATTCAGTGCCACAAGCCTTTGAGTAGTGTTTAACAACATGAGCCAAAATTCAGCAATGCCTATAGCAAGTGGCAGTGTGTCATTGATTATAATTTTTTTAGTATTTTTTTTCTTGTTTTATGTGTTAATCTCATCAAGAATTGAAATAGCCTGTTTACCACTGTAGGAATTTAAATTTTTGCTTCCTTCCATTCTGATCATACAAGTCTGATGTTTCTTTTCTCACACTGAGCTGCAAGGTTGATTTTTGGGGTTTTTTCAAGAGCATTTTGTAGAGAGGTAGATCAGAAACCTTTTCCTCTGACAGGAAGAGGACATTTTATAAGGTGAACTTGACTTTGTTTTTGAAAGGGCCTCTGAGATCAGTTACAATTGTTGGAGAGATAAATCTCAACAGAGCACTTCTGAAAAGAACTGTGAATAAGATCTGCAACAACTTGGTCTCCTTAAAAGCTTTTTTTTTTTTTTTCCTATTTAAACCAATAAGCATTGTAGTGTTTCTGATGTCCCCAAAAAATTACCTATTTTCTGCCTGACATGGCTCCACAGGCTAACACAGTCTAGCAGTATTCTCACACAGATAATACCCCTTGATCTTTTCCACCATCCTCATATACTGACTGAAATTTTCTGTAATGACCATTTTATTGGAGAGAGGAAACTCTCTGTTCCGTACCTGTGATATATTATTTTCTTGAGTATACCCTGTTTTCCAAAAAGTCTTTAAGTTCAATACCACAGGTGTGGTATCTACTGACTGAGTTTTGAGATCACAAATTTGTGCTTACTGCTCAGTACACATGGTGAGGTGTTTCCACAGTACTGATTGACACTGAATAGTTGGTTTCATTAATAATTTTATGTATAACAATAACACTGATGGAAGATGAGTATTAACTCCTCATGTTAAACTAAATCAATCCATAATTTCAGCATCAAAAAGAATATTTATGAGGTATTATTCAGGTGAAACAAAGATCTCCTTCAGGTACTGCTGTACCAAGAGTTGACTGGGGACCTAGAGGGGAAAAAGAACAAAGTTAATTTTCAATAACAATGGTGACCTTTTCTCTTAATTCAGGAGCAGCTGAGAAAAGTTCCAAACATGGTGCAGAAGACAAAACACAGAATATTATTAGTGCTATGAAGGAAAGAATGAAGATTAGAGAGAAAAATAGACCAGAGGTGTTTGAAGTGATCCAAGAAATGTTTAATATTTCCAAAGAAGATTTTGCACAATATACAAAAGCAGCAAAACAAAGTGTTTTGGATGGAACATCCAAATGGTCAGCAAAAATAACTATCACAGGTAATTTTCTTCTGTTCTAAGAGCTCTTTCTTTCCTATTCCCCTGGTTCAGGAACAAGATTTTTTTATAAGTAGACCTGGACTGTGTGCTCAATTACATACTTGGAGCATCTACAAGCAGTTGAATTTATAGGATGCCAACTGCAAGAGTTGAGTTTTAAGTTGCCAAAACCACTTCATATTCTACTGCTCTAGGAAGGAAGACAAAAATAATCTCCTTTGCCTCCTACCAATATATCCTGCACTAATGATGAGTTTTTGCCACCAACTGAAGGAGTTAAAGTTCACCAAAAAAGCAAGGCTTTGAGTGATTAAAAAACCACTTGAGTTTGCAATTCCAGATCCCATTGGTTTGAAACTTATTATCCATTCATGTTGCCTTACTAAGGGTGTGTTCCATTTTAGTGATGCTGATGTTGCATAATTCTGCTCACTCCAAACGTATTCCAGATGGCTTCCAATTGCATTAGCCTGGTTGCTCATGAAGATTTCCAGGTCCTCTGACTTTGAAATTTCAGTTTTTTAATTAAAACCTCTGCATAAATGAAGGCTATTTTGAAGGTTGAGAGGTGGTGCGTGAAACTCAAAACAATGGTTGTGGAATTTTGGAACTGTCACCAAGCACTAGGGACATATTTAATTAATATGTTTATTTTTAGTTCTACCTCTGAAGGATACTGAAGGCTGTCTTGTGTTTAGGTCAGTATAATACATACAATTTAATCCTTGAAGACTTTTGCTAAGCTATCCCTTAATTCTACTGCATAAATAGGAGAGGGATACTTCCTTGCCTTCTAAAAGTTTCCCCTGTGGATTTAGAGTGAATGGCAAAGACAAAATATGCTATTTCATTCCTAAGAGAGTTTTCAGAAGTTGCATGTGTTGAAGACAAGCAGAATTTCTTTCACTGAAGTCAGCAGATACAACTGAGCTCACACCAAGAGCTGATCTGCTGAGCAAGGTGCCATTTTTACGTAATCATTTTTCTGAGCATGCCAAGGGAGCTTCATTATCCAAAATGATTGACACTAGAGAATGTTAACTAAATGTTACCACTGAGAAGATTTAAATAGTATCTGCAAAATCACAAAGGCAACTGCTGCTGAATGGTAAAAGCCAGAGCAAGCATTTTAGCTGCAGTCCTCTGGCTTTGGCAGGCTGCTCCTCGACAGTTCTGCTTTCTCCTGAGATTTCCACTTCTATGAATTATGATGGAAAATCAAATTCTATGTATTTATATTTGCCACTAAATTCATGTCTATTAACTATACACCCACATTAACTGTCAGAAAGGATGGCAAATACATAAATAGTTGATGATAATTGATCTGAACTGTCACCCTCTCTGTGATAGCATAGGAAAGTATTCTAAAAATCGTGGTTCATCTCTTAAGAGAACAAATGACAAATGATAGCTATGCCCCTCATGTTTCATAAGTCACAGGGCATATTTTTTATATTATTGAAGGTTTTACCTAGGAAATGTTAGTTTTGATCTTTGGAGAAATTTTGGAAATTTTTATTTATTTTTTGGGGGGCAGAGAACTTTAGGGAACTATCAGATTCAAGACAAGTTACACAGCATTATATTCCTTGCTATTTTGATTAAACCAAAGTTTGAGAAAAGTATTTAAATTACGTGTGAAAAGTGCTTATTTGGTGGTCAGTGGTGAATCTTAGTACTTATTACTCTATTAAACTGTATTTTAAAGTATTATACAGTCCAAAGGGGTAGTTAGACAAACCTCATCAGTCTCCAGAGTTACAGACATTGGGAAAATAATCCAGAAACCTTTCCTTCACGATCCCTCACTCTGAGGCTTTTGTTTCCTGTTGCTCTTGTCACTCTTTTACTTCTTGGCAATAAAGATGATGAGGGCTGAAGCACATTTCTCTCCTTTTGTTGCAGTTCTCTGTGCTCAGGGCCTACAGGCTAAGGACAAAACTGGCTCAAGTGACCCCTATGTTACTGTGCAAGTTGGCAAAAACAAGCGAAGAACAAAAACTATTTTTGGAAACTTGAATCCAGTATGGGATGAAAAATTCTATTTGTAAGTATAGAAAATGCTGTTGGTACTGGTTTTTTTTAATCTACATTTAGATAATGTACCTCTGCCAAGTGAAATGTTGGCTTAATTTGAAAGTATCTTTTGTCTGTACTGTGCACATTCCTAGCATTATGAAATTAATGAGTTCTGAATGGAGAGAGCATCAAAATTTATTGTGGCTTTATTTTATAGTGATCATGCAGCTTATAATTAAGTCTTTTTTTGGGATTTGTTGGATGGTGTTTAATTATTCTAATCTTCAAGAGAACTTACATAACAGTTCTCATACTTCAACCGTACATACCAGGTATTGTCACTAGAAATGCTTTCTTGTGTGCCAGATACTGACCATGCCAGGTAAATGTGGTTTTATTTGACACTGTGATTCTCCAAAGTGTAACTGGGGAATTCGATAGTAACTGGTGTGGTCCAGGCTCAGGGTTGGTGTGTTTGTAAAAATCTCCATAGTTTTAGAAGAAAGGGAGTGTTGTCCAAAAGTCAGATGTGGACATGATGGTGTTGTTTCGTTTGTTCTCATATTCCTTTCCTCCTATAAAGAGGGAAGACATTGTCACTATTCCTATCTACATAAACTGTGCAATTTCTGTGAGGGTCCAGGCATTTGAAATAGAGCCCTGTTTTCTTTGGGAAGGTGCAATGTCATAACATTACAGGTTACCTTCTTGTTATCTAGGACTTCCTTGGTTTTGAACCAAAATCTGCTACCTTATTAAGGAGGAGGAGGAGGAGGTTGCTCAACCAGTAGAGTTTAAAAGAGGTTTGGTCCAAGATGGTCTGGAAAAGATACTAGAGAATCCAGCTGAATTAAATAATGTATTTTCACAGTTTCAAACGCTTCTATTAGAAATGAATGGGTAATTCAGAGGGAACCGACACCTGGACACCTAGAAACCTTTTACAAGCTTCCTCTATCCAGAAAGAATTTTCTTTTTGAGTTAACTGTGTTACTCTGGTAACAGCTGAAGTGTCATATGTCACTGAATGGCTTTGAGTGACCAAAAGTAGAAGATTAATTACTTTCTTGCATTTTAATTGTAGGATTTGCATAATGTCAAAAATTGGATGAGCAATTAAGCGAATCCTGTAAGAAGATCGTTGAGCAGGGTTACAGTAAAATCCCTGGAAACTTGAAATTTTTTTTTCCCCCCAACACAATGCATTACTATTATCTGCTGCCTTAGGAATATCTCTATACCCCCTCCCAAACCTTACTATAGCATGAACCTCCTGTGCAGCTGCTTTGCACTGAATACCATTTCCAACGTTTTTATAGCATGTGTGCTTTCTGAAATAATCTCCTTGACTTATTTAATACTTTGGATTTCAACTGAAAGTATATGAGAATTTTGAAATTGTAATAAATAAGCTATAAATGTTTAACTAGAAGATTAAATCTAAATTAAATCAATAGAACTGTTTAGTTGACTCAAGAAGTTTTATTTAAATTAGGCTCTATTAGTAGTAATTGATACTTAAATCCTGTTTAAAATCTAATATTGACCATCATTATAACTTTTAAATTATAAAATACAGAAATAAGATGTCTCAAAAATCTTACAATCTTATACTTGCTTATTATACCAAAGCATGTTTTCAAATCTTCCCATCTGTTCCAAAACAAGGACTTGGAATAAACATTGGCTCCCCTCTGTGCTTTTGCTCTGTCATACCACATGGAGTGAGGGCAGTGTTCTAGTTCTTAGAACCACACATAACCCAGATAGGATTGCAGGGTATCAGTGAGAGAATGTTTCTAACAAAATGTAATCTGACCCTCTGCTAAATGGCCGTGGCACCCTGGCATCGATTTGAACAGGGGACCTTAAAAAGCATAACTGAAATAGAGCTTTTGGGTGCACAAGGTAGAGAAGCAAATAGGCCAGCAGATGTTCATTTAAGGGATGTGATACAGGTGCTAAGGATCCTTTGTCCGGGCATCATTAGAAATGAGATAATACAGAGGTTTTGGGGGCTTTTTCAATGAAACATAGGAGAGTTTCTTTCAATGTCAGAGCAAAGGAAGGGTCCTGCAGCAGAAAAGGAGCTGCATTTTCTTTTTTTTTTTGATTACAGGAAGATATAATTTGGCTGTGTAGTTCTCAGCTTTGTAGAAACCTGTAGATTGATACACTATAATAAAAGTCTACTCTCATTTTTTTCTTGACTTTTTTCCACAGTTAGTTACTAAAATACAGAAGTATGTTTTGTCTGACAGTGTTGTCTAGTCTTGCACACATCTCCAGATTGCCCTGCTGACTGCAGGTACCACATTTCCTCTGACCATTCATAAATACCTCATATACAATTGTATCATAGAGAGGTCTTTCAAGTAACTGAGTGATTATTCTTCGTTATTTATTTGTCCTATTTTGGCTGTCACTAAGGCAGCATAAGGCCTCTAATAAATATCTTAAGTGGATTTATATTGCTACCTTCAGTGCATGAAAACATTTGCTCAAACTGATTTCAGTCACTCAGCTGTAGGTTGTTCCTTCTTTAGAGTTAAAGTGTAGCTCTCACACATTATTTATTGTGAAATAAATGAGTAGTGGATTCATTTAGAGCAGTATTTACTGTCAGTGGCCAAGAGGACTTCAGCCAAGTCCACTTCAACTGTTGTTTTATACATTCTTGATCAGCTGAACTGACTTTTAAAAAATAGGATCTTCATTGTACCTGAAGATAACATAATTGGTAACTGCTTAAATGGTGCTCCAGTTTCCAGTGATATCTAAACACAGTTTTGCCAGAATTGTTGAAACAGCTCATGGATTGCCCCCTGAGCAGGAGTATATAACAAAGAATTATATTACATATAACCAATTGAGCAAGAAAACCTACACATTCGTTTACTAGATTCATCCATTCTAAAAAAAATCTTCAATAATCGGCCAAGTTTCTGAGAGACATTCTGATAATTAAAATAACTGTATCTCACGTCAGCCCAAAGCAGGAGAGAACACCTCTAAGAAGCAATTCCAATGATAAATTGTTTGATCAGTGATAATGTTTTTCAGTTTCAGAGTACAGCGTGCGTGGTCTGAGTCTTTTTTTTTTTTCAAACTGCTGTCAATCCAGAATAATTTTATACAACTCTCTTTTTGTTATGACAGAGTAAAATAATGCAAGAAAAAGCATTATTAGTCTCATTCTACTTTATCAGAAAGCATGGCCCGTGACAACACTGCTAAAGAATTGGGACTGTCCACACTAGAGAAGAGACAAGTAGTGGAGGTAAGGATGTCTTTAAACACATCCTTTCTCCTGCAAAGAGGAAAGGAATAATCTATTTTCCATGCTTACTGTTATAGTAGAACAAGAAGTAATAGCCACAAATTACATTTAGAGAGGTTTAGATCAGACTTCAGGTAAAGTTTGCCAACAGTGGGGCTAATGAAGTTCTGGAGGAGATAACCTGAGGGACCGTGGAACTGTCTGTGAACAAAGAACCTAAGAACAAAGTGGGCATAGCAATCATATGGATCAGGTTCTGGCTTGCAGTAATGGCAATAATGATAAACATGGAGGGTAATAAAAGCAATGAGTGGCTTCCTGAACTTACTGAAGGTAGCACAATATCACTTAGTTGTCATTTTAACACTGGTGCAGATTTCTTAGAGGTGATGTACAATCGTGTCATGCCAGTGCATCTAATATTAAATTTACCTTGGGGTACTGTTGTCAAGATACTTTTTTATTACAGTTTTATTACTCTAGCCATTAGAATAGAGGAATTCTGTGAGGATTATTTCATGTCTGTGTGGCATTCTGGAAATGCAGAAGTAATGTAGTGTCACCAGATTGTCGGTAAATTATTAAAATCATCTCTTCTGTCTTGCATCTCTGAATAGACTGCAACTTGTCTAGTTTTCAGAAGCATCAGTACCTTCATTCTCTGTGTGCTAGAGAATAGTTCTCATTTCTCATCTTCCTGTATCACACTTCTGTGAGTGTTTTTACTGAGCAGATAAAGAATAGTGGCTAGAAGAGGAACACTGAAACTAGCATATGTTGTCTAGCCTTTAATTCCCTGGGCTGATGTTCCTGGAGTAAACAGAAGTAGGAATTACACCCAGACCTTCTGGACAGATGTTAGCAGTGACAAATTCTAAAGCAGAATGTGCATGTCATTACAAAGGGCTGTTTCTGAGTCTGGGCAGGTAAGTAGGATCATACAGAGACAGCTCTGTAACTTTAGCAGTAAATCACGCTGCAGTTACACTGCCACAGGGCAGGCCAGGAGGAAATATTTGCTCATCCACTCTTCAGTTTTAAACACAAATCCGTGCTATTTTTGTGGTCTTGCTCAGGAACATTACCAACATAGCAGAGCTGACTCTGCTGAAGATTCAACACAAAGATGAACCTACATTAACACATTGGTTGTGCCAGATCTTGCTATGTTTCACTAACCTAAGATTGAAGGAGAAAAGGATGCTGAGGACAGCTGAGGATATCAGGGAATAGTATGGTCATCCTGACCATCTGAATAAGTATTTCTTAATCAGCTAAGTGTATATCAAAGGGAAATTCATGCTGTCTCAAGAGAATAAAAATAGGATGTTTGTGCTGAAGTACACAATGACTTTTTTATATGCAGCATCTGCCAGAGAATCAAAGCGGGAATAAGATTTCTATTAAAAGCACAGGTATGGTGATGAGGGTCACATAAATACTTCCTCAGTCATTTCTGTTGGGTGCACAGCTAAATGAAATTCAGGACTTTAGCAATGTTACGCAGTAACTTAGAGCTACATTTCAGAGTAATTGAGTGGTTTCTGTGTTTAGCCTAGTTTCTTAAAGCAGTGATGTTTATTTGATCCACTTGTATCTTCCTGTATTTTGTATGTCCTTGCCAATAGCTTTTGAATTTTATGATCAGAGTCAGTCAGAGACATTTCACAAATTGCCAAATACTATATCTGTCGTATTCTCTGAAAATATGTGGTTAGAGAGAGATGAGATCCTAACTGCCCTCAGTATGAGCTCACCCCATAACAGATACCAGGAGTTCACATGAAGGGGTAATTTACGAAAACCCCAGCTCTGGGAGAAGATTCAATAGGTGATTGTGGTTGGTAGGATGTCAGGGAAGCCAATCAAAAGGAAAGTGCACTTTATTAGTTTTGCTAATCACAGAACAGTGTGCATTTTAATTACCAGAATTATTTGCAAAGTTAAAATCTGGAGTACAGACAGACACAAGGATTTCTGTGACACTGAATATCAGTGTGGCAGAGTAAAAGCTGTGCATGCCATTTTTAGTGTCTGATTGGCCTTGACAGAAATAATACCATTTACAGCACTTTAAACTTCCAAAGCCCATTACCACCACTAATTAATTCTTAGAATACCCCTGAGGGGTACTGCTTGGAAGATAAGTTGGAGTATTACAGTTTTAACACTAAAAAGAGAGACAGATCACTGAGCAGTGATAGTGCTTGGAACAGAATTTGAATAAAAACTCTAGTCAAGTGTCAAAGTAAGGCCCTGCTGAAGATGAAAATTTGCTGTTACACCTCGAAGTTGTATTTAAAGATGAACAAAGATATGTAATATATGAAATATTTCTGTAGCATTAGTGAATGGATATTAAAAACATTCTTTGTATGGATGCCTGAGTGTGGTATGGATTAAACTGGTGCCAGCTCTGTACTAGTCAAACATCAGCAGAAAGTTTTTAACCAACCTAAACTTCTGCAGTCAGTGTTGGGATATTCCAATCAAGTCATCAAAAGCCATCACCAATGAGTAGCAAACAGTCCTCATTGTGCCTTATAGGATTAAGCAGTAATAGAGTTTCTTTTCCATTTCTGTGCAAATAAATGCAGGGTGCAGCTGGGAGTAAAAATTTTTATCCACTGTGTACTCTGCAGATTGCAAGTGAAGCCACCTCATTCCCTCATACATCCAGCAGTTTCTCAAATCCACTCAACCCAGGAGGGGTTAGTAAGCCACTTAAATTTACAAGACATTTTTTAGAAGATGGCATGGTCCCTACTCTTTCTCCTTACCACGGAATGGAGGTCGTGAAGAACATTAATGTATCTCTTTAAAAAAGCGGCTGCTTATTTTCCTGGGTTTTTCTGATTGCTTTTCTTTTCTTGCTGGTATGTTTGTGCATGCCTCTTGGTTTTTAACAAAAGCTTCCTGACACACACTGGAAATATTCTTTACTTTTTTTCTTACTTGTTGTATTATTCCAGACTACTACTTCCGTATGTATGTACTACATGGCATTCCTAAACAAATAAACCTGACCTAACTGTATCTTTCCTAAGATACTTGTTAAATAATAACATCAAGAAGTATGAATTTCAAATTAAAAATTTTAATGAGCAGTTATTGACATTCCTAAATTCAATCTCTGTGTATATATATAATTCAATTAAGTTACTCTCTTTATATGTAGTAATTCTCATATACCTAGTAACTGTAGTTTTGTCCCTGGCAGTCTGGGATGGCCTTTTATTCCTCTGGATGTTGCAGATTGTTTGTGCTTTGACATTTGGGGCAGTCAAGCAAGTGTGTGGAGATGGAGCTTAATGAATTAGACAGCAGTACAGAGTAATATAGTTTGTATATCACTCACATTTGTGTTTTGTTTTTGTTTTTCCAGTGAATGTCATAACTCTACAGATAGAATAAAAGTAAGAGTATGGGATGAAGATGATGATATCAAATCTAGAGTAAAACAGCATTTCAAAAAGGAATCAGATGACTTCCTTGGGCAAACAATCATTGAAGTAAGAACACTGAGTGGAGAAATGGATGTATGGTATAATTTAGGTATGATTCTTACTGATTTTTTAAAACAAATTTAGGTAGAGTCTTACTGTCTTTAACTTTGTGAATTCAAAATGTGTAGCTTTGGTACCAATGTATGGCTTTTAAAATATTAAATATTACAGGTTGATTTGAAAATGAAAGCTAGAACCCCCACTGCCTGTTCCCCTGTGCCACTAGCAGGGAAGGGGTAGAGAAAATCAGGAGTGAAGTAAGCCTGTGAAGAAGGGATGGGTGAGGGGAAGGTGTGTTTTACAATCTGGGTTTATTTTTCATTATCCTACTCTGATTTCACTGGTAACAAATTGATTTTCCCCCAAGTCAAGTCTGGTTTTGGCCATGGAAGTAATTGGTGAGTGATCTCTTCCCATCCTTCTCTTGACCCATGAGGTTTTCATTAGATTTTCTGTCCCCTGTCCAGCAGAGGAAGGGAGGGGATAGAGCAGCTTTGCTGGGCCCCTGGCAATATTAACCCATCACACTCAGAGTAGTCCAGGTGGTTTGTAAAGTCTTCATAACTAACGGAAAATAATTAGTGCAGATATCAGGTAGAGAATTAATTTCAGTTGAAAAGGGGACGTAGTAAATAAATAGCTGTGCAGCCTTGTTTGAATATGAGAGATAAAAAAGATACTTTGCTTCATAGTTAAATACTCTATTTTGTGGTCTGAACCATGTACTAAAAAACATTCTACCTAAATATTTTATTACCAGGTACTAAAAAATATTCTCACTTTCAACAACAGGAATCCCTGGCTTCAAAAATATAAAACTAGAATGATTTATGAAAGCTTTTCATATGACATACGTGTGTTCTTGGTAGTTCCTATTGTATTATTTTTCCTCTCTTCAGAAAAGCGAACAGATAAATCAGCTGTCTCTGGTGCCATTCGACTGAAAATCAATGTTGAAATTGAAGGAGAGGAGAAAGTAGCTCCCTATCATGTGCAGTACACCTGTCTACATGAGGTATGTTGGAGAAGTTATAGTATACAGTATAGAAATTACTGCTCAGTTGTTTGTTGCATGGATAAGGAAAAAAGGCTACAGAACAGGAGACCACTGAAACAAATAACTGCTGCTGTACTTCAGGACAGATTTATTTTATATTTCCCTTTCTGTATTGCTGAGGAAGTATCAGGTTCAGAGGCAAGGGTAGAACAACATAAGACCAACGAATAGATCATTCCTGCCAGGAGGTTTTAGAAAAAGATGTTAAGCCAGATAAACTCTCCCTGTACTGTTTTATGATTTAGCACTTTGATATATGATGGCTAACATCAGGAATATACAAATATTTCTATATATTACAGAAGTATACTGTAAAGAATTTCTTTTGTTTTACAGTAATTCATATTTTGGAGAGTTCGAAAAAGGAGAAACACAGATATTATGAAATCTAATTTTCCTTTAATCTAGTTTGCTTTTGTCAACATTGCAAAAAATCATCACTGATAAATAGGTGTGTCTTCTGAAAGATTTTCTTTGTAATTTATTACTCTTCAAATAGTGATCCATGTAGAAATTCTATTCTGGAAATATAAGTAGTTTCTGAAAACTGATAGCTAATATATGGCTGAGAGTTCACCACTAGCATGTAACCACAAAATCCAATTGTACACCATTTTTAAAATCAGATATTTAGAGCATTTGTGCTGATAGATTTTTGACCTGAAATTACAAATGTTGGACCTATGAAGTAAATGGCAATATTCAAATGCTTTAAGATAATCCAAGAGACAGTTATGGTCTAATTAACAAAACTGGAAGCACTGTGAAGTTTTAGGTTTGTTTTTTTTTTTCAATCTCTGAAAATAGGATATAAAATCTGTTGGATTTTGTGGGTACATATGGAACTAGGCATTCTGAAAACCATTCTATCCCATGAATGTCAAATCCTAGCTTTGCTCCTAAGGGTACTAAACCTAAGCTTTATTGCACACCTTGCAGTACTTGAGAGACACCTGCAGTATTTCTGTTAGCTCCCTGTAACTTACTGACTTAAATAATGAATTTGAAATTTATTGGTCACAGATACAGTTAAAATTGAAACACTCTGTAATAAGTATTACAGCATCACAATTTAATTCATTAAAAAGGGCATATAAAAGAGAAGTTTCTGCACTATTTTATGTTTCGGTCTTTCTGTGCCAGTTAATGGACAGGACTTTATATTAAAGAGACACAATGTGCTGAATCACAAGTCTGCTGACTAGTTTGAGCCAATCATTGGAAAAATAAACAATTAACAAATGGTCTAACAATTATCATATTGATGACAATATGTTGGATATATTTTTTGAATGCTTGTTAAAAGCCCAACTTTCATGTTTGGACCGTTTCTTCCCTTTAGAACCTGTTCCATTACCTGACAGAAGTGAAGTCCAATGGGGTGGTGAGGATCCCCGAGGTGAAAGGTGATGAGGCCTGGAAGGTTTACTTTGATGATGCTGCACAGGAAATTGTGGATGAATTTGCAATGCGCTATGGAATTGAATATATTTATCAAGCTATGACGTAAGTGTTATCATGGCTGGCTTTTTGCTCTGCTGTCAGCAACGTGTTGGAGGGAAGTAACACATTTCAAGCCTTTGTTCATTCACCATTTCCCTTCCATTCCAGACATAAAATTCTTACCATTTTTGTCCATCTGATTCTCACTGAAGTCCTTCTCATCTGCAGGGGCTTTGAGATACAAGCATTTTATAAGCTGTTACTGGTATTACTGCTGATGCATTCCTTAATCCTTATGATACTGATATATAGCACAGTTCAGAAAGACTTCCAGTGTTCCAGATGCAACTGCAACAGGGTTTCACAAGCTCTGCTCCTTTCCTGGACTACAGAACCACAGCAGTGGCTGTAGTGAGCTTCCATTCTCTATGTAGATAATTAGTGCATTTTTAACAGTACTAAGGCCTGTTACTACATCGTCCATTCTGGAGTAGCTGTCTGAACAGTTTAGAACACAACACCATATAGCTCAGGGGCCTGGAGACATGAGAGATCATGTTCTCAATTTATCCAGCAGAAAGTTTTCTGGTGAAAAGGACTATATTCTGCTGGAGCTGTAGAAAAGCAGGAGACTCCAGATGAGTCCTCTAAATAAAAAACTACAGACTTTTTTTTCTTATAGAAACCTGATATTGTGGAATTTTTAATCAGAACATCTCTCATTTTTTTTTGCATCTCTTTACCTCATAAGAAGAGGAATCTTATAGTATGAAGGTACATAAAAATCTGAAGTTTTCTTTTTACTGCAGAATATGACACCACCTGCTATTGCAATGACCTTATCTTTCACTTTATGTAGCTGTCTGTGAATTATTGTATTGTTCATCTAATAGAAGGGTAGGGAATGTATTTTGTAGTTTACATATCTTTAATCTTCCTTCAAGGAACTTGTAGAGCATTATATAGAACAATTAGTGAACCTTGAGAGTTCCTCTGTTTTGTATTTAAACTACATATGGAGGAATTCATGGACTTTCATGAGTATTTGTATTTCTGTGTTTAGTGTCTCTGTAGCTCTGTGTGATTGTTTGTCATTTATTAACTTACCCTGGTATTGTGTTTTATGACTTGATTTTAAATGGGATGGCATTTTTACCAAAATGTTAGTGATGGAGTTGTTCCCGCTGTGTGTATCAAAATGAATTCAAGGTTTGACAGAAATGAATTGTTAAGAGGTATTAATGCCAAAGGAGGGCTGTTATTAGCAATTTGCATAAGAAATAAAGAGCTGATTTAGCATTACTTTTGTCTTAACTATAGCCCCAGGAGTTGATTATCTCAGTATAACATGACTGTATTTTTGACAGGCAATCTTAACTGTAAAATCATTTTGACTTTTGTTTTTCTTCATCTCTTGATGTATTCAAGTACTGCAAAATTTTCCAGAAAAGGTTTGAAACTGGTTTTAGAAATTCAAATGTTGCAAAACTCAGCACTGTAAAAATAGCAAGATAACTGATGAAAGTCTATAAAATCTTTTTTACTTGCAAGTGGTAGAAATCGACAGGTTGTATTTTTATATAAAGATGCTTTATTTTTATCTCAGTAAATAATATGAAGTACAGACATTCATGAAAAGTAAGTAAATTTAGTCTGCATGTCTAACATGGAGCTGGGCAAGTACTCCAAGTCATTTTTCAGGAGTCCTTACTCAAAAATTCCAACAAAGACGTTTTAAGTTAATTGACCTATTTTGCCTTGTTCTCATTTTGTTCTTGCTTTCTTCTATACCTTTTCTTCCAAATTTCCTTGCTGTTGTTGACTGCAAACTGGGTATCCGAAGGCAGATGTAATGAGAAAGTGAATTCAATATTGATAGTCACAAGAAATAAAAGCTTTCATTGCTCTCATACCCTCGTCCTTGTATGCTTTAAAATGTTGCATGTCAATAATGGTCACTGCCTTTTTGAGGGGACCGCCCTAACTTGTTTAAGTTAGGAATAAAATCAGCGATAAATATTATTTCAAGTAATACTTGGACAAGAATATATATTTATATACATTGTTTTGCTGATTCATCTGCAGACATGTCTCAGAGCATTCTGACTTTGGGGAGAAGAGTAGTGAAGACACTAAGTCTATTTGTCATGAGGAATTTTCTTTTGGACTATTATCTGCTGGTTTTATTTCTTTTTATGAGATTACCTTTTTCTTCTGGAACAATTTTGGTGACTGGAAGAAAATTTACAGCTTCTTGATTTGGAAAATAGAATTATCAGATTGCATTTGGTAACAAAGATCTTCTTCTAAAACAAAAGCAATTTTCTACTATATGGCAGAGAGAGAATTGGAATGTAATCACTTTGCCCAGAGGAATATTGTGTAAGCATTTTTTGCTTGAGAATCTAGCAGAGTGCTTCTACTGCTTGTCTCATGATAACATTGGAAATTAGCATGTTTGTGTCTGTAAATGCAAAACTGACTAAGCTTTAATACCCCAGTATCCAAACCCCAGAGAGCATCTGCACTTCATCAGGCTATGTGAGTTTTAGGATGCTGCTGATGCACACTTGCCTGAATGTGATTTGTGGTATTCTCTTTTTTTTTTTTTTCAGTTAAATATTGTATAAAGTTTCAATGCTATTTAATGATAGTCAGTCTTGACCCTTTTAAGTATGGATAAGATGGCGTGTGCTGGAGTAGGAACATATGCCTTTCTGCATTTCTACACAACATAAACCTGATTAAGCTTCTCTAAAGTGCCCCTGTGAAAAGTGATTTGGCATCCTATTCCACTCCAGCAGTAGATAATCCCACTTGTCTATCAGTTCTGGTTCATGATGGTGGCTTTGTCATCTATGGTTCCTTAATAAGCCCTGATGACTTCCTTCTGGCCCTCAATATTTATTTATATTTATTCCTTTAGAGCACAGAAATAGTATTTCAAAAATTCAGTCTTGATTTTCTAAACAAGTGAATATTCTGGCATGTGGGAATCAGCCCAGAAGATATCACACAGGTGGTTACCTGTCTGCTCTAGTCATTGTCCCAGTGAGACCTTTCTCACCAAACTTAGGGGAATGAATTCAGGTGTGGTTGCACCTCTTGCTGGAGATAGGAACATCTCCACATTTTTGTGAGATAAATGTAGACATTTTTTCCCTGAAGACACTGACTCAGAAGGGTTGTTTTACTCTCAAGATACAGATTACAACTGCACAGTTCCTGAGCGTGGAAATCTACTTTAAGTTACCAAATGTGGAATTCATGTGCATAGAAAAACAGCCATTGACCCAAACCAAAATACAACACAAAGACTAATTCTGTTGCAGTAATTGCAGCTCTTGAAGTCTTGACTGTATAAGTTACATAATCCACTCTTCTTTCTTATGATTATTTTATTCTTCCACTCCTCATGGAGTCTGTATTAGGGAAAGAAAAGATAGACAATTACAGCCATTATTACATAGTTCAGATGAGAACTTCTAGGTTTTTGTGATGGATAGCAGCCAGGCAGACCCTGTTAGCCACACAGCTGGTACATGTAACTCCCAGAAGTACAAGCATGGATGTGTGAGACAACAGGGAGGAAAATAAGTATCACAGAAAACAGGAAGGTAAAGTAGAAAAAACAGCACAATCCAGCTGGCTTTTATTTTGATGACTGTGGTGATTGATGGCAGTTTATGCTGTAAATTCAATATCTGGAGAGAATCATACTGGAACTTTATTGTATATGTATATTAATCCACACTCTGCGGTGAAGAAAAAGTAACTTTTTTTCCTGTCATTCATCTTTCAACGTAATTTATTTCTCTTTAGAAGGCAAAAATCTGAGCACTTATTGGAAGTGTTTGACTAGACACTGAAATTACACATAATATCAGCAACCTGAATTCTGTGTAATAGAGTCAAGTGCAATAAAAGCTCTGTTAAGATCTTTATTTCTTACTGGCAAGAGTCACCACAGGTAGAACCTAATGATTCTCAATCAGCAACATAACTCTCGTTCCAGCAGGTTAATGGGCACTAACTATGTCATCTTGTTCTCCTGCTAGTTTTCAATTAATGTGGCAGCATTACAAAAAGCACACAAATCGCCCATTAAACTAATTTTTTATTGATAGCATTTGCTTACTGATGAGTACAGCACATCAATTAGACTTTTTTCTACTAATTCATGCTAGCAGAAATATTGGAAGAATCCCAGGCACTGTCTGTTGGTCAGGAAATGGCATAGTGAAAAAGCTGGAGCAAGCGGGCCTGGTTTCAGACACCACTGTAGCTTAAGCAGTGTAACTTTGCTGTAAAATGTGTGAGACTTAGCAATGATCACTGTGACATCCTGTGCCCACTAGAAATTGGTAATAACTCATGCTATTGGCTGCTGTTTCAAAGACCTGCAAAAACAAGTGTGGGTTTACTTTGATGTATTCATTTTAGCAAGCAGAAGGAATCCAGGTACATTGCAGGTAGCTGATAACCTGAGTTATCAGCACTCAGAGTCATGTCCCATATTGTGTACTTAATAGGTTCTGTGAACATTAGAGATTTTCATTAAATTACAGATAGAAACAAAAGTCTGTCTCAGATGCTTTATCATCATTTGCATTAAGCACATTACAGGTGAAACAGTGCAGTAATACAATAAGGACATAAATTATATCAATTTTTAATTTTTCCTTGTGAAAAATTGGTACAGTTTTCAAGATGAGATTTCAGGTCATGGGTAGCTCCCTGTGAAATGGTTAGAGGAACCTGCAGAAGTCACCTTAAAATGTTGACCCAAACAGTATTTCCATGGTCTGTCATTTTCCCTGAAGGCAGCTGAGACAATCTCAATGGTTTCTCCGGGGCTGATTGCTCCTTTTGTCTGCCTCCTCCCTCACAGGTGTGACTCTAAGGCCAGTGGGGTTATTAGTGCCTTTTTATCTCCAGGTTGATGTTACTCATGCACTACGGACCTTTGAGTCCACTGAAAGACCTTTGGAAATTGAAGGTCATCAGTAAAAGTATTAATTGTTTTGTCAATTTTTTGAAAACTGGTTCTGATCATCCCTACATATATTTCCCAAACTTACTCACAGATAAGGAGATATTTCTATAAACTTTAAAGGTTACCTTTATTGCTGAGAACCACCTGACATCACTATTGTATTTTATTACAAAGGAAAGTGTTGCTCTTCTACTTGACAGAAAACATATGACATTATAATGGAAGATTTTTCTGAGCGGTAGAGAACTGTGTTGTTCTTTTGTTGAATTCACATTTCAGTCTTCAAAAGCACTTCTTGAAAATGCCGGCAATTAATTAAAGGTTTGGTAACCCTATTCCATGAGCACACAGCTGGGTTCTAGTCCTGGCTCGTGTGATTGCTTTCTGTGTAGTTTTGAGCAGTTTCTCTCAGTTATGTAAAATGCAGATAATAGCACTTAATGATTGCCCCTATAGGAAAATAATCTTGAATGATGCCTTGAAAGAAGATTTGGGCAGTGACAACAGTTAAGGGTATTTGGCTTAAGTTCAGCAGGAGAGTTCAATTGTACCTTGTGTTAATTTTTTGATTGGAAGGGCATTAGTGCCCAGGTGGTTCAGGCCCAGCACACTGCTCTGCCTTATGCTCCTGAGGAGGAATAGGAGAGAGGAGCCAGAGACTCCAGCTAAGAGGAGCATGTGGCCAAATCAGGAATTTCAGTCACACAGCGACTGATTGGAGTTTCTTAATCCTTTTCTCTTTGACAGTTCACCCATTTCTACCACTATCTATTCCTCATCCCCCTCATTCTCTTTCCCATTCGTGTACATTTAGTCTTTATCCCTTTATCTCCCTCCCAGGCTTGCCTTATTATAACTCTTGAAATTAGGAATTGGTTTGCAGTGATGATGTTCACTCTCTTCATGTGTCAGATCTTCCATTTATTTGTACCTCTCGTGTTTTTTGTTGTGTTATAAGCTCTTTGTATGCTACCAGCAGGCATCTCCTGTTTCATTGAACAAGTAAGCAGTGCTGCTACATTGCACCTCTGGTTTTGGCTGCTTCGGGTTTAACAGACTGATTACCTAAATTTTACTGGCCTGGACTGAAATGGAACAGTTTCAGTTATGGCCCAATTCAAATCAAGGTGAACCCAGAAGCTGCTTGAAGCACTTTTCATTAATAATGTAGCGTAAAATAAAAGCCACACTAAAATACTGGTTTGAGTCTTTTTGTTGCAACAATTAAATCTTCCGTAGATGTCTGTGACTTTCCATGATGATGAGTTAGAGTTTGCTTTTTAGTTTTTCTTTAATAATGAACGTTTTGCTTAATAGCAATTAAAATAGTTAAGTCATGTTTTTATGTTTAGGGTTATCCTAGTAAGAACTGAATATTAACCTAATGTGGCCAGTTTGAAAATATCAGTGTGCAACAAGGAGCAATTATACCACATGTCTGAATTTTCCTTGTGCATCTGTACAATTTTCCAGGAGATAGCCTGAAAATTACATCATTGAAGTTAGAAAGACATTATAATGGGAGAAGCAGATTCCTTACCATCTTTAGTAACTGTTGGTTTGTTTGAATTGCAGGCACTTTTCCTGTCTCTCTTCTAAATACATGTGCCCTGGTGTTCCAGCAGTTATGAGTACATTGCTGGCCAATATAAATGCTTTCTATGCTCATACAACAGCAGCAACTAATGTATCTGCCTCAGATCGCTTTGCTGCTACTAACTTCGGGGTAAGTAGATTTTCTTTTTTATTAGAGTTCTAGTGCTCTTTTTTTTCATATTTCATATTTTTCATATGGTATATTCCATATTAACTTCTACACAGATTTTTTTTTAATTGCTCATTTTAAAGAGTAAGTATTGTTGGTAGTTTTTGAGAATTTTACCTTGATTCTTTAAAGCTAATCATTATAAAAGGCAGAGAAGATGCTGCTCAGCTCCTTGTGAGGCATAGAGGGTAGAAAGCACTGGCACACACAGTACTAACATCTCCAACAAACAGACTTCTGTTTTATTGTAGTGGGCCTTGCTAACTGCATTAGACTAAGTATTGGATGCAATTCCTTTCTTGGGCTGTGTCATCAGTGAAATCATGTTAACCTGATGGATGTAGCCATAAATGCTGCTCTTCTCAGAAGAATCCATAATAGTGGACTCTCTCTTATTTTTGCTGAATTTTTTGCTGGTGCATTGCCCAAGTCCTGGATTAAGGTATCAGGAATTTTAGGAGGAATAGTAGTGTTTCAGGATGTTGTAATACTCCTTTTGTTATTAGTAAATTTTCTTCTGTGGATAAGTATCTCACAGCGTGGACTTCCTAGTCTTTGAATATTATGATAAATAAAGATACATTCACTCTTTATTCTGATTTCTTCACCTACTCTCACAGGAAATTGAGAGCAGGAAGGCAGAACAATAATTCAAAGAAGTTGCCTTCATAGCTCTGGTATTACACATGATGGAGAGAGAGTATAAACACACTGAAAAATTAATTTAGTCTTTCTTCTTTTTTCTAGTCAGGCTTTTATTTGTAGGGTTGATATCAAAGGTATATTTGATGTAACAGTTTTCATAAATACCATGTATTGACATGAAATAAAATATTAATCATAATTAAAATTTATTAAATACAAATTGAAATTCCAGATTTCAAGTTTTATTTGAAGTAGTGTTAGAGTCACTAGTACTCTTCTCCAGCATTGGAATAATAGAGGAATTATAAATTTTAGATTTTAAAGAAAAAAATTATTAAATTATACATTTGGATGAGTAAACCAAGAATGATTTAATATCTTTGTTGATACAAGTCTTCTCTTTCAATGTTCAAGCTTTATTAGACCTTTGACTTTGATGCAGTTTTTGAAATTTAGAATGGTTTTGCTGGGTCTTTTTGTACTTTTTTTTCCCCATTTTTCCAATGATCAGAAGTACTTTTGTCCTCAGACTGGGCAGATTAAGTCCTCTCTCTGATGTTAATGCCCGTTTGCCTTTGACGCAATTACAATCCAATTCATAGTTCAGCAGATGGATGGGAAAAGAGTAGCAGGCATCACTAATAGAGATTTGGAGCTCTTTTTTCAAACAATTGACTTATAGACAAAATATCAGATTATTCTTCTCTCCTGGGTCAAAAGGCATTTGTTAGTGAATAGCTGCACATCATTCATCAGAAGGAGCATCTCAAATTCAAGTCCTCAGGCTACAGCTGGGAATGATTTGGCTGACTGAATATTTCAGTACAGATTTACAACATGACAAAAAATGTCTCTTTTGATTGATCCCTTAAGGGAACTGTGCAAAATTAGTGGGGTTTGGTGCAGGTTAGAACTCCACTGATGAGAGACAGTGCACAAAGACTCAATTTTCAAATTACTGATCATTACATTTGAGGGATGATGCAGATACAATCAGTGAATCCTGAGAGCTATCAGCTCCTTCTTCCAGAAGTCTGCTGCTTTCACACAGGCTGAGATTTCACAGTTTTGTGCAGTAGACTATGGAATATGTTCCAACTTTGTAATTAGAAACTCTCATTAGTATTACTTGAGATTGGCACAACTCAGCTGGAAATCACACAGCAAAATACTTTCACTGCTCCTTCATCTATCAAGATAACAAGTTAATCTTCATATTTGAAAAGAAAAAATATAATTGCATTGTATTAGTACCATGTAACTTATTCCTACAAAAGCCACTGTTTCAGAAGTATAATTTTCAATCATACTTTTGCACCGAATTCTGTTGTAAATGAGCATCATTTCTTACTTATTAAAGGAAGGAGGAGGTGCTTTCTTCAAGAGTTTTATCAATTGTCAAGCAAATGTAAGACAGGAAAATGCTACATTGCAAGATGTTTGTGACCTCACTAATATATTGCACAGCTGCACAGTGTTTGATGCATTCCAGGTATACAATATAGATAGAAAGGGAAAATAAAGTGAAAGAGGATGCATCACCTGGCCTTGAAACACAGGTATTTCAAACCATCACTTGTATATGAAGTAATGGAAAACAAATCAGTTTTCAATTTAGTTATGAGTGGAAAGAAGCATTCTAAAACCCCAGCAATTACAGAAACCTGCATATCCTAGTGCAACGTATTCTTGTTTTCTTTTTACAGAGGGAAAAGTTCATAAAGCTGCTGGATCAATTGCACAATTCTCTGAGGATTGATTTATCTAAATACCGGGTATGTACAACATATTCTATCTAGAGCGAAATCCCTGAGACCCCCAAGTCCTTTGGAACAAAAATTTATAGAATTTAAGCTGTTTAACACCAATATTTTTCCAATTTGACCAGAAGAAAAAGCTTAGTGATTTCTTTCTAAAAGCTAAGGTCAAGGGATAAGCACATGTTCAAGAAAGAGTAGTATTCGACAACTTTGATCAAATTGGTCTGTAACTAGTCTTCAGTTGATTAAGTTAATTCCTCAGGGAATTACCTTCATTGACTCAGGCAGTGCAAAGTGAAGTCACACTTTTTCTGAGACTGACATCTTTGCTATAACTTGCATGCAAATAAATTAATGTTGAAAGAGTCTTGTCTCCCTGTTTTTATATGTGGTGGAAAGTTTCAGTTGTGCCTCATGGCATCACCTTCCACTGAGCTGTGCTCCAAAGGCAGCCTTTCAGGAAGGCCTGCACTGGGTACCTGCCAGTTACCATGTGGTTCTGAACTCCCTGTCCTTCTCCTGTCCACTGGATCATGAAACTTTTGAACAATACCTAAGTTAAGGCTTCATCACCTGTGGCTCTCCTTTCAGCTTCTAGGAATGGCAGCCTCCCCATCAAGGATTTCTGTGCTCATCTGGCCTGTTCTCTAAAACTGAAGGAGAAATAGGATGTATAAAAGGACCCCAAGGCATTAGAGGGAAGTTGCACACAGCTAGTTTTAAGGATCATATCCTTCATGAAGGAGATATGTTCATCCTAACATCTTTTAATTGTGAAGAATGCTGTCCAGATAGTATTGTAGTATAAGACTGATGGTCCATTAGTAGGAATTTAGTTAAATAACACTACTTCACATCAGTCTGTTATCCAAAGATTGTAGCAAAAATTTAATATGTTATTTCTACCTTAAGCTTGCCACTGCATTTATGCATACAAGTGCTATGTAAAACACATACATTATTTTCATCAGCAACATTTTCTAGACTTCTTTACTGCATTCATGTTTTGGGAATATCACAATATTTTAAATTATTCATATTGCAAGTGCAGGAGCATTATCAAAGGTGTGCCTACTCATGTCCAAGGGATATTCATCATTAACTACCTGACAGGCAGAATTTGGGTAATGTGAACATCTCTAATCCTTCCAAGCAGCACCTTATGTTTTCTTACAGGGTTTCTGACTAGTTGATCAAGGATTTTACCTATAACTCAAATTTTGCACAATTCCTTCTTTCCCTGCCTCACCAGGATAATTTTCCTGCCAGCAATTCTGAAAGACTGCAAGATCTGAAATCAACTGTTGACCTACTAACCAGCATTACTTTTTTTCGGATGAAGGTATTGTCCTTTACTTGCACCAATAAATTTCCTGAAGGAAAAAAAAAATTACCTTTTTAATGAACTTAATTAATCACATAAAGAATATTTAGCTGAACTCCTTCGGAGTCGTACAGAATAATGGTATTCTACTGATATAAACAAATCACAAGTCAAACAGCAAAATAGATCTGGTAGCTATTTGCCCTAGTCTCTCCAAAGGCTGAGATCTAAGTGGTCAAGCATGGAAATATTTTTGGAATGGAATGGTACACATTAGTATTACTGAATGAAAAGAAAAACACAAAGCAACCTTTGTCATAATAGCATGTGATTCCATTGCATTAGGCAACTACATAAAGAGAATTAAAATAATCCATTAAGTTAAAGTTTGAATTAATATATCCTGAAATGGAGTGAAAAGATTAACCCTTTGCTTTAAATAAATAACTGCTATGTAGTTGATATTCTTATTCAAAGGAAAGCACATACTTACATGGTTTAATTATTTCCTAAATAATAAAAAGACTTATAAAATGTAAACCCTAAGATGTAAAGATGTAAACTCTTGGGCTCACATGCCTCTTTCATCATATAAATATTCAAATAAAACTTAGTGATAAAATCTACTTGCGTGTGTTTTAATGCATCTTTGAACTAAATCCACCTTAATTCAACACAATTTTAATTGTTTTTATTGGTGTTTTACTTGAACACTTTTCATCCTGTACAACAGAACTACATTCAACAGTTGGATTTTTTTGTGTTCAGTCTAATTCTGACATTGTCCCATTTATAATATACTCAATTAGGTTCTGGAGTTGCAGAGTCCCCCTCGAGCCAGTACTGTGGTGAAAGATTGTGTAAGAGCCTGCCTGGATTCAACTTACAAATACATTTTTGACAATTGCTATGATCTCTACTCCCAATTAGTGGATCAGGTAAGGTCAAAATGAACTTGTTTTGTGCTGTTGCTCAATCATTATTGTTAGTTGGCCTTTAGTAAACAGAAAGCTTTCTGGTGCTCCTTCATATCAAAGCACTCAGATTTTCATTTTATTTATGCATGGAGGAGCAATATACCATAAATAGACTCATAGCCAGCTATGAACTCTAAAGTGCTTAACATGAGTTTCAAAATGGACACATTAACTCATAATGTAGTCATCAAGTTGTACATGACTGTGAAATTGTCCAGTGGTTTTGGGGAAGATGACATTTGATTGATTACTGTTCATTTAAGATCTGTAACAGGAAAATAGTTATTTAAAACCTAACATTTCACTTCTGTAGCTTTAGGAAAAAAAATTAATTAGCTGAAAATGATATAGTCTTTCCAGCCTTATATTTTGGCACCTATGATGCCTACTTGGATCCAAGCTTTAGTAACTGCTTTAAGAAAGCAGAGGATAATTGTGAAACATTTCTTAATATTAGTCTGTCAGGTTGAACTGTCAATGCAAAATAATTATAGCATTTTGTGTGTTCCAAATGCCATGCAATATGTCATTCTATAAGAAACCTTAGAGTTAATAACTGCCTTAAAGAAGCATCACTTCTTTATCATATTACCTCCTGTACCTTTCTGGATGGTACACTAAAAAATGGCAGTTCTGTGGCTATTCCAGCCTTGAACAGGATTAACTAAGCTCTTTGGCAAATGCACTTTTTTTGTGTGTATATAATTAATAGGAACACTCATACTAATGATAGAAGTCTTCAAATGAAATGTATTTGAAAGCATATTTCACTTAAATCCAGAATTTTAATTCCTGTATTTCAGGGAAGGTGATATTTGCTATCTAGTCAACATTTCTGAAATGAGAATTTATTTTCTCATGTTGTTATGTGAGAAAACTTTACTGTAGCTTTGCATGTAAGAATTTCTCAGCAGCACCAATAAGCACTCCACACTTAGTGCTGATGTGTGTTTATCCTACAACAGATTATGTTGTAAGCAGAGCAGGAGTATAAATTAAGTGGAAGGAGCAGCTTCAGGCATCACATCTATTTACGTCACAAACTGTTCTGTTTTCTCGCTAACGTTTACTCTGCAGCAATTTGATCTTGTCTGGTAAATATAGTATGAAGTGCTGCTAGACTGGGTATTACATAAGTCTGCAGTTTATCAGTAGATTCTAGTCCTCAGTAAACAGCTGAAAGTGATGAAGTCTTACCTCTGCCAAACATTGTGATAACTGCAAAAGCTTATCTGTATTAAAAATATTCACAACTTTTTAATGAGACTCCATACAGTCATTTAGCCTGTCCATTTCAAAATATGGTTTTAAAGTGCAGGGATATTACAGCTTTTCTGCTTGGTAGAGAATGTAAAACTTGCTTAAGTAAGGATTCTCTCCAAATTACATTTGAAGCAGAACAGGCAATGGCACTATTATATTTTCTCACACAATTCTACTTAGTGGTGAAGAAATAACTCCTGAAATAAAAAAATAAAATAAAATTTTAAAAAATCCACAAGTATTCACTCAGTTGGAAAACTGAGTTAACTGCATTTCACTGTATTTCTACACCTCTTGAGTTCTCTTCCACAAGATTTCCTGCAGGGGCAGCTTTATGTGGAAACTTTAAGCAGACAGTTACAATCACCAAGCAGTGCAAGAAACTTCAGTGAAGGTGTGTAAAAAGCAAAAATTTTAAATAAAAAGATTGCATTCAAAATAATTCATTTCTAACAGCAAATCACATCAACAATGGAACAAAAAATTCAAGCAACAATCACATATGGTCTTAATGCCAGACAGTCAAACTTTGTTTCACAGAAGGTGGGAGACAATTCTGAGAAATATAACTGGCCTAGCTTTAATAGAGAAATGAGTAAAATTAATTCAAAAGACTACCTAAATTCTACATCAGCTCTTGAGCCGTACAAGGATATTTTGTTCAGGATGATCCTCTTATGGTTTCCTATCAATAGATCCAAAAGTGCATTTGGTTTTAGGAGCACCTAAGTATGCAGCTTATTTGAACCTGTAGCTCTGGAGGCTTTCCAGTGAATCCAGGTGACTGCCTTGTGGTACCACTACTATAATTACCAAATATTGTAATTAATATTTCATTAGCTTTGTGTGCAAGCCCCTTAGATTAGACCAGAATCTGCCCTTAAGCCTTCCTCAGTAGCCATTCCCTTATCTCGGCTGTCCTCCCCATCAGGTTAGGGTTCCTCCCCTCAGAGGGAAGGGGGTTCATCCTAGCGTGGTTCTGCAGGAGGTTCATGTTTCAGCTGCACAGCTGAGCTTTGAGCTGTGAGCACTGAGAACTGAAATCGATGAGGCCCAAAGCAACAAGAAATGGTTGTGATGTAGGTCAGCACCTGCTCTCCCTCAGGGGAAGGACTGGCAGCTGCTGTCCTGCTGAGGCCCCTCCACACTCAGGGTGTGTATCTGTGTGCAACTCAGGGCAACCGCCTTCTGCAGTTGCTTCTGGCTGCAACCTGAAATTCTCAGAGATGCCTGCCACAGTATTTCTAGAAAATATGCTTCAGGTCTGATTGTGTGGGATTGTTGAAGTTTGGGGTGAAAATAGAGTAATGACTGTTAAAATTGAGGGCACTCAAACTGGAGTGTTTGGATGTTTGCCACTATAAATGCAACAAGTAAATCACAAAATATGCTCAGCAGTCTCCAATTCTGCTTTTTATTACACTCTACCTTTGTGTCAGGCAGACAATAACCGTTAAAAAGCTAATGTCTTGCAGGAAAATATCACCCCTGAGGATACTTCCTGGGGTGAAGCATTGCAAATGCTAACAGTATGTAAAAATGTCATACTACAGTTCCACAGCAGAATACAAAGGAGAGCTGATGGCAGAAATCAATGACTGCCATGCACAGTAAAACATGCTGGGTTGACAGTCTTGCTGACATGTATATACCATTCTCATTGTGGGAGACAAAGCCCTCTGGTGAAGAACTATCTAGTTCCTTATGCAGCACGTGCAGTATTTTCTCTTTTTAATTAACAGTTATCTGAGTGAAGTACTTGGCTACCATGTGTTAAAAAAATACCCTGAAGAAGTAGTTTAGAAAGCACTTTGATTGCTTTCTGACTCAATTTACAGATATGTCACTCTTTCTGTTTTCTTGAGAAAACAAATTTTGAAATCCTGGCTGGTGCTCACAGTGATTGAAGTCCCTTCAATAATTCTTTTTGCAGTGTTCTCCACTGAGTGACACCATTGAAATGCAGACTATACCATTCATGTTATCTGAAAAGCTTTTCATCAGCACAAATAATTTCATGACTGATAGCACCAAATTACTGGAATAAAACACTGGAGTACTTTGTGTTTGACACCAGCTCATCAGAACAGGCCTGATATTCTAACTGATGTTAGGGTGGAATGTAGGGTGTTTACTTGAGTTTGCTCAGCTCTGCATGTTGTCACAGCACAGCTCGGTGCAGACAGGAGGTAGCAAAAAACAATTTACTTGTTCAGGAGCCAGGTGTGGTACAGCTGCAGCAGCACCACGCTCTGGGAATTGCAGCTGTAGATGAGCACATGGATGGGCCTAGGCTTTGAGAGCTGGTTCAGTTTTGATTTACGAAGCTGTGAGTCCCTGGCCACTTTTCATGCTTGAGATTTGGGCATTCCAAACCTAATAGCTGTTTTTGAAGGTGTACTTTTTTTCTCTTTAGTATAAATGACCAAAAGTATTTGTTAGATTAATTTCTTCTAGAAATACTGCAAGAATTGAAGCATGACTGATCTGTGGTTTTCAAACACATTCAGATGTATTAAGTGGGAAATAAAGTGCATTAGCAAAAGATGTTTACTACAGAGAGCCCTGTTTTTCAGGTATGCAAATTTCAGTGTCAAGTAATACTTCTTGTGAGGCCCTTTGTTATATGTACTTGTTGCTTTAGATGCGCTGAAAAGGTTCTGACTTCTTCAAATCTGTCACACAGAGGGTACTTAGAGTTCTCTCCTTGTGTTGCAGCTCTGTGTTTGATGGGCAGCATGTTAACCACAGTAATAGAAAAACATTTGGTAAATTACCTCAGAACAGAAGGATGCATTTTGTGCTATGGTATTTCCAACCCCATTCTGAGAATTCTTTGTCAGAGGAAGACCAGATCTTACAGATACAATTTCTTCTTAGCAATTTGTCTGAGAACACTGGTTAGAAAGTCAGAGCTTGCAATAAGTGAGGAGCTCACTTTGGTCTTCCTCTGCCTATTCCCTGCAGAAGCAGAGCACTTCTGTGTGGGTGTGTCAGATCAAAACCGCAATATCACTTGGCTGGCCTCTGCAGAGGAACTGCATGTTCCACTGCTCTGAACAGACAGACCACTTAAACCACCTCCATTCACATGCCAGTCCTTGAAGAAAAAGGCTGACAATTCTTAATGAGAATTAATCCAAAAGAATTCTGTTCTACTTCAGTTGGTACTGGAGAATACATAAAGTTGCCTGGAGAAGATGTGGGTGCCCCATCACTGGAAGTGTTCTAGGCCAGTTTGAATGGGACTCCGGGCAACCTGGTCTCTAGTGGAAGGTGTCCCTGCCCACAGCAGGAGGATGGAAAAAGATGATCTTTGACATCACTTCCAACCCAAACCCTTCTGTGATTCTATGATGATTCTTAGAATAGAGTTTCAGTTTTAAATAATTTAACAGTTTAGCAGTTAGTTACTGAGCAACACCACTGCACAGGGAAATCCCTCACAGTTTTGAATGCATGTCTGCATTCTGGCTTTAGGCTCTTTTAAGTAAATTCTGTAAAGCCAAATTTTAATTCTTTTAGATATTAAAAATACCATTTAAAATTATATACATTTCTAAAAATAGGCAGACATAATGTGTGAATGTCTACATATGTGCATATTTTATATATAGTGCATTTTGTATATTTTCTGGTGATTCTCCATTAAGCAATATTGTATGTAATATAAGTAATAAATATGCAGTTTAGAATATGGAAGAATAATTAAAATTAATATTTCATTGTCTAGGACTGGTCTATAAAATTGCCCTCTGTACCTTGTGCTGATCAAGGCTACTGTGTTGGTTTCCACTCTATCATTATTTATATAGAAAGTGCTGTGTTCTCAAACCTAGCTTGGGGCTTACAGCAGACAGCAATATATAACTTCCTGATAGCATAGGATTCAGTTTATCAAAGTCACACAGATACTAATGGGTATTGGTTGCACAGAACATAACAAAATAAAAACAAAGAAAATGAAACCAGCCATTCATCCTACAATCTGGTAAAATCAGTGATGAGAGAAGTTGAAAGCTCTCTTTCTCAGACCAGGCTTTACAGATTTGTCTTAGGGTAATATAGATGTAGGTTTTAATCTTGCTTCACACTGTGTCAGAGATTGCTTTCTCTTCTCTCAGCCACTTTTCTAGAGTACAAAATGCTTTCTTGTCAACAGTTTAGCCTGTTTTTTTCCCATTAAATTCAGAAAACTCCCTCCACATTTAATTTTTTTAAGAGAATTCAAAACACCAGTAATGATTTTGGAGGCTCTGTCCTGCATGATCCATTGTTTGCATATGAATTCAGGTGACTAGGAAATTGATATTAAAAGGGAATTGAGAAAAACATTATTTGATGCAAATAATTTATTTTTATTCATAGCCTATGAAAAATTGCTCTTATACACTTTCTCTTTCCGATTTTGTCGTCTTACGTGGCAAAAGACAAAGAGTTATCATCTAGTTTGGATGCTGCATTAAAAAAACCCACAGAGAATCTCCAGTACTTACTGTATTTGTGAATCTTAAGTGAAAAACATGACTTCTCTTTAGACACTTTTCTTATAAGGTGTTTGCTACCTCTCTAAGGTGATCCTAAAGACAAGTACCCAAGTCAATGAATATGAGAGTTATAAAACCCTGTCTTGTTGGTCAGATTTCATCTGCTCTTACTGCTTGTTTGATCTGCCAGCAGAAGCCCCTCAGGAATATCATTGTTGTGCCTTTGGCCAGTCACTTACTGAGCTTTTAAGTGTAGGACATCTTAAGGCATTTCATGGTTCTCTGCATGTGGGCAGGATTACCATCCAAAGTGATGTTACAGGAGGTCAAGTTATTTTAAATAGCCTTTCCTATGTGAAAAAGCTCGTGGAAAAGAAAGTGATTCTGCTAATTGGCAAACTTGCATTCATATCAGTGTTTGGAAAGGTCTCTTGGTTACTGGAAGAGCAGCCTGTGATTTGAGCTTGTGAAGTGCTGTATCAAACAAAAAGAGAAGACAGGAAACTTAAGAAAAAATTTTTTTAAACTTAGAACCACTAACAGCATCAGTTTAATTAACCATTTTTTCATCTTGCTGTATCAAGAATTTTTGTTCCTCTTGACCTTTTCAGTTGTATTTTTAAAAAATTCTCATTATTATCATCCTCTACAATAATAAGTGGTATTTAGGGTCTCCTATACCTTCTCATTGTGTTTGTGCCAGTGTGGCACTAATCAGATATATCAGCTATTCATGCTTTTACACTTAGAGTTTCTTTCCAATGGGTATAATGACTGGACTCTGGTTGTAGTCGAAATCCACTTTGCACCACTGTTTTACCTCATTATAACAGCACTGCACCAAGCCTGCCAGAGCTGGGGGAGCATTTGGGCAATACTGTCACACCCACAATGTCATTCTGGGCATTGCCCTGTGCAGGAATCCAGGAGCTGGACTCTGGTTCTTGTGGGCCCCTTCCAACTCAGAGTATTCCATAATTCTGTAATGCTTCTACAAAGGCATCTGTGGTACATAAAGCAAATAATAGTGCTGACAATAATAAGGTAAAAAGAGCTTGAATGATTCTGAGCATGTCTAACACACTAGGTAGATTTTAGGATAAAGAATGGAAATAGCAACTAGGGATAGCCAGAGTATGCACTTTCTTTTCAGGGCATAAAACTACATCTGTAATGTGAGACTTGTTAAAAAATACCTTCTGTGGGACTTTTGGAAAGGTCATACAGATTCTAAAGAGATTCCTTTTACAGAAAACTTTTGTAGGAAGGACCTCTTTGTGCAACTATTACTTTTTAAATTAATTACTTTTTGCTGTGTTAAAGAACAGAATTTTGCATTCTGTGGTTCACATTCACAGCCATGAAAAGCTGTCTCAGCTACATGTCACTTGCTATGAAATGTAGTTCTTAGATAAGATGCTGAGCTATATATGAGGTAGCTTTGTCTTCTACAGCTGCCTTTCAGTTGGTTTGATTTAACAAGGTTCTGAGGGAAAAGGTGGTCTATTAGGCATATATCTTTGATATAGAAAAAAGCCTTTTTAGTACAAATATAATGTATTCCAGGGGAGAGCCCTTGTGAGTGACATTATTGTTCTAATGTACATTTCTGTTTGGAAAAGCTCTCTCATTTACATGCACAGTTGTTTATTGTTGATACCAGACCTGCCATCCTTTGACCTGCTTCTGAGCTTTATTTCTGTTGCAAGGGAAACTGAAGTGGTACCTTTGTAGTTCAGCTGAGTATGTAGCAGTGTGATTAATGATACTTGTCTAAAATATTCCACAGTGGCAACAAAAACAGTTTCAAATAGGTGTTGTTGAAATTCCCTTTCTGCCATTCTAAATGCTATTCATAGATAAAAGTTAATTGAGGTTAAAATAACTTCAAATTAATTAATTGTGACACTAATATAATGTTAGGCATATTCAAAAAGATACCAGATCCATTGAAGTGGTCATAGTTGGACTAGAGATGAGAAAAGGGAATAAATGTTTAAATTTGCAGGATCACGTGTTTATTTTCTGACTCACTATCTGAGACCCCTTTCAATGTCACCCAGCAGTGTAGAAGAGCATGTGTAGATCTGCATGTACAGACATAGCTCTGTGTGGCAGAAGTTATTTGTCTATGTGTCCATACAGAATTAAAAATATTTCTTTTTATGTTTGGGTCCCTACAAGTTATTTATTGGACATCTGATCCTTCTGCCAAGCAAAGGAATGCAAAGTACTTTTGCCTAGGAAATTGTAGGCTATGAGTTCATAAATAAAACCTGTAGAGACAAAGTCTATCTGTAAATGCACCTTTTAGTGAAATTAAAGAATGTAAAATTCTCAATAAAATAAAGGGAAATTCAACTGCTTCTTCATTTAGATGATACATCATAAGCAGCTGTTTAGGCTGAATACCTCCAGCATACAAACCAAAACAAAACATTAAGCACTCTTCAGCATTGTTTTTTTTTTTCAGTCTTTATTGTGCTGGGTATAAAAGTTCTGCCTCACAAGGTAATTCTACCTGTGCTGAGCCTCAGCAGAGCTAAGGATTTAATAATGTATCTAATTACAGTGTGAGCATGCACTGAAAACCAAGTCTCTATTGATCTCCTTTGCTGACATGACAATCTTTGCACTAAAGAACTGTGGTTCTTTATATTTGTGCACAGCCAAGTACAGTTTTTCACACATTCTGCTCTGTTGGTTAACCAGTCTTGGTCCAAAATTTCTGAAGATTCTTAATATGTCACACTTCCCAATCAAAGAATAATCTATAGGTGGAACTCCCATAGTATTTATATAATATATGTATCAAATTCATTTTATCTTGTTTTAACAGAGTAAGAAACAAGAAGTTCCTAAGGAAGAACAGGGACCAACTACAAAGAATTTGGATTTCTGGGCACAGCTGATTACTCTGATGGTCACCATTATAGATGAAGATAAAACAGCATATACACCAGTCTTGAACCAGTAAGTAATTACTTTCCCCGTAAAAATTAAGAATCATGGATTTATTAAAAGAAGGATAAGAAATATAGCCGAATCAGAAGTTGTATTTTAAATAGAATCTAGGTAGAAATTTTTATACAGAATGTAGCATTGACATAGTTTGATAAAAACAGTGCTCTGATAATGGAAATCTTTGGTTTAGGAACATTAGAGATGGGTGGTATATGAGTCATCTCAAAACTTTAAGTAGCAAAATATTCTACAAGAGAGATAAATGGATAGAAGGGAAATGTCAGTGACATTTCAGTGAAGGGAATTTTCAGTGGGATGGTGTTGATGATATGATAGTGTCGTGGCACACATGGTGTTCAGATCATGCTGAAACTCTTTTAGGTATGATTTTTAGGCATGTAATTGTAAAAAAAAAAAAATACAACACTTGACAAAAATACCCTCTCTGAATTTCTAATTGGCTGGCCAGACTGACTTGAAAGTGCTGAAGTAGAGAGCAGTATCCTGGAGATGGAAGTTGACTTCTCAGAATTGATGATTTAGCAGATGAGGGAGGTACAATCAATAACCAAGGCAAATCAAATAACTTAAGGTTGATACATGAGTAGAAAGGAGAGAAACAATCAATAAACACAGAAAAAGAAGCAATGCTGGGGTTTGAACATGAAATAAACAGAAAAGGTGCAAAGGAACATGTTTCACATATTACAGCTGGAGAAACAGGCCTCACACTAATTGAAATGTGACGTGATGAGGCCCTGGGGAAATGTTTTAGCTCTTTTAGCTCTTTGGAGACATTTTACAGAGAGATTGCAGAAAATCTGGGCATAGTCTGGCTGTGATAACTTATGCAAAAGTTAATGTTGAAACCTCCATCTGTATTATGACTAAACAATTAATAGAGGTTTCTGCTATTGCATTTAATTGAATGCTCTGAAGGGAAGCAGGAAAAATCTGCTTTTTTCAGCCAAAATAAGGTAGATTCTAGGAGGCACTCTGTACATTGAGATGTGCTTGTCTGTTGATAAAACGTACCATTCTATTTATGGCCCCACAGTAAAACTGACAAACCTCCTGGTGATAACCAGAAGCTGAAAGATATTTCATTGACTTCTGACTCCTCCCTTTACTTGAAATAAATAAAGTATCTTCAGTCCTGGATAATAAGCATTTCTTTGTTCAATCATCTGTTGCACTGACCTTATTAAGGAATAAGCTCTTACTCTATAGAGGATAGAAAACACTTTTCCTGTTCACTCCATTTTTCTAACGTAGTGTTGAGTTTCCCCATTAATGAAAGCTCAACCTTGTGACTAAAAGGCTGTATAAATAATACTGTCATTGTAAAATATCTAATTGAGACAAATACATCTATGTGATTCATTTCAGTCTCTTCATTGAAATTAAACAAGTGTAATTGCATGTGAATTATCCTAAAAATGATTCTAGCTGTATTTTTATACAAATGTGAGGGAGAAAGCAAAGGCATAAGGAACAGAGTTCTTCTGAGGGGATTAGTAGGTTCCCTAAAGTACAGATGAATGATTGTGTAAGATATGTAAAGAGAATCAGGAGTGGATGGAATTGGGAACAGATTAAGGAAGAGAGCTTGTGTCGCTGACTTTTCTGGTTTTTTGTGTTGTTTTCTAAGTGAAAGAGTGAACACAGGGAATAACATATCTTTTAGGAAGCATCAGAAGTAAAAGATTAAGAGGCTGTGGGTGGAAATGTCTTGAAAAACTGTTCAGAGTTGCTTTGGATACATTTTTTTAAAAGAAAAACTTCTCCTAACACAAAAGCAGCAAATAAAAGCTGTTGAGAAAAAATGAGATGGCCTCTTCCCCCTTGCTTACCCCAGAAAAGAAAATGGGTTAAAATGGATGAATGGGAAATATAAGTTGAATATACAAGAATTCTGTAAAAATATGACACCTTATTAGAAATACATGGCCATGCAGTGTCTCAGTGGACTACCCAGGTCTGCATCCATTTGAATCCTATTTTAGAAATGAGGTAACTGAAGATCCCCAGGAGAGCACTCTGATTAAAGTTTTCACAATTGTATAATACTGCTCAGAATTCTACTCCTCAACCAGTTTTGGAAACCCTATTTTTATATCTGCCTTAGAGGCAAAAATTACGCTGTGATGGAGTAGTTTGAACTGTATCAGATGATGAATCCAGATGAAACATGACATGATGGTGGCCTCAACAAGCATTGCAGCCACTGACAGACTATCCCAGAGCTCCCAGTGGGAGTGTGGGGGCAGCCTGCACTTCTTACATGACTGGAGAATCTTGACAAGTTTAAAGGAGAAACATGGTCTGGTATTTAAGTTGTAAAATCCTCATTCTAGTACTTAAACAAGGTAAAATGTGTTTTAAACCTCATTCATAGGCAAATCCAGGGCTTTTGGCACTTTTAATATGCACTGTATGTGCTGTGAGACAGGAGAAATTGCTGTCAAAATAAAATATCTATTCTAATAAAAGGAACATCAAATCAAGAACAGAATCTTCAACTCAAGTATGCTTCTGTATTTTGAAAGCAAGATCTAAACTTTGGGCCTCTGCACGTTTTTTTCTTTTGCACATATAGTCAGAACAGTTGTCACCGCAATAAGAATTCAAGAAACAAAACAGCTCTAGTGTAACTTTTAAATTTGTTCTGTACTGATCCTTAGATTCCTAACTTATTGCAATGTTAGGATCTGTTTTGTCTGTGATCACATTGTGTTCCACACAGTATGGAAAGGTTTAACACATGAAATCTGCAGGAGCAGGTTTCCTCATACTTCAGGAGCTAAGATGTTTAATAACTCTGAAAAGTTGGGGATAGTAACTTCTACTGTAGAAACAGTGTAATTGTAACCTACATGTCAGTGAGTTATGAAAAATAGGTCAGTGGACAAAAAAATTATACAAGGAAGTGAAAAAATGAGAATACACTGTATTGTCGATTGGACTGTGTCAGCCTAACTTTAGAATGTTCCTTTCAGAATGGAAAGCATATCTGATATGTTTTGTGTCTTGATCAGTAATGTTCCCCATTATCAATGACACTTTATTCTGTGGAAGCATATGAATATCACTTCTTTCATTGAACTTGGGAGCATTATCCTGTGTAACAAAGCTGCTCTCATTCTTTCATCCTACCCACTGTAGCTTCTCGTGTATCAATGTAACACTGACAGACCAGATGAGGTGTACTGACCATATACAGTATCTGTCTTGCCCATTATTTTTTCTTCAGGGAAAGGACTGTTAAAGCTTTGGATAACTGAGGATAGAGCACAAAATTTAAGAATTAATGAGCTCTTTGCTCACAGTTGAAATAGAATATGTATTTTCCAAAATCAAATAGAACTTCTGTCTGAAGGGTTGGTGAAGCAGTGGCCATGATCAGCACTCCACTGATGGTGTGATCTATCCTCTTGCTGCATGCACAGCACAAAAATGAATGTATTCACCCCCTAGCACTGGTGAGATTTAGCACCTGGATGAGACTGAAGCCACCAAGTATGGAAAATGAGCTATTGTGAGAAAGTGCATTGGAGGTTCAGAGACTTTGATATTCTCAAGATGGAGCAGACTGGAGATTTGGCAGCACTAATTAAGAAGCATTTTTGTCATGATAGAATTCTCTGACTTTAGGGTTGAACTAGAGACATGCAGTACTGTCTGGGATGCTTTGGGGGTTATATATGTTTTGCTTATACACTGATTCTTTTTATTTTGTTTTAAGCTGAGTTCAATTTCCTTCCATTGATCTGTGGCTTTATATATAGCCCTTTGTTAGAACTAGCCAATAAGAACCGTTTTCACTAAATTTTTGCTTAATTAAAATCAATAGAGAGAGGACATAAATGGCTGTCTTGTATATGCAATGTAGTATTTTTGGAAATACATTAACATGGTAATGTATGGGCAACATAACTCTTCTAGATAAACTGAGATTTTATATAGTTCCAAGAATGACATAGAAATTGGGAAAATTATGGCCTATGGGCCAGAAAGAACTGTAGCAAGTGCAAGATAAATGACTGATGGAGCACTCTGCTGGTTGTCCTTTTGCTTCACTGAGAAAAGTGAAAGTATATGGCTTTTGCAAAGATTAGAAAATGTAATGTGTAAAGATCTGCATGGGAAATTTCTCTGATATTTTGCACCTTAGGGATCAAAATCTGAAGTAGTTTGAAAAAGTTTTCTTACCTAAAACTAAGGTGATAGAATACAAATAATGCAAAATACCATACTTATATAGGTGCTTTAGTATTTGACCTTTGGTTATCCCTTGCATTTAATAAGACAGCTGCTTTTGTTACTATTTATCTTTAGCATGTGGAATGTGTTGTGTGCCTCTCTTGTGTGCATCAGCTATGTCAGCTTCTCACATTTAGTAAACCTCTGGTAGTTCCCTCATGCCTGTGACTGACAGCTCTGCAATGCCCACCAGTTTGGTAGAAGTATAAAAAATGTCATCAATTTTAGACTTCACCTAACTGAAGCCAGGTGGGATGTGTTGAACTAATTTAAACAACATTGATAACTGCAGTTTGTGTGTGCATGTGTTTTCACAAGTTAAAATGCGCAGACAAATCTATTTATCACTAATCAAACAAGTGCACTTTTATTATACCCAGCCTTGCCTTATGGCCAGCCTTGCAATATGCTCCAAAGATGGAGTCACTATTAAAGCAGCTGTTAAATACTTCCTCAGAGCAACTGTCAAAGTTCAAGTCTGGTGCTAAGGGAACTCAGAGTGGACTGGAAGTAAAGAAATTAAGACGACTGAAATATATTTCAGCTTTTGAACAGAAATTAATTTTGTATTAACAGAATTAATATGAAGTTCTTTAATTGAGCAGTCATTAGCAAAAAGAGGGCTCAGTGAACTGAGGCAGCAACTGCTTCCTATTAAAGTGGCAGAGCTAATGAGCTGTTTAAGTTCTTTTTCTTTGCAGATATGATCAGGGTCAAATAGGTCTCTGAAATGAATACATTACTTAGATCATACTGCTACCACTTTAAAGTTGCACATAATTCTCATTCTTTCTATGACAAGCAAGACCTTTAAAAATTCTTACATTTTTACAGAAATTATTACAGAATATTTTTTAATGTGGTTGGTGCTTTATTAGAAGGTCAAAATACTTTGGATCCAATTCTCTGCTAGTATAAAGTGTAATAACCTCAACACAAAAGCCACACAGCTCTGTGTATTTCCTCATTAATATAGTCCCTTATTTTATGTGTTTCTGGTGAACTGTGGGTGTATTTGTGTGGCTCTCACTGCACCCCAGTGATATAAACAACTGCTTTACCTCACTGGGAGATTGTGTGTTCTACTTTCTGTTCTTCATCTGCCTGACCTGCCTGGCTCTGTTTCTGTGACCTGAGAATGGCTCATATTAATGTCAGTTCCACACCTGCTTTAAAGATAGCCCTTTTTCTAAGACAAAAAATGTGACATAAAACACTGTGGTGATCACTAAAATACCAGCTTTTGCTAGTTGCTAGCAGTGAAAAAGGTAACTCAGAGATTAAGGTCTTTATTTTGCATTGAATAAGAAGCAGCTGGGATCTATGAAAAATTTGTGTAAAAATCCATAATTGATAACAGCAGAAAGTATCTGTAAAAGGACTGTTTCTCAACGATGACATAAAGCATGAGACCAAAACTAAAATTTGGAATCAAAGTCTGCATTTCACTACTTGTTCTATTCTTTATTATTTTATCCATACATCAGGGTGGAAGTCTTCAGTGAATTGGACTTTATGAGTATGTAAACCAATCCAGCTTCACAGGCAGCTTCACTCATTCCAGTGTCACAAGGGGATTAAGGAAAACCTGTGGCTGCTAAACATCTGAACCAGCTTCATGTTCTTCATAAGCCATCTGATTTTCTGAGGTTGGGGAATCATCTGCCAGATGGATGAATGTTTCTTGATTTAAAATGTTATGTAAGGGAAGTTTTTATTTGAAGGTTAGATTGTTCATATAATTGTTGCAAAACATAAAATATGGTAAGTGCCTACTAGGGGAATTACTTGGTGGAAGTGTGTGCCTTTTTGTTGTGCAGCTGTGAGCATCATTTCCAGCAGCAGGTGAACTGATATAATGTGATTGATTGCAGGTTCCCTCAGGAGCTGAACATGGGAAAAATCAGTGCTGAAATCATGTGGACTCTGTTTGCCCAGGACATGAAATACGCTTTGGAAGGTAATTAGAACAAACTATTAATTACACCAGTGAGTTCACCAAGACTGATTTCCATTGCAAGTGATACCTGGCATCAGATTTCTGTGTGTGGTTAAAGCTTTCTGGTAGACTTGTTTAAGATGCTTTGTAAGTTAGTGAAAAGGAAGGGTTATAAGGAATCAAATAATTGCACTGTGAATACATGAAGTTGTCTGTGAAAGAAGAACGCAACAGAATTGTGACTTGCAATGTTGATTCTAAGATCTGATAAAATCTTCAGTGTCCAAAGAGATACACATGTGCTTGCTAGAGAGCATTGTAGACACTCCAGTTTTTCTCGCTAGCTGAAAATTGTTAACTTGCCCATAAGGAACATTTGCAGAATGAAATTACGGAGAAAGCACACGCTTATAATTAAATCTTTTTTGTGTTCAAAAGGCAGGATGTATTTATTCTAGTTCCAGCAAAATCAAATGCAGTTTCATTTTATCCCTTAAGATATTGCGATTAACCATTGTTAAAATACACAGGTTTTTTCTGTATAGCAGATTGTCTCCAACTAATGGCTTCAAACACACATAACATATGGTTATTGCAGCAAACCAAGTAAAAATACCTGGCATAACTGGCATTGTCTTTAGTCAAGTCTGCTGCTAATTACAGAGGAAATCTGCAAAGGGTGAGAAAAAACACATTAAGTTGGATTTAAAAAACAGTACTGTTCAACAGACATAAAGCATTAAAAAAACCAAATATTTGAAGATACACTTCTGTATCATTCTCTCCAGAATGTCTAATGCATTAATATCAGTGCAGTGGTGCTTTGATGACATGGCAGAATTTCATGATGATAAAGAAAGAGAAAATATGAGGGGCTAGAATAGCTATTGAAGGAATAACTGTTTTGTGCATCTACTGTTGTGTTACTTTGTTAATTGTGTTATTTGAATGTGGAACTTCCATACTGAGCACAGCAGAAGAAAAAGAGGAGAAAGAAAGGAAGGTTATTAAAGTATGTACAACAATGTAATGAGATGTTGTAACATGAGACATCTTAGATGTGGGTAGGAGAGATGTTCAAACTATTGTTTCAGAGTGCTGTTCTAGTCATGTCAGAGTGAATCAGAAGTGCAAGTTTGAGAAGGGATGTCAGGCAGGAGATCATCCCTTAAGAGCAATCAGTGAGGGCAAAAGCTTCCAGGAGCTGCGAAACCTGAAGACCAAGTGAAAGCCGCTGTTTTAGATGAAAGCATATTCCTGGTTCCACCAGTGGAACAATCTTCTGTCTGGAGAGGCTGTCAGTCAGGAACAGCTATCAGAAAATTGCTGTTCTGTAACTCAGCATTGTGATTCCCTTACAGACAGCACAGATTACTGAGGATTTCTAACAGCCCCCAATTGCTGTGACTTCAGAACCTTGGGTGTGGAGTTATACTCTGCACACTGACGTCCCTGAGCACCCAGAGCTTGTAGTGCTTTAGCCATCGAACTATAAACATTCTGCACTGCAACAAAATCATTCACAAAGCATCACTCACTCAAGTTGTTCATTAGAGCACACTGATCACTCAAAAGGCAGCTTCAGATCAAGCTGTGGTTTGTTTCTTGGTTGTAAAGAATAGAACAAGAAGCTCTTAAGAAAGAGTTAATTATATAATATATAAAATATGGATGTTTGTACTGAATCAGGGCTTTAAAATAAATATTAATGTTAATATTAATGCTTATTCTGCAGAGGGAGATGTAGAAGCATTTGACTTTTTATGTTCCAGACCAGTCCCTGAATGTGGTCTCATTTCTGTGTTGCTGTGGATACTGACTTTCTGAGGAGAGGAAATGCCATTGTTGGCATTAAGAATTCTAAACTGCTCCCAGAATCATTAGTGAAACAGTTCCTGCATATAAATAATAATTACAAGGAATTGAAATTAGTATGTTATTATTTTGAAATTAGTATAAATTATCATAAATATACACAATTTCACCTTCTGTGATTTTGTTCCTAAACAGGAACCTCAATAAATCTAGTCACAAAATATAAATCAGTATACTAATCCTCCACCCAGCTTTGCTGGGATTTGAATTATTAACTCTTTCCATAGATATTCTTCAAACTGGGTTTAACTCAGTTGTCGATGGCAATAATATTTTTTTCTTTAAATTCTATAAGATTAGAAGCAAGCTCTTAAATATGTTCACAGTTGGTCCTCATGGTTTTAATGGAGTTCATTAAAATGCATTGCATTCTGCTATGCCACTCTCGCCTTCCAAGTTATTAACATAGGCTACCATCTGTTCATACCTAGTGTCCAGGGCTGTGATTGCAATCTTTCCCTACTCCAATTTAGTATTAATCTCCTGAAGCAGCATCTTTTGTGTTACGAAGTTGATTCCTTTCTGCATCCAATCAAGAAGCAATAAACTGGTCCAGCATTGTTTGCAAAAGGATTGCTCATGTGATAAAAAAGATGAGCTTGGGTCATCTGAGAGCCTGTTTCTGGTTCTACCCACTTTGTATTCACAAATATAACCAGCCACACCCATCAGCCTAAATTCAGGAAATAAGAAGACAGCAAACACCAGACCATCCACTTTTTGTTCCTTTTCCCTTTTTCTGAGCAGTTCAGAATGGCTGTTCAGGCTCTCTCCTCTCCCTGTACAGCTGAATCCCTCCTGGATCTGCTCAGGGGTGTGTGCACTGCAGATGTGCTGCTCTCCAGCAGTGCCCTCTGCCCTTCTCCTCCTGTAGAGCAACCCAGCAGCCCTGTGAGGTGCACCAGCACACACCCTCTGCCTTCTCCTCTCCCTTGGTCCTTGCCAGGACACCCCAGTGGGGAAGCTGCTGCTGTGACATGGAGGAGTCAGAGGGGACAGCAGCTGCCATGGCCTTTGGCTAGAGAAGAGCAAAGCCGTGTCTGTGAGTACCAAGGGAGTAAATTGGCATTGGGGGAACAGCTCAGTTTTTGGTAAGGGAGGAAAGGACATCCTAAAGCACAGCTCAGGTCTGCACAGCTGCCAAGGTCAGGGCTGCACTGTGCCAAGCTGACATGCCTTGGAAACAAAACTACTAAAATCTGATATTGAGTTCATCATTTCATTCTAGGTTTTCTTCCAATTTAAGTTAATTAAAATGTTTAGTCTTAACATATTGTTAAAAGTTTTAGGTAAACTGCAACAAATAGAGTCCACACCAGTTATATTTCTTTCTTCTGATCTAATGGCTTATTTTCATGTATAGATTTTGCATGAAGGTATCACATGTTTCTCTTTGAGAGTTGTCTTCATTAGATTTGGTCTCTCTGGGGTTATTTTTCTTTGAAGGTCGTTCATGAAGCATTGGTAGTTTGTATGATACGTTATAGATTGTTTGGCATTTAGTTTACACAAGAATCTGATCTTAGAGAATGGTAATATTTTTGCATTGTCTGATCCCCCAGTTATTCCATATTTATGCTGCAAACAAATGAGAACAGAGAGAGAATTTCACCAACAGTGCATATGATTTGTTACTGACTTCATATGGTAGGAAATCTTTTCCTTTACAAATATGAAGATGCAAAGGTTAAAAGATGATGGGAGAGTAATAAGCTGAAATTAGACATGCAATTGCAAAGTATCTTTTTTTAATTCTTTGTCCTCAGAAATGTCTTTTTTCACATCTTTCAGATCTCTAACTTTTGAATAGGTCAGATCAAATGTCTGAAATTATCTAGTCTGTTAGAAAGAGAGCATCCTAATTGCTGTTATTATGATAATCTAATTCTGGTAGTGGCCAGAAGTCAAGACCAGAATCAGGCTAGAAATGAGTTGGCTGCTGTGTAAATACAGCAGTAGACAGTCTCCATCCTGCAGGGCTAAGATTCTAAAAGCCTTATTCCATGGTCAATAAATATGAAAAGCAAGAATTCCACCAACAGTCAAAAAGGACAGTTCAGATTATTTCACTCATTGAAAGCAAGTGCTTATTTCCTTTTGTATTCAATAGTAGCCATGTGAATCCAAAGACAGAATTTTGTCTCCAAATCTTTGGGTTTTGAATATTATCTATTTAGTATCATGGTATGTAGATTTCAGTCTGATACAGTATTGAAGGGTGGAATTTATACTGAGGTTGATCTTATTCATTCACTTGCATTCCTAGCATTTTTCTTTTCTTGGCAGCAAGTAAAATAGAAGAAGTTTATGCATAATCAAGCTGCACATCTTGTATTGTCCTTTTGGTGATAACCCATGCACTTTTCTGGTACTTTTGTGGAAGTATTTGGCTTTGGAAGTAGTGATTAATTGATGAGATTAATAGGAGTCATAATTACAAATAAGCAGTAAAAAAAGCAACTGAGTAATGTTAATAAGATAACAAAGTTTATTTGCCTAAGTAATCGGAAACATTTAGGCAATGTAATGCAGTGGGTAAAAATGGCAAATGCAATGTTTAGAATGGAAGGTAGGGTAGTTTGCAGCAGGTTCATACATCCCTCATGATCTTACATGTTGCATCTCTTCAGTAGTGTGTGACATTGGTATTTGATGCTCTTGAAGTTCCCATGAGACACTTACCTCTCCCAGGGAACCATGTACAGCTCTGCCTTTCTCACACCCAGCAGGTGACCCTGAACTCCCCTGCTCCTGCTGTGAAATGCCAGGCAAAGCAGAGCACTGAGCAAATGGCCTCTTGCTTTGAGAGCTTCTCCTTGGATGTAAAGGGCAATGTCACATCAGCTTTTACAGTGCATTGCATTAAGTCAGGGATTGATTAGCCACTTCCACTGCAGGCAAGAAGACAAAAAAAGAACAGCAATCCATTTTTCCTCACCATTCAGAATTAGAGAGTCTGTACTCCTTCCCTGATCCCTGTCACAGAATCACAGAATTGCTGGGGTTGACAAGCACCTGCAGAGATCATCCAGTCTAATCCCCCCTATCAAGGCAGGGTCACCTGGAGCAGGTGACAACAGGAATGTGTCCAGGTGGGTTTCGAATGTCTCCAGAGAGGGAGACCCCATGACCTGCCTGGGCAGCTGTTCCAGTGCTCTGCCACCCTCAGTGGAAAGTTCTTCCTCACCCTGAGATGAAACTTCTTGTGTTTTAGTTTTTTGCTCCTTGTCTTGTTGCTGGGCACCACCACAAAGAGTCTGCACTATCCTCTTGGCACTCTCCTTGGAGATACTTATATGCATTAATGAGATCCCCCCTGAGTCTTTTCTTCTCCAGACTAAACAAGCCCAGTTCCCCTCCTAAGTCTCTCCTCATAAGAGAGATTCTCCAGACCCCTCATCACCTTTGTAGCCTCCACTGGACCCTCTCCAGTAGCCCCTCTGTCCAGGGAGGAAATCTGACTCCATAATGTGAAAATCTTCGAGGAAGATCTACACTGCCTTTCTTAATTTATGCATGTTACATTAATAAGTGTACTTGGTCCCTTTTCTCTTCAATTTCCCATTTGCACAGCTTCATCACCCCACAGAGATGTTCCAGGTGCAGTCCCTTTCTGAACTATCCAAAGATATTTTGATGAAAATTTCCATGTAAATGCAGAGAAAAGATTGACTGTGTAGAAGTCTGTTCTAAAAGATACAATGTATTTTTTTAAGGAGAATTAGAGATAAATATAATCCAAAAAGGAGGTGTAATGACAGAAGTTTTTCAGGGTTTGGTTTATTATATTCATCTTGACACAAAGAGCCCTTTCAGAAAGGTCAGTAGCATTTCACATTATGAAAATCGATGTAAATTATACATAATTATCAATTAGTTGTGTTCTATTATCTATTTCAGTTAATAACCAGTGACTTCCATTGCCTTTAGCAAAGTGCAAGAATCCTGGGATGAGATTCTAGTAGAATGTAATGTTTCCTCCTAAATCAGTGATGAACTTTGAGTTAAATTTTTGCTTCATTTGTGGCCTGTAGTCTGTTACTTTCATACAATCAGAGGCTTCAGGTTTCTTTAGCAGTATAGAGATTAAATCTGGAGCGTTATAAGCACAATACCCACATTAGAAGAGGCTGTGGCATAGCAACCACTCCTGGATTGTGGGGAAATTGCACTGGGATCAGGTGCACTGAACAATAACTTCTGCTTTTATCCAAAACATAGGCACATCATTCAGTGTAACATTTCAACAGTGATTCAGAGCAAGGAATACCAATTCATATCCCATCCATATCATTCCTTACTGCAACTTTCCTTCCTCTAGCTATGCTCAGTTTTGTGTTCCCAATTATCCTTCCCAGTTATATGACTGCAAGTTTGGAAATAGCAGGTTTTCTGAAACAGCAGTTCTGGAAGAAATAGATAGCAGCTGGTGGTCTCTGGAAAGATTGGTAGGTAATTATTGCAAATAATATGGAATTATGTCACAATGGTTGAAAATAACAGCTGAGTTTTGATGGGAAAATTTGCAGCTATTCCAAACACAAATCCCATATGCTTAGTCTCTACCATTTCTGTTTAATAAACTGTAGAACAATGGAATGGATGTCAGTCAAACCAGCTGGTTGTGATGTAATAATTTGCTACACATAAATATTCTTTATAGTAGTCATTAATCCCTGGAACATTATCTATAAAACCTGGAAACTGGACAAGTTTGCATTTTTTAGAAAAATATGTTTATTTGTATGTAGTCAATTTGTTCATTTTCTACAGGCTAATTTCCTTGAAGTTCTTGTTCGTAAAGATTTGAGATATGCTTTAAAACCATCTTATTAGGATCCTTGATGCAGCTTAGCAATATGTTTTTACAAAAACTATTGGCTTGGAAACTGCTGTAGAAAAAAGATAGCTCTGAGTTTTTGTACCCAAATAAGGGAAATCAGAGTAGAAGAAAATATCAGTTTGATTATCTGACTATTGAACATGTTCATCTTTCATGAAGGTTGTTAGATTACCCTTTTTTCCTTTTTTAGCAACTAATGCATATCAGAAATTACATGGAAACTCAGAGTAATGTAATTCCCTCAAGGTTAAAAAGAAAACAGATTCTGTAGTGAACAAGAGTATATTCCAGTTTGTTAAATGACATTGTTTATAGTGTCATATAGGTATTTCTGCTTAGTAAGTCATCATTATGACTTTCATTTATTGCTTTAAAAAAATCTTCTTAGCTTTCTTCAGCAATTGCTGGATTTTGCTGGAAAAATGAGCAAAAATCAAACATGATTCCAAAGTGCTGTTGTTCGGTCAAGGCCTGTGAGGAAAGTACCTTGGATTATAGTCCCTCCTGTTATGTCTCTTCATAAATTTTTCTCTGAAAGAAGTGCTGCCTGCAATTAAATTTCATGCCAGATACAGATTTCATCACACACCTAGTTCCTTTGCATATATTTATGCATTCCCTGTAACAGCTTTTAAAAACAATCTCTCTTCATTCATGGTTATACAAATAACATTTGAGCAGGTTTTATTTTTTTCTTCAGTATCATTGCTTAGTGGAGGTTTTCTTAAGGGGGTTCCCATGTGTGTGGTTTGTGGCAGTGAGCTGAAACAATCCCACCCAGTTTTCATTGTGGTTGCAGTTCCAGTGTGTGTTGCTGCAGGCCTGTGGAAGCACCATGTGCATTACAGCATCACCCCTAAGGAGATATTGCCCCCCACCCAAGTGGCATCACCAGTGTAAAAATGTTACACTTACTGGAACTGCAGTTCCCAAAAGCAACTTAAGTGCCCCATACACACAACTAAAGTTTACAGATGTTTCAGTTTCAAAGAATCTTATCATTATTTTCTCACTGATGCATGACGTAGTGATATACAATATGCCAGCATGGGAACTGAACATGACCTCTTTATGAAACTTATTAGATGAGTAGATGCTTATAAAAATATGCTGTTCCACAAGGAATGTGCTAGAAAAGGAGCAGCGCAAAATAAAAAGCATTATCAGCATTAGGTTTGCTATGCTGGAGGTTCCCTTAGCTAGAATCAGTTATGTGGATGTTCAGGTATTTCTGTCATCATCTCCCCAGAGAGCACATTTGCACACACCTGGCAGGTTTACTTCCAGACTGACTCAGTAGTATAATAATTTTGCAAAGCAAGAGTGGACTTTTTAAAAAAAGAGTTATATTGTGCAGTTACTGCATCTGTCTTCCAGAGAGCCCAAAATGGATATGTCTGTGTAGGGAAACATGGCACTAGCTTTCCCTCCAGCAAAACAGACCCAGATCTCCAAAATGCATCCAGGTATCCTGTGCTGGCTCATATCTACATTAGCCTGTGCAAGTTTTTCAGAAATTAAGGCAGCAATCTATTGGTCCTAATCTAAATTCAGAACACCTACAGTGATGTTGCTGCACTTTGTAACGAAAATCCTTGGTTACCATGGATAAACCTATCTATTATCCAGTTAAAATTGTCACTGCTGACTCATATGGGCACCTGTTTGCTCCATTCTTTGGTGTATATGAACTGAAGAAGTAAAATGCATGGATACTAAATGACCTCATATGTCCTGTGAAGTGTTTGCTGATGTTCTCATACATTAATGTCAGCAATTCTGGATGCATTTTTCGCTTATATGTAACTAGAAATAATACCCTGGGAGACTCTTTAAATATTCTCTACAAGGCATAACAGCCTGCAGAAAAAAAAAAGTTCAATTATTCATGTATTACTTTTGTGCTTATTTTTAATATGTTATAAATATTAACCTTAAAAAGAAAATATCAGTGAATGGTCTGTGTAAGTTGTATCCTCCTGGAGAAGTTGCCAATTAGTGACAGTAGCTCATTTCTAAAATTGAAATAAGCATTTCCTTGGTTTGTGACACTATAGCACACATTCTCAAGTTACATTGTATAATCTAACAACCCATTTATGCAAAGTTTGAATGAAAAAGAAAGTGCTATTCATTTCAGAAATTCCATTCTTTTGGGATGCAATCTAGGATAGATTTTAAACAATGACTTAAGCAGTAGATGTGCAGTGAATTTCATGGCAATAACGTAACTGTACTCTGTGAAAGATTGGTCTGCCTTGTAAGAATACCTTTCATAGAGCAAATGTTCTGTCATTTACTTTTCTGTAACAGTTTCTGAAAGACTTACTACTTAAAAAAAAAAAGATTCCTCAGAACCATAAGAGAAGACAACATCTTTCTCTCTGTGGTTCTGTTTAATGCTAGTAACAATATCCTGTGCTGGGGAGAGTTTGTAGTACTCTCAAGTAGCATGGAGATGAATAAATGCAGTATTTAGACAGAAACAGATTTAGTATTTTTTCTTGACTGATGGAAAGGCAGTGAAAGTGAAAATGCTGCTGCAATGCTAAAAAGGCAATAAAAGCCCACAGGGGCATTTCATAAGCTGATTTGCACAAAACTTAGTAACTCACTGCATAATAAAATGCATGTGAAACACTTGTCAGATGGCATGGTGTACTACTGGAGTGCTGATTTAGCACAGTAATAAAACCAACATTTCCTGCTAATGTACCTGGCTAGATGTGAAAACACAGAATGTGCATTTTACTGACAGAGAATCCAGTGCTGCATTCAAGTGTATGTCAGGGGATGGGATGCTCCTGCTGTCACAGAAAATTAGGTTTCCATCCAAATATATGAGATTTGTATAAAGCTGTGTTGCAAAGCAAGCGCAGACATAAGAAGCAAAAAGGAGGTTTGAAATTGGTACGTTCTCTACATAATATTTACACAAGAATATCATTCCTGCTGAGCACCTGTATTAGGTCATTTTTTAAGGGAACTGGGAGAAGAAATTATTCTTTTGTTTAGGGAAGAATGTGCAGGTGACAGGATACCTCAAATAGATGAGATCTGCGGAGATTTTAGGAGGCTGTGAGCAGTGAACAAAGGTATGCTTATTCTGCCCAAAACTTGTGGATCCCTGTTTTCATGCTGAGGGAGAAGGAAAGATCTGAGCAAGGATAAAGTGCCTGTTAGCTAAGAGAGAGGAGGAGTGGCGTTGTCCATGTCTGCAGTGGCTCGGTGAACAATGCAGAGCATAGTGTACAAGCTAAAACAAGGATCAGAGTCCTGGAAGAAAGATGGACATTTGTTCCAAACAAATTAAATCAGACTTCAAAAATGCAGAAAGTGGTCACAGGTGGCTCCATGACTTCTGTCACCCACCTTTATCTGCATATTCATTATGGAGAAAACAGGAGGACACTGAGAAGGTGAAGTCCATGTGAAAAAATTCAAAAACACTTCATTAAAGTATCTTTTTTACTTTTTTACTTTTTTTATCAGATGGCTCTAGAGCTGTGGCGTTTTCTCCTCTTTCTTAGCTCTGATGAATACGGGTTCCACAGATTCATGTAGGACTGCCATTTCTAGCTGTTACTTCCTCTGGCTACTACACAGCTATGGTTGTCTTTCCTAGCTTGACACTCAAAAGCTTCTTAACCATTTTCTAACAGCCAAAGAAGGATATAAAGAACAGGAAGTCAGCAAATTTGTGGGGGTTTTCTCTCACTGCAGTGAAGAGAGAAGCCTAATTTGTGGTTTGGTCTCTGGTTTGTTTTGTTTTTCCTAAGGATACTCAGATTCTGAGAACTGAAACTGTGGGTATTAGTACCTCCAGAAAAATTAAACCAATTATGCTTTAAAATGCAAGTCCTGTATTATTATGTCACCAGTGCACTGAGGCACAAGGATGTTATTTACTGTTAGAATGCTATTAAGTGCTTTTATTTCCACTCCTTCTATTACAGAACATGAAAAGCAGCGATTATGCAAAAGCACAGATTATATGAATTTGCACTTCAAAGTGAAATGGTTTTATAATGAGTATGTGCGAGAACTCTCCGCTTTCAAGGATGCAGTGCCTGAATACTCTCTGTAAGTGGTGTTTTGGGAAGGCTTCCATGAGTCTGGGCTTTGTGCAAGGTTTATTTTGGTCAAATATTTATGCTTATGCATGTGCAAGATCTCAAGGTGTGTAGCACCAACTACTTTTTGCACTTCCTTCTCTTTAATTCTTTTTTCTATCCAGTGAAATAGTCCAGGTGTTAAATGTGTAATTAGCTATTTCATGGGTTTCGTGTTGTAACTCCAGGTCTTCAGAGATGGCAAAATGCTTTGGTCAGAAAATGTCTGAGGAAGGTATGAGGTGGGGGGACAGCAGCACTATCAGTTGTAGGTCCCTGCATTTGCTTTATAACCAAATTTGGATAAAGCTGTAATGCTGACAGGATATACTACTGAAATCATTCTTACTGGAGTGGGTTAACACTCAGCTGCTGCTTTTGTTTTCACCTGAATATATTCAGTCCTGTCCTTGTGTATGACCTATCCTTAATCTTCTGCAAGTATGCTGGTTTGCTGAGATGGTTTGAGGCCTGTCATTACTTAATCTTTTTTTTTTAATAAATGAAAGAAAAAGAAAATACCGTGATTTTTACTAAAACAAAGTTATACACAAGTTATTTCATGTACAAATAAAAAATAAATGTTACTAAAGAGCCAATATTGATGGAAGGTGCATACCTGCCATGCTTCACTGTAGAGAATTGGCTACTGCTAATTTTACATCACCAGGGTGCACCAGTGAGAGTATTGTGAAACTGAAGCCTGAAAAGCCTTTTGGTAGCTGAAGCATTTTGGTGATAAAAATTTTTCCAGGGTTGTTGGAATCTATAGCAATTAGAACAGAAATGAAAACAGAAGGTGCCAGACTCCTGGGCAATATGGCATCTCCCCTCTTTATGAGATCTACCTAATTTACTTTACATTGCTTTTCATTTAATTGTGGTTTGAACCATTTGTCATTCAGTGGCTGGATGAAAATGAGGATGTCTCAATGGAATTTCTTCATGGAGCCCTAGAAAGAGACAAAAAAGATGGGGTGAGCTTTTACTTTTTAAAGAAGAGAATAAATAAAGTATTAAGATGACACACATTGCTACTCAGAAATCTATTTGGTCCCACAACATCCTTCTTAGACTTCAGGAGATAACAGCTTTTGGAAGATACCTTATAGAGAAATTCCTGTTCTAATTCCCTCTAATTCCCTCTGCCTAAATCCCCATAGAATTCATTTCATTATTTCCCTCATTTTACCTGTGATGTGATAATGATGTCATGAATGAAAATCCTCATTTTATTTTTAAGAGGTTCAAAAGTATCAGAAAAGCTCTTTGCCACATTTCTTAGTATTACCAGGAAGACTTTTTTTCTTTATTACTTTTTATGACTCTAGGGGGAATTTCAAGTATAAGAATCAACGAATACAGTTTTGATCTCTGAACAAATATTAACATTTGAATGTTTCTCTCTAGTTTCAGCAAACATCAGACCATGCCCTTTTCTCTTGTTCTGTGGTTGATGTCTTCACACAGCTCAATCAAAGCTTTGAGATTATTAGGAAATTGGAGTGTCCTAATCCAGAAGCACTGTCTCATTTAATGAGAAGATTTGCAAAGGTAAATTAAAGTCAGTGCATCCCAACTAAGCCTCAGAGAGAATGACTCTGTGTTGCCATGTACTTAAAAGCTAAGTGATTCCAATGCTTTTTAGAATCAGTGTTTCCTATCTGATTTGGATCCTCAGGAAGACATGCTGTCTGTGGCTCAAGGCTGGGTTTTGTCTACTTTCTCAAAATGGTTTACCAGTTTGAGAAATTCTATCCTCTCTGAGAGTTCACATTTATGTATTTTATACATATATGTATGCATCAATTGTTATCTTGCTAAGAACTGATTGCATTTCCATTAATGGAGCTATTCATTGAAATGCAATTAGCTAATTAGGCAGTGCAAGTGAAAGAAAAGTTCAAGGTGTGGCAAGAAAGTATTTTTGTTTGAAGTCCTGAGGTGGTAGTTAATCACCTGCTGCTTGATAAACTCAGCTCTGCCAGCTTTCTATTTGGGTAGTTATATTTCCTCACAAGCTCTGAATTTCCATTCTAGTCCTGCTGGCTTTAGAAAAGTTCACATTTACATTTAATTCTCTTCTTTCATTGCGACAATTCTCCCTTTGCAGAGTTCTTATTGACATGATTATTGTAAGGTTACTCATATTGCCAGGGTTTGAACAGTGCTCCTTTTGTCTTATATTTCCATTATATTTCTAGTCTATGTATTGTCACCCTGGAGGATTTTTTGAGCTTGCTACTGTTCCATTAATTATGTAGTACATTGCAAGGAGTAGAGTTCTCAGTGCTTCTCAAAAACAGTACTGCTAAAATTAAATTATCTCTGCTATTGAAGATTGCTTTACATTAAGAACTACCCACCATCTGCTGTGCAGGGATTTGAAAATCACAGGATTGTTTATATTATATCATACCTAAAAAATATAATATACTATGTGTGTAAGCACCTGTAAAACCTATCATTTATACAAATCTCTTATTTTTTTGTTTTTTGTTTTATTATGAAATTCACCATCTAAAAGAGTCTTCTCCTCTTCTAGACTATCAACAAAGTACTTGTTCAGTATGCTGCAATTATTTCAAGTTACTTCAGCTCCTATTGTGATAAAGAAAATGTGGTGAGTAAGAAGCTGTGGCTTTTTTCTGCCTCAGAAATTACCTTTAAGTTATTTACTGTACTTTTTGAAAATGTAATCATTTTTATATATAAAAAAACATGAATGGAGGGAGGTCAGCATGTTTTCATAGCTGCTTACAGTGATGTGTAAAAGCTGGAGTAAGTGAAATTAGTTAAGAATCCTAGTTAATGATTTCATTATTAAAGTTACAAAATGATTACAAGATGACTACAAACGTGGTGTGGATAACAGCCTAATGCTATGGTGAGCATGGTGAATGTATCTTCATCTTGTTTCTGAAACAGAAGAAAATCCCTTTGTTTAGGGTTTTCACTTTGCATTGCCTCTCTGTATCAGTTTGTGCATTGGAGAGTTTCTGAGATCCCTGTGCAGGGAACGTGTGCAGGGTTTCTGCTGCTGCTGCCACTCACTGTGCTCACCCTGCGGAGGGGAGAAAAAATCTCTGCTGATTTGTTGCCTCACTGCTTACAAGAGAGTCCCTAATGAAGGACCAGATTGCCCTGGACTCAGAAATAAATGAGATATAGACACTAAAGATGTAGTTGAGCAAACGGAAACATTTGCAATACTTTAACAAGTCCAAGGAAAAGTATTCTAGGGAATTGGCTTTTCAATGCCATTGACATTCAATCAAAGGTAGTTCCCCCGTGGCAGGCAGCTTTTAGCACAATATCTGCTGTATTCAGTGGTGTTTTGTTCAGCTGTTCCAATCTGCAGTCAGACCAATAACTGCAGCCTCATCCTCAGACTGTTCACCTGTAATGCTGCAGCCCTTAGCCCATCACAGATCTCAGCTGTCCTTGTGTCACATCCCTGTGCATGACATCTGCCAGTGCTCTCTATAGTTATGTGATGGGCTAGAGGTCACCAACATACACACAGTAATAATATATCTAAAAATATTACAGCTAAATATCAAATATTGGGAGTGCCTATGAATTTGATGTTAATATTCAATAAAGCTCACTGCTTTGTAGAAGAAATTACTTCTGATAAAGCATTGAATTATCAAGACTAACTGTTTTTGTAGTCTTTTGGCCTATCCAGTGGGATTTTCTTAATTGTTGGAGTGAATAATTTCTGAAGTCATCCTCATATACCTATGAGGCTTTATATGTAATTAGTCTCATTATGAATGAAAGAATGGCTTGGGTTGGAAAGAACCTTAAAGATCATTTCCTTCCACTCCTCTGCTGTGAGCACACGCCTCCCACTAGACCAGGTGTAAAATATTGTATCAAATGCCTTTGAGGGACATAAGCTTTTTTTAACAGAATTTGCCTTAAATACTTCTATCTTAATAAAAGTCCATTTGATTTGGTAATTTCAGCTACAATAAATGTTCATCTGCATTAAAGTTGGTAGAAGAGGTTAAAAAAATACTTTTTGTGACTCAAATTAGAATTGGGCATTCTTTTTCAATACTTTTAGTAATCTTATTAAACACTACAAAATATGCACATGAACTGTTCAAATAAAAGCATATCAAAGTTGCTTCTCATAAAGGTATTTATCTAATGTAAAAACAACCTCTTATCTTCCACCTCCTGTCAGCATTTACAAACAAATGTGGGTTCTGGTATTGCACTTGTCACTCACTTTTACCTGTTGTTGCATCTGTCTGATTCCTGTAACTGCTGCACTGACTGTTCTGAAGGGTAGGTAATAATGAAATACAAAGAGAATGTTTTAAAATAATGTTCTTTACTGACAACAATTGCAAAGTTTTCATTGAGCCAAGGTAGGTTTAGGGTCTGAAAGAGCCACCTGAGCCAGCCTCAAAGGAAACTTTGAAACTGCTCCAGTGTGAAGTATTTATCTCATAGCTTCAGTATGTTGCCAAAGGCATTTGCATTTGTTTGGAACAAATGGAACAAGGTGTTATATTCAGCTGCTTATACCCCCATCACAAATCAAAATTCTCATCATTATTGATTTGTGAAACTGCAGATAATTTCCCAAATAATTCATTTATTAGAAGTTAGGAGGTAGTGCAGGAAAGGAGGGATACAATCTTCGTGATTGTAAATTGATAGACAAATAGAAGTGGGGTTTGTGGATTTTTCAAGAGATGAGCAGAGAGGTGACATTTCAGCTAAACAAAGCCAGTTGCATTCTGTAGGATAGCACCATGCTTCACTGGGAAGCAATAATCTAAGGGGTAAGAAGTTAGACCAAAACACCAAATTCCTATGAGAGTAATGCATTAATAATTAAAGCTAAATCATGTTATTGATCACATGATGTTTCAGCTCATCATTGGAACAAGCTATTAACTAGAAAGGTGCAAATGAGAATCAATCACTGTAATCATTCCATCACCACCTTGTAGTCTGAAAAAAAGTATATGTGGTTTATTGAAATGCGTTTCTTCAGTGTCTGAATTAATCCAGTCATGCACTAGAACACACTGGCCTTGGCCAGCCACAGTTCTTTTAGTAAGTATTGTCTGATTGCTTCATCTGCACAACAGCAAACCAGCATATAATGTCATCTAAGTAGACAAGATTCTAGTGATAGATTCTTTTTTCCATGATTTTTATAACTAGCTCCTTGATTGTATTAGCAATTTACTTTTAACCTTATATAAATACAGAAATTGCTGTCTTTTGCACAATGACTTTTTATTACAGTGTTCTGCCTTTAAAAATGAGCTCAAACAGCCACATTTCTAGACTAAAATAATATGATTACAGAGTTCTATTGCCTAATTTATTCACCAGCTTTTCAAATAATGCAAAAATGCATATTGCTAAAATATTATTCTGTTATTAACAGAACTGCTTTTTGATTTACTCAAACACTTAAGCATCAGCCATTATCTGCATTACAGTGTTGTCACAGCTTTCTGCAAAGACTGGGTCTAGCAAGCAGAGTGGCAACCCCTTCCTGCAGCCTATTGTCACTCCAAAGCACTTTGATCATTGCTGCCTCTGCTCTCCACAGGATGATGATGTGCTGCTTGCATTAATCCACCAGATGTAGCTGCATTAAGTGTGACTAGAAACTACCTGGGATAGCTCAGGATGTGAAATTCTGGGATGGGAAACCTGTCCAGCTGCCTGGGAGCTGGTGTCCAGCTCCCTGTGGGGCACTGCCCTCAGTGTGCAGTCATGGGCTGAGCAGGCAAAGAGAAGGGTCAGTTAAGGAGGAAGGAGAGGCAGCAGTGGACAGGAAGTTTCTCTAAAAAACACAGCTCTGTGAATGAAAATGGTGTCAGAAATCTTTTCCAGCCTTAATGATTCTGTAATTCTGTGAACGTAGGGCTGCTGAAGAATGGGTTGTGCACAATCTCATGTTTGATGCTCTCTCTGCAGGCCTGTATCTTGATGAACAACATTCAGCAGTTGAGAGTCCAGCTTGAGAAGATGTTTGAGTCCATGGGAGGGAAGGAGGTGAGTCATATCTGTTTCCTGGTTCATTCAAAGTTCCTTAGAGATCATTAGCACCATGTTTGCAACCTAGTCAAAGCTTTCACTTCTACTTGCAAAGAAAATCAAGATGTTTAAAAACAAAGTCTACAAGACCTATTTACTGTCCTGACAATACAATATTTCACAGACACATGCTAATGATCTGTAATGTTCTATCAGCACTGGGTGTTTCGTGTTGCAATCTGTAGTGCCAAGCTTTCTTTTACTGTTTGTATTGGACTATACTTTGCTTTTTATGTATTGGTACGTTTTGTCTGTAATGTGTCATTGTCTTTGTCTAATGCCTTTGACTTGCAATCCACTGAGCAGAAGAAAGAAGGAGAGAGATTCTCTTATGAGGTTTGTGATAGTAAGCATCTTTTATTATTCCTGACCATATTTTTTAAGGCTAAGAACAGTCACATTTTCTACTTATTTCCATTGATGCATTTGTGTAATTCCCTATGATCTAAAATCAAAAAGAGCTATGCTTGGGCATTCGGTTGACACTAAACTGAAAAGCTTTACTAGGCAGATAGTGCAAAGCCTTTCAGAGTTTAAAAAAAATCTGTAAAATATTTTAAGTGCACTTTTCAGTAAATGAGGGCCTGCTTGTATTCAAGATACCATTGCACCAAGAGCTGTTACTCAACAGTTCAAAACATCCTCAGCTTTACCTACTTTTACATTTTGGATTTAAAAGTGCCTCAAGTCCTGTCCAACAGTGAAAGGACATAGACAGTGCTTCAGTATCTTCCTGACTCTAGTCTTTTACTGTTCTGAAGCATGATGAAGAAATTAACATGTCTTCAAGCCATAGAAAAATATTGAGAAGCAATGTTTAGAACATAAATATCCTACCCATATTATCAGTAGCTGGCTTCAAAAAATAAGTATGCATACATCATCCTTTTTCTCCTTGAGCCTGTAGCTTGATAGATTCACAGAACTTTGATCTAATGTGGCCGCAATGCAGAGAGAACTGGAAAACACAGCATTTCGTATTTCCACATGCTCAGTGGGACCCTGCAGAGGTGAGATGGGTCCCCTGTGCCATGCAAGGAACTGCAGCCTCCAGATGCACCTGCAGAGTCACTCCAGGGAGTGGAGGTTGTGCTGAGCCAGGAACAGCTCCTTGAAGCTGCCACAGCAAAAGGATTTCCTGCTCCAGGTAACAGGAAATAAACTTCTGCAGCCTTGTCATTGCAAATTTCTTACCAAACTTTGAAAATAGATACTCATCATCCACAAGTGGCTGTTTTTGTGGTTCCTGTTATACCTTTTCCCTCTCTGAATATTACAAGTAATCTTGTCCTCCACACCTTTATGTTCTGTACAAAGTACTTTTGTATTAGGTCTTGGATCCAATCTTAATTTTAATGTCATGATTCATAAAAACAGGTAAATGTCCACAAATTAGGGTAACCACAAGGGCAGAGGAAAGCTGAGTCACAATTTATGTCTATTTCCGTCAAAGTATTTCCAACCAGAATATTTGCTTGAATCTCTAAAATGTCCCCTTTTCCACAAGAAAATACTAGTTTTCCATTTGCTCCTAATGCCTTATATAATTAGTTTTTTTAAATTAGGAGTTTTTCATAGCAATTCTCTTTTAAAGATTCTTATGACTTCTCATCCTTTTTGGTTTCCTTTTGATGTTAATGAGGATGAATTATTAAGGTTGTTACAGTATCAAAGCTGAATTTCCTACAAATAAGGTGCAACACACAACCCACAGAGACAATTTGGATATATTTTTCTCTAATCCCTTCATTAGGTGCCTCAAGTGCATCTCTGATTCACACTCTAAGAGAAAAGATCTTAAAATTACATTTAGACTTTTAGGGCAACTTCTTGAAGAAAAGTACATTCATGTTCAGTTTTTTTTCATCCATATCAAAATGCCACTAAAATGTTTGTCCTCCAATTGGAATACTTATCCCCTCGCTATTCCAAAGGCACAACTGCTAATGGCCAATTTGGCTTATTGAACTGGTAGTTATTAGAAACAATGCCAGCAATAAAATCTGTAAGTAGTTTCCTTGAAGGGAAAAAACAGTCCAATATTTCACTTGTGGAGGGCATAAAAGTCAGATGATTTTCAGCAAAATAATGAGACCTATTTCAGTTGAAGCAAAACTAATTCTAAGAAAAATTAAGTGCTGTTAATCTCCTCAGTGTCACACTGTGAGCAGTATGTCTTTCAAACTGTGCAGTCAGAATAACCACAATCAAGCAGCAGTCCCTCTGTTCAGAGCAGGCTTATTGCACATTGCAGGCAGGGAGCTCTATAAATAGAGAAAAAACTGGTTTCTCAGATCCCCCACCATTAAAATAAAATAGTCTGTACAAGATGAGCTTCTTTATTAACTGTCCTCCACTGCTGCAGCAAGGCAGGGAGGGTACTTAAAAACCATATCAATGACAACAGTCTGCCATTAGAAATAGTGAAGTGCATCCAACCCACTGTTTGTTTGGGTTTTTTAAAACCGAGTCCAAAAATATGGGAGCAGATCATCGTCATAGAATTTTGGTTTAGCTCCTGTTCATTTCATCCAAAAGAAATGAATACATTTACACTAAATATTTTTTTTGTGTCTGACAAGCTGGAAGCTGATAAAAGAAGAGAAGCCAGTGGTTGTGTTGCTTTATACCAGATGACAGAACATGGCAGAAATGAATTACAGTAATCAGGATCTTAAAAAAAGGTGTAAAGCAAAGGGAGGATGTTTATATATATAGACAATATTATATTAACTGTAGATAAATCATATTCCCACTTTGGTAAATTCAGTTCCAACTTTACATATAAACCCTGGGAATTCCTACAGGAATCTAATTAATGTGGCCTTAAAGACTTCGATGGGGTGACAGAGGACCAGACTTCAGCAGAATTCTGAGGTGTCCATCTTTACATCTTGTACAGGGGCCCAAGTGCTTCTCAGTGTGCTCAGAGCAGTGGCAGCCAAACATCTCAAACTTCACTGTCCCAAGGCTGCGTGGAGGAAGGGAGATGTCTGCCAGAGCCAGAAGAACCACTAAAGTGACAAATACCTGTATCTTTGCTAGATACACAGAAAATACGTACAACTGTTTTCTCAACAGGAGTAACCAAGTGATCCCATTAGGAAACTATGAGTAATTAGACATGTGAGATTGCAGCTAAATGGAATTCAGATTAGAGAGGTTCCATTTAATTCAAGCAAAAGTAATTTGCAGCTCTGTAGTTTTCTGCAGAAACACCACCAAATTTGCAGTTAACAGATTATGTCCATACTAGCACACATTAAATTACAGTAGGGAATACCCCAGTCTAACACATTGAAAGCAGCCAAATTCATCAGATATTTAACTCTTTCCCAAGGCCTGTCTGTATAAAAAAAATTGACAGTTTTAGATAGGCAGAATTTGGAAACTATGATGTTCAAATATTTCTCATTTTTTCAGCTGTTCAGAAAATGTGTTCTCAGTTTTTGTGTAGCATTCAGAAAAAGTCAAACTTTAAATTATCTCTTTGATAATACATAATCAACAGATCTTATATAGTGTGCCAACAAATTTATGAGTATATTCCCTTGTTGGTAAAAATGAATTCTGCTATTTAGGAACATGGTAAAATAACAGAAATATGAGCCTAGAAAAGCCAAGAATATTAAGAATTGATAGAAAAGTATGATTTACACTTTATTAATGAAATAAGCTTGCTCCTTTAAAAAAATCCAATTTTGAAACCTGAGTAACCTACCCTAATATATTTTAAGGCTAGTCCACACATGCTGGGAGCTGTAAATGGAATCCAGAATACATTTGTCCAAGGAGTAAATGCATAGTCTTTTCTCTTTTGGTGCTTAAATGAGATATGGTACCCTAGTGACACTCATAGCTGAGTTTTATTGTTGGTTTGTTGTTTTGGTGCTTTTTTCCCCCAAAATAATCTGTAGAGCCTTTTCCTTTTATTTTCCTGAAATATGTTCAGGGAAGTTTGTTAGTTTTCACACCTTCTTCATCAAACTCTATGAACCAAATGAGACTTAAAGAGAAGTCCCCAATACTGTAAATACTTCATTTTCATGTCTGTATCTCTATTTTCATATCTGATATCTATGACGTCATCTCAGATGTTGCTCAGCATTGCTTTTGGTCTCACTTCCATGCTTCCATCGTAGCTCTGCCATATCAGGAAAAAGCAGGTCATATTTGTGGCATATTTGGATGATGGCTGAGGACAATCATTAGCACACAGAGAAGGCACATGATAAAATAAATGAAAAGTGCACATTTTAGTTCTAGTGAGACACTCAAATCACCACTTTTCCCAGTACCTAAAGAGAAGTAGCACTTTAAAATGTTGCTGACATCTTCTGAGTGATGCCACCGTGTCCAGGTGTTCCACACCTGGCCAGGAGCCCGCATACCTCTTTGTGTCACACTCCTCCCCGTGCCACCTCATCGATGGGCATGAGCATGTGTACACACAGGGCTGCAGGTCCTGCCAGATGCCTCCAGCTGTGCACACACAAACTTGTTCATGCAATTTGTGAGCACCAAGCCTCAACAATGTTTAACAGTTGCATGCACCCTTCTATAATGTGCGGAATGTCCCCAATCTGGCATTGGCGTTTAGGTCGGACCAAGTTCAATTCCAGGTGAATTTAGCAGCTACATTGTGTTTTCTGGTTATCACAACAACCCCTGATAGAAAGTAACTGCATAGACCTCTGTAGGCCCCCTAACAAGGTAATTCTCTAGTTTGTGCATGATCTCCTAAGAAATTTTGAGTCTTCTGCTTGCCTGGTATTTTGTGTTTTCCTTGACATGTACCATGTTCAGTGTGAATGCTTGTGTGTTCAGTGTTTGTTAAATGTTTATATTCCGGTGGTCCTAAATTTGGGGGTTGTGTGTATCTCTCCAAAGGAGACAGTATAATTCCCTACTGAAATGCATTTCCTGGAAAAATCTTTACCTTTGATAGGAAAGTCTTAATTTGTTTACTAATATAGACATTGCAGTAAAATTAGCTTTTTAGTTCCTGCTCTTCAAATGAAGGAAAGCAATCACTTTAAGTGTATGAACTTTCAAAGTCTATCTGCCAGGGACACTGCTAAGATACAGAAGCAACAGAAGTTTTCTCAGTGCAAAGTAATTCAAAACTAAATCAGTAAGTAGTCACAGTAAGTACTTACAGTAATAAGTAGAATATGAGCTTCTGAGATTAGAAGAGTCCTACACAACCCTGAGTATCTCCTAAAAGATGTGTGGTAATTCCCCCTTGTCACCTATTTCAGGTTCTTGTCAAAACCTGTAGTGAAAATCTTGGATTTTCTATGATTTTAACCCACACATAACCTCTAAGGAGGTAAAGGATTGTCTAAGATTAAAACACAGTAGATCACTGGATCTATTTCAGATTGCTTTGCTGTAGAGTTCCTGTGTAGTCTTACGTAAATTATCCAGTGTGCTGCAGCAACTTCCCCTTGTCTCAGAAAAGAACTGACCTGCAGCACAGTGCTCTGAAGTACCAGAGGAAAAATAAGCACCAAACACTACTCATGCAGTTAAACAACAGAAAGACACAAATAGAAACAGCCCTGATTATGTATTCTAAATGTGCAGTGTCCTTTGAAATTGTCAGAAGATCTGTACCTGACCTTGCTGCAGAACAGAGCCCACAAATTAAGGGTTATCACTGAAAATCATTCCTTAACACTGTGATGTAGGCAGCTGAAAGACCTGGAACATCAGCTATTAATTCACATTCAGCTGTTGATCCTGATGATCATCTATCATATCCCAGAATAGGCTGGAACTATTTTTCCAGAGTGCTAAAGATCAGGGAGATAAAAAAAAATTATTCTTTTTTATTTGAAAAAGAATCCATAGCAAATAAACAAGTTTGCTGATCAGTAGCAATAGGGTATCTTTTTGATTAAATATCTATGCATGGATCCTCATCCCTGTAAATGTAAAAACATATTTCTCCCCTGCATTAACTTTCTTCCTATATTTAGAAAACCTGTATCAAAGCATCAGAATGTGTTGCTTTGCACTTGAATTTTGTTTGCCCTAATGGCTTTTAGAAACAGCAGTACTGAAATTTGGTAGAGTCCCTTCCCACATACTCTGTCAGTAGAATTGGCTTGGATGGTCTTCAAGCCATCTTTTTCAGTGCTGGCTGTTCTAATTTTACACTGCATTATGGGAACTTATGAAATATGGAAACAACTTCAATGCAAATCACAAAACAAAATACCCTAGTAAATGTACAAAAATAATGAAAGTACGAAGGCATCTGCATTACTTTTAACATGAGCACTGACTTTTCCTTCTCTTGGTGTGCCTTATTGAATACCACTGGCCTGATAATGGTAGTTCTCTCCTTGTGACTGCCAACACCATTTCCACAATCCCACAGAAAGTCATTTTTCAATGGCACAGTTTTGATTTCTAACATTATAAATATTCCCTACTGTAATCAAAGATTTTTTTCCATATTTTTTAATGGTAGTTGTATTTCAAGGCCTACTAAAGCAATTTTGTGTCGCAGCAGGTGTTTCCACATTTGGTTTTCCATAATGCAGTGTATCTTTGCATATAATTCCTAATCCTTTGATTGTAATGGAAACCCCAGAAACCTATTGTATAAATAAAATACAATCTTATTTATCTCTTTGCAGTTGGATGCTGAAGCTAGTGTTGTTCTAAAAGAACTTCAGGTGAAACTTAGCAATGTATTGGATGAACTCAGTGTAACGTATGCTGCAAGGTAACAAACCCATTTTACTGCAAACCTTAGAGAAATATTCCTGCTCAAAAACTCTCCCTCGCTGATGAAGTCTGGGTGGTTATTTGGATGTCCTGAGGCATGGCTTGCTTCTGCCCTGATGGAGTGGTGTGCATTTGTGTGTGTATGTTTAGACTGAAACAAGTAACAGTAACCTCGCTGTAAAAACAACTGAACATCGTCTGTGGGCATGAACCTGTTACAGAGGTGAGGCTGATGGCTTTTGTTCTGCTTTTTGGAAAGCAAAGTCACTGATTTTCTCTTGCCTGATGCTATGTTAAACTTTCCTCTCTGACCATGTTTATGTTACTTCCTGAGACTGACAGCTTTTTCCAAGTGGCCTGCTTCAAGCAGGGATGTCTGCCTGTTTAGCCTGCTTCAAGTGGTCATGGTGAATGGCCTTCTTGGGTCATTTGCTTGCCTGTGGCTCTTCAAAAATTGTCTACTGAGCCTTACTCTGAAAACCTTTCATTAATCAGGGTGCACACTGCAGTCCTGAACGAGTATGGTGCTGTGCCAGCAGTGCTTGTGGTATAAAAAGTAGCAAGTTACTTTTGCTTCAGATTAGAAAGAAATCTAAGAGGGATTAGTGCTGTAGAGGTGCTCATTAAGCAAAGTCTGTAGTTGCTTATTTAATCCATCAATGGGCAGTCTGGGTGGACAGTCTGCTTTTTCCTGAGTGTGCTTAGTGTGCTGTATTGTCTTTTGCTCCCAGGCTCTGCTTCTCAGATCATTGGCAGTGCATGAACGTTATTTCTTTCCAGGGCTTCTTTCTGAATGAACCAACTAGATTTCTGCAAAAGCAAACCCAGAATAGCTCAGTGTGGGATATGCTCCAGATAGCTAGAACATTCCTCTTGGGTCAGTTTACTGCTTGGGTCTGTGAGGTTAACAATGTTGGAAAGATGTCTCATGTCAAGAAAGGTAATGCATTATTTTGGCTTTTGTTGGAGGGACTGGTCCCAAGAATTTCCATGAGCAGTTTCACTACCTGCCTCATGTTGATTTTATCTAGGGCTTTAAAGTGTGGAGGTGAGTGTACTTCCAAGTGCATTTGGAAAAGTTCCTGATTTTTCCAGTGATTTCACATGGAGGTTTGCATTCTCTTTTTACAATTAGCCATGTCATTGGAACAACTGACGGTTTCTTTTCTCTCACAGTAAATTCTCTTTCACTTTCCTCAAGTTAATCTCTGCCATTTATCTTTTCACCTTAACAGGCCATGTATATTTTGGCCTCTGTTTTGCATTTCTCTTCATAAACTACTCCTAAACCATTTCCATCCATCACAAATCAACTCATAAACCAAATTACTGTGTGTGCAGAGACTCTTCCTGCCCCTGAACTGGTGACTGATTAACTGCTGTTCTGCTTTGTGTCAATGTTGTCCAAAGATTATCACATCAATAGCACTTTAGGACTGTCAGACACTCAGCCAGATCAGTTAGGAAACAGAATAGTTTTCAGAAAAGCTGAGCACTTACAAACTTGAGGAAGAAGAAAGCGTTCACAGTCACCTTGAAGTGAAAAATATTCCTCCCAGGAGGAAGAGTCTGAGTGCTTCTAAGCAAGGGGCTTTTTTGCAAAAGGTTATTTTGAACAGTTTTAACTCTGTGTAGTTGTAAAGAAGTAAGAAATGTTCTGATGGCGCTGACAGTGTGAAATATGGAAAAGTAAAATTGAGCCAAACAGGGCAGAATCAGTAGGACTTTTTGATTTTACCAGAAGAAGAATATCAAAGCTTGGTTCCTATTAACCATCAAGAGAAAAATTATTTATCATCATCTGTTTGTATTGTCCTTTCACACCAAAAATAAAATCGTGGGTTGTTGTTCCTAGTTGGTAGTCAATCACATCTAACCTATAGATTCTGATACATCTGTTGCTTTCAGAATATAAATATTTGGCACACCTACAAGGGTATGAAAATTGTGGCAGAATGGAAGCAAGGCAGGAAAAACATGGCATGAATTATTTATATGAGCTATGATTTTCAGTAGAACTTCTTTTCAGACTGTAGCACCACAGTATCTTCAATTTTGAACACTGCATCATTTCAGAAAATATTTAAGTCTTGTTGAAGAACCTGGTGCAAAATCATCATTGTTTTCTCTCCCAGAATTCTTTCATTCTTGGTTTTTTTTTTTCATCCTATAGTTTCCAATTTGTTATTGAAGATTGTGTAAGACAAATGAGCAATGAACTGAATCAAATGAGAGGAAATGGGAATGCAGCAGCCAATAAGAACAGTGCAGCCATTGATGCTGAGATTGTGCTCCGGCCTCTGATGGATTCCCTGGACAAAACGTGAGTGTGGCAGGCTGGGAACTGGCTGCTGCACTCAGGCACACATGGTTTTACTCTGAAGCACTGTTGATACCTGGAAGGACTCTATAGTATTTTTTATATTTCTTGTAGTCACTGTGTGCAGAATCCCATGCCTAACCTGTTTACTTCCACTGAGCAATTTTTACATAAGCTACAGGCTTGTCTTCCCATGTCTTGTCATGGTTTGAGTCATTGAAAATGAGCCAGTGCACGGTCTCTCCTCCACAGGCTGTGTTAGGAAGATTGTGCTGAACAAAAGTAGTTCCCATACTGAAATTGTCTGACATTTGTTCTAGGCTTGTACCCAATGTCCCACTGCTTGCTGATGTGCACTTCAGTGTCACCAAAAACCAGGTCATCATCTAAGCAGCAGCTTGATTTTTTTTTTTTTTCATTTGGTAAAATGCTAAGTTTTGAGAGGATCCTGCAAACTCATTCTGGCCTCTGTAAGTAAGCATAACTTATGCTGTTATCGTTCAGCAGTGACAAGTTCTGAAAGGCCATGTGCAGCACAGGCACAGCTATAAGGACATTGATGTCCTTGGTCACTGGGGCTTGTCAAACACCTGTGGTGGAAGTGGCTGTGAGGAAAAGCAGCCTGGCATCGGTCCTGTGCTCGAGCTCTCCAGTCACAAGTTACACACCCCTTTGGTTCCTTATGCAGGTTTTCCCCAGCCAGAAATTTTGAAAGTGAAGATGGAAAAGGTGCTCCAAAAATGTAATTTTACTGTAAGTAATAGATAGCAAGATTGCTCAGACATGTCAGGGTATAGAAATAAATGCTTCCAAACAGTAGCTGCGAATTTGCATTAGCTGTCAGCAGCCAGTTCTACATTCCAGCAGAAATGCAAAACAAAAGAGACAGTTGCTCTTAATTTTTAAGACATAAACAAATTATGTACTAAAACTTTAATTTAGAGGCATGGGAGTGCTAAATTGTGTCATCCATCAAACTTTATAACTCATAATGATTTTGCATTTTCAATGAATATGCATCAGTGATATACTAAGCATTAAATTAGATAGTGGAGATTTTTATGAGTTTGTCATCTGCAACTTTTTACAAAATATATTTACTGATAATATTGCAAAAAAACTGAGAAATTCTTTTTAGTAGAGAAAAGGTAAACCTTAATGGCTATTAATCTGAGCATGATAGAGCATCTCTGAAGCCTTAATGCTAGTTTTGATGACTGGTTTGTGTTTCTGTTTTATTCCAGTTTAAGCGTCTCTGCAAAAATCTGTGAGAAGACGGTTCTGAAACGGGTTTTGAAAGAGCTCTGGAAGTTAGTCTTAAACAAAATAGAAAAACAAATTGTGCTTCCACCACTGACAGACCAGACCGTGAGTGTCTCAGTAATTCTCAGTTGATGTAAAGGACTGTGATCATGTGTCTGAGCAGGTGTTGCCAAGGGATCTGACACTCTCCTGTTCTGTACTTGGACACAAGGACCTGCACTGCAGGCAGGGTGTTGCTCTCTGGGGTCTCACATTCGTGCAGCCCCTTGCTCTCAGGCAGTGAGGGAGACTTTGCTCCTTCATTTACTGCCCCTGCTCAGAGCAGTTCTTACAAATGCAGCCATGTGACAGAATGCAGTCATGTGCTCTCATCCAAGGGGTTTTAAATCTGATTTCTCTCTCAGCTTCACTGTGCACAATAACGTGAAGAGTGTTCCTTGCTCCTCCCCGTTGCGTCAGAAATTCAATCACTTCCATTTTTGTAGGTTTGAGAAAGCCAGGGATGCCCCATCCCATCCTCCAGCCCTGCCTGCTGTGCCATTCCTCATCTAGAGGCAGCACTTAATTAACATCAGGAAGCTTAAGCCAAATACAGTGCTAAAGATTGGGGGTATTTTAATAGCAGACTTGACAGGAGGTCCTCTTTGGGCAGAGCTGCATTTGCAGCCTGCTGAGAAAAGGAACAGAGCTGTACTTGCAGAAAGTGGTGCTGCACAGGAGACTTGTGGGGCGTGGCCTGATGTGAACCCTGGTGGCTGAGCCGAGGGCAACAGTGAAATCTGATCCTGTGGAAGGATCAGCAGAGACCCTGGCTTGAAGCCTTCTCCTAATTGCTTCTTTGCCTTTTTTTTTTCCCCCAAGGGATTGGGATAACATAACTGTTAATTCTTCTTGTTTTCAATCTTGTTTAAAATAAATTGACCATCTTATGACATACTAATCATGACGTTGCTACAGTGTGCCTTTGGCATTTTGCTGTTACACATCCTATGGTAGCACTTCAGCTGCTAAAAAGCTGTTGGTCAGGGTCCATAAGTTAAAGGCATATCATTAAATCATAATATAGTGAAGATGCATGAAAGAATATAGCTGGACAGGCAGGAAAAACTCTAACAGAAAATGTATAAATGGTGCAGAGATAGTAATAAAATTACCTGAACTATTAAAAATTCTAGATTAGAGCTGATCATGGCCAGGTCACTGAATCTGTTCATATTTACTGACATGACATTGTTAACTATGCATAATTAGAAACAACCTCTCTCTCAATAAGTTTCAAATTTACATTCCTGAGATCTTTAATTTGTTTTTCAAACTTCTTGGTGCTAATTTTATCTGCAAATGCCTAGGTAGCATTTCAATTGGGTGGTTGCATTTTCTGTCATGTGTTAGGAGCATTTATTAGCTTTATGCAGGATCAATTATTCATAGGACAGTCTGTGCAGAGGTGAGTTTCCTTAGTGGCAGTCTCTGTACAGAGTGTTTCTGGTAGGCATTGTGAACTATTTCCATTTATTTTGATACTTCTGTTTACTATTGAGCACTGTTAAAGAAAATCACTGAAAGGATACTGTGGGAGGTTTTCTAGCCTTGTTGACTATTTCTTTCTGTTTGAAGATGAGAGGCACAAGCATTTAGAAATGGGGTTTATTTTTTCACTTTTAGATAAATACAGATATAGAAACATATTTATCTTACCATTCTTGCTAGTAAAAATAATGAAGATATAAGCTGTATTTCTGTATTACATTTTCTTCAATTAAAGCATTTAGGAAACAAAATTATTTCTGGAAAATGAAACTCTTTGGAACAGAAAATCTAATGAAAAATTACTCCAGTGTAAGTTGGATGAACCTTTTGTTCTGAAAGCCACATAATTAGAACTATGTCTTGCTGAATTGCCATGTAACTGCACTGGTAATTATATTGCTTGGAGTAATTGTGATAAAAGATGTGAGCATGGAATTACAGAAGGATTCTGTTTGTCTGAGACAAATGCATAGGCATTGGCCTTTGGTGTCATGCCAGGATTTGGCTATTGTAAAATATTGCTTTACCTTCGTAATTTTAATATATTTTCTTTTAAAAAGGGCTCTGGCTCACAGTACACCTTTGTGCTGTGTTTGACTCAGCTGAGATTTCCCTTTGCACAGGCTTTTGCAGGTTCCTCAGGACTGCTCACTTCCCAGTGTGATTGTTCATTTGAGCACAGCACCTGAGAGCTGCAGTTATGGACAAACATCTCACTGACACACACTGAGAACAATCACAGCCTCAGCTTTCAGTATTAAACACAAAATGAGATAGCAGAAAGGAGAACACAAAACCACTCTCAGCAGAAAGTGCAATATTTGTGTCAGCTGCAGGATACTGGAGGGAATCTTGCTGCAGGCATTCAACCACTTGGCCTTACCAACTGAATGAAAATGTGTCCCCTGTGAAACTGAAACTTTTATTTAGCTTTGCAAAATGGTGACTTTGGCCAAGGTCCTAGCAGAAAATAAGATTGTGTTGACATAAAAACCAAACATGCTGTCATGAGTCTGTTTCCTTAATTTTCAATGTGATTACAGGGGCCCCAGATGATATTCAGTGCAGCCAAAGATCTTGGACAACTGTCAAAACTCAAGGTAATGGAGCCAGATGAAGCCGTGAAGGGCTTGTGCTAAGAAAAGAAAGGGGAAATATTAGTGACTGTGAGGCCAAACCTCATGCCTCATTCTTGTTCTTGTATAATAAGATTGAATATGGCAATAACTACTCAGAGGTGAATAATTATTGTACAGTTTCATCAAAACCAAGTTAGGAATAAAAGACTCTCTGCTTATATGGTAAGTGATCACTACATGTGTCAATATGACATCATTCCCAACTAGGCCTTAAAGCATAAAACATCACCAAAAAAAATATGTATCTTTGCTTCTGTAACCAGTTCTGAAAAAGCCCTGAAGGTGAGAACAGCAGTAATTTTCTTTCTGTGAATTTATGTGCACTGAAACTTAGCATGTAGCTGTGCAGTAAAATCTTCAGCACTGCAGTGCTGGGTGCACTCAATGGACAGCAGAGATTTGATACTGATGTCAGTTGTTTGCCAGTCAGATCTGCCATTAGGATTTCAGATTTGTACAGAAATGTGGTATTTGGGGCCTCTATGAATTATTGCTCAGTTTGCTAGGGTTAAAATATTACCTAAGTAAATCACTGACTGCTTCTTTAGACAAAAATTTAGCAGGAGTGTAGTCACTCTATGTCTAACACGTTCTAATAAGAACCACCCACCCCCCCCCTTTTTTTTTTGAACATAGGGCATTAACAAACATCTGTTAAACTGTCAGGTTTATTTATAAAATTAATTACTTCTATATCATCTAATGTAATTATTTTAAGTTAAATTTTAACCTTTCCCCCATCCCCCAAAACAGAGAAATCATGCATCCTAGGAAAAGAAGTGTTAACAGTGGATCTGGTTCTCTACAGCCTGTGTTTTCAAGAAACAACACAATTGCTCTAGGTTATAATTTGTTGTGAAAGGGTTCTGAATAAATCCCTGTTAATCATAGTCCTTGGGGGGCATTTGGTGCATGCTTGTTTGTTTTGCAGAGAGCAGATATTCACAATATTGTCTCTCTCTCCAAACCAAGTGCATTCTTCTCTTGCTCTGCAGGACCACGTGATCCGGGAGGAAGCCAAAAGCCTGACCCTGAGGCAGTGTGCAATAATGGACGTGGCACTAGTGACCATAAAGGTACAGCTTGATGTGCTTTTCTGCTCTCTGCTGGAATGCCCAAGAATGACTGATTGGCTTTTAGATAAAAGACTGGAGACTTTCATACACTCGTCATGGATTTGGTTTCTGAAGTCAAAAGAAGTAATTAGGAATATTTAACATATTATTAATTCACATTTAATTTGCTTATCAGTCTCTTTCACATTGGCCTGGATCATTCCTTGGTGTAAATAACTTTAAAGCAATCAGTTTCCAGAATAACAGCATATTTTCCTGTCTGCTGGGAAGAGACAGCACATCAGGAAGGTAAGGAGGCAGCTACTGAAGTATAAAATTGAAGGTATAAGAGGAAATACTTATGATCAAGTGTTTTGCAATAGAACAGTCTCAGAGGCAAGCAAAAAGTAACAGGGAGGGCTCCCAATTGCCATTTTTGTATTTGTAGTGGAATTGGCATTTCTTTCAGAAATAAAAAGGATTGGGAATTAGTAATGCTGTGGAAACAAATGGAACAAATTAAAAATGGAACAAATTGAAGTATGCTCCCAAAGTAAGCTGTGTGAAGTAAAGTATGTGAATCTAATAATTTTCCTTTTAAAGCATTTGTTCTAAACACATAAAAGCTGGAAAAATGTAAACTCTAACCTTGCCTAAATGTCCAGGGCTTAAACTCTTACAGATGGATAGATAGGTATTGACCATTTTAGCAAAAATGTCTAGATTTGGAGAAAAAATATTAAATAGGGAAAATCTCTTTGTTTATCAGCATCCTTAGATCTGTGTGCTAAATTGTAATATTTAATTCATAACATTCATTAACTGAGCTAAAGAATGCTTCCTGAGAAACTTTTTTCCAAACTGTAAGGCAATGACTGTGTGCATTGTAACTGCCAAGTGGACCTACAAGTGTTATGGCCAAATCATTTAAAAATACTTTACAAATAACCCTATTTGGCTTACACTGATAGAAAGTGAAAAAAGGCAAACCTTATGAGTTGATTCAAGAAAAAAAGACTGCTATGTTTTATTTAGGGATGCAGTTCATATGTTTAATGATCAAAATACAGAATTTTTTTGGTAATGCGTACTAAAAATACTGTTTCTTTAACAGCAAAAATAATTGCTACCCAGATAACTTTTTACTGGGAGACACAACTTCAAAAAAATCACAGTAATTGTCACAATAGCAGGAAATATTAACAGATTTTAACACTTGCTATATAAATTGATTATGACTCTTAGTGAAATCATGACTAAATGCTTGAGAAATTAGATGAGAGATTTGTTTGAAACATATTGTATTGAAATAATTTGTTTAGAAAGATACACATTTTATATAAGTATGTAATGATGAGAAGACAGATTTATTCAGAACCTTTTAAACTCACACTAACAGTTCCCATAGAATTAGAACAATATAAAATGTTGCAGCCTGAAAACTTCAAATCCCCTGTTTTGCTCCTAGAGATATTTTTTCCCTTTAACAGTTAGTAGACAGCAATTCAGAAATGTAAATAGTAACTCTTATGAAACATTTATGTTTCATCTCCTGCAGAATCTTGAGAAGTGGAAGGTGAAATGTGTGCACTAAATGCAAAGGGCATGTGTGGACTGTAGGTGTGAGCTGTCCAGATAAAGCATTGAGTGGAGATGTGTGTATGTGAACTGCAATGTAAATATTGCATCTCTTCCTCTGGCAACCCTGCAAAAAGGCAGGGAGAGCAGATTGTGCTGACAGTCCCCAGCACTCCCTGGATAGAGTGGACCAATATTGCATCTCATCAAGCAGTCATTGTGTTCCTGAAATACCTTGTTTATTTTTCCTAACAAGCTATTAATGGGAGCTTTATTGATCTTGAGACCTAGAACTGTAATGGAGGTTGCAAAATGCTTTGCAAGGTGTTTGAACAAAGTGCAGGTATGTAGCACATTTATCTTTCCATTGTAGCTAATGTGCATTAATCCATCAAACACTGTCCTGTCTAAAACTTTAGGAAAAATTCTTCATTGTGGGAGGAAAAAGGGAGGAATCTGTCCTCTAATTTTTCTCAACTCAGCTTTGGGATTCAAAACCTAATATAATACGTTTATATATATAGTTTTTATATATATAGCTGGCAAAGTCAGCATAGCATCAAAGTTGTAATCATATTTGTTTTTCCAAATCTAGCTGTGCCAGTAGAACAGTAGTCCTCTCCTCACACTGCTACTCAAAAACTTCACACTCTGGAGTGTTCTCTATACACTGAAAATCTTTACAAAATTTTCTCTAAAAAGGAATGTATTCTTTATATAATGTAAGGCTTGTACTCCATGCCTTCATTTTAGAGGGGTTTGTGATGTTTTGTGGTTTTTTAGATAAGGAAGTAAAACTGATGCCACTTTCTGCAACCTAAAAGAATGTTTCAAATATTTGTCCAGTTTTGGCAAATGAATACTTCAGATCATGAGGACCAAAATCAAAATTTTGTATATTGTTTTCTTCCTCTTAGGCTTAATTTTTTTACCCTTGGAAAGAAGCTTTGTACTAGAGATTATGACAGTTATCTCAAATGCTACAATAATTCTACACATGCCTGTTGCTACTTCTTAAGTACAATTTTGAAATGAATGTTTAAGTTGTATGTCTGTAACTGAGGCTTTTTTCTTCCTCTGTGAACAACCATGTTTGGTTTTCATTTTAGCAATACTTCCATGCTGGAGGAAGTGGGCTGAAAAAGAATTTCCTGGAAAAGAGCCCAGACCTACAGTCCCTCAAATATGCTCTCAGCCTTTACACACAAACTACTGACACCTTGATAAAGAAGTTCATATCCACACAAACTTCTCAGAGTAAGTGATCTCTAAGGGACACAAACACATGCTATATATTTTAAATGTTCTAAATTAATGATTGCAGGTAACATTCTTCACCTCCTGTGGTGTTTTAGAATTTATTGACACACATTTGCCCATGTGATGGTTACTGATGTTACCCCTTCTCTGTTGTTGGAGCTTATCTGAGGGCAGTTCCTTTAGGGGCTTGGACTGCACAGGAAGAAGAGTCCCGGAGCTTTGGGTGCACACTGACCACACCAGGGTTAGTTGTAGGAGCACTGCACACATTATATTCCAAGCTGAAACTTTTTCTTTATTCTAGAAACTTCAAATTTTTGCATAATAATCTTTACTAGATTTCTTTTGAACGTAATGAGGATTTGTAAAAATGACCTGCCTGCCACTTCATGGCTTTGGGAAAGAGGACAATTTACTGATATAATGAGTTACCCTGCTCCAGCTGAGAAAAATCAGAAAGTTTTAACTGGACAGTAAAGCTGGAAATCAGTTGCTTTTACTCCTGTAGTACAATATGGTACTCACAGTACAAAAAGCATGAAACATGAGTTTTGCAGGTTGCGGGCCCAGGATTATTTCCAAGGAATTATTTCCTAAGATATTTCCGTATTAAAACTGAGATCTTTGTTAATAACTGATATATTACAAATGATAAAATAGCTGTAAAACTCTCATATGTAGGGAATAGAGTCTTCTTTTTTTTCCCCCCTCTCAAAAACAGAAATTAGCAATGTGTATTCAGGCAGAAAATTGTTACTTACTTTTATGTGTATTTTGCTTTTCTTTAACACATACCTTCCTTGTAGCTTCAGGAGAAAAAAATAGTTAAGCTGTAGCCAGAAGTAGTGACCTTTTATAAATCCTGAACCACAAAATTCAATTTTCTGATTTTGATCATGATTTCAGCCTGAGGTCTATGTTCATTTCTGTGCACACATTACCATGCCTATATTTGCACACCAGTATTGTTAGAAATGTAGCCACTGGGAATGAAACTTAAGGGAAAGTGACTCATAACTTTTCATTATCCTTTAATGCCTCATTTAAGAGAATTAAATCCTCATCTATTATGTTCTCCAGCCTCACAGCTATAACTGTTTCATTAGCTTTTAGTTAAAATGACCCTGGTTTACAAATCAGCTTTCACTAGAATATAATTAGATTGATATTTGGCCTGGGTTTTTTCACATTGTCAATCCATAATCAATAGACAGTTGGATATAATTAAGCTCTAAGCAATGGAAAGAAGAATATTGTAAATGTAAAGAAAGCATATACTGTACAGTAACTATGACTCTAGATGGAATTGGATGTTTGGCTTTCCTGTAAGGACCACCAGAATCAGACAACACTAAGGCTTACATTTACCCACAGGTTAAAATAGTTTCTCATTCACCATGACTAAGCTGCAGATTTTCTAAGAAGCTGAAGAGCAGGAATTTGTCTGATTGGCATGAGAAGGAGGAGTTAACTTTACACACAGCAGAAAGCCTGAGGTTGGACTTTACGATCCTGGAGGTCTCTTCCAACTTTAATTATTCTCTGATTCTGTGATAATGGCTCTGTAAAAGTAGTTATGGTCCTTAATACTTCCTGTTTTCATGTTCATGCAGGATCACATCAACAGGAATAACCAAATTATCCAGCACTCTGCTCTGCACTATTTCTAAAGAAGGATGATTGCTTGAACCAGAGTTTTGTTTCCCAGCCTTTGTGCCCACACCATCCTAAAGATCTTGGCACCAAAGAAATTTGCATAAGTTAATAATTATAAAATCATTCCTAACTTGTAAAATGGTAACTCAGGGACTCATAGTTTTTCCTGTGGTGGTTTCACCACACTAAAAAGTTGAAAGCACAATTCCTACTGCCTTTTTCAAATGCATCACGAGACTAACATTGTTATAGACATATGCTTTAAAAGCAAGTTATCACACATCAGGAATAATGAAATTAACTGCTGTAATCTTACTCTGATAATTTTTTCTTTTCAAAGCACCACTATAGACTCTCAAGACTTTTCAAAACAGACAACTCTTGGAATAAGTAAATGACAAAAAGTAGCATAATCTGGCAGTAACTTTTGCAGTAACTGCTTTTTTTTTTCTTCATATAATGATTTGTCATGGCTGAAGGTCTATTCCAGCTGTAATGATTCTGTGCTGATGAAAGTTGTAAATTTAATGCTCACTCAGTGTTGTGAACACAAATCTGTACACTACACACTACAAAAATTAAGAATAAAAGAAAAATGTTGCCTAATAAATAGTACAGGTACCAGATTAGCTTTCTCAGTGACATAGCTTATTAAATACCTGCCTTTCTGCCTGGCAGAGGAGGAGGGAGACATTTCTCTTCAACTGTTACCCCAGATCTGCCATACACTTTCATGGGTTTGTTTGGAGATTAAATCCTGTGGAAACTCTGATCATTACAGATTTTAACATTGGTATCAATAGGGGTAAGGTAAGGGGGGATATGATCTATGACAGTCCCTTTGTGAAAACAGTAAGCAAAGTCTGCTAAACACTTGTCCTGTTTCAATCCCAACCCACAAATATAAAACATGCAGAGCAGCATTTTCTTTTGCAAATAAATTATCAGTATTGTTTGATGGGAAAAGTTCTTATAATAATACATAGAATGATTTATAAACTAGTAATGAAATTTAATTCCACCTACCTGAACTTCACATTTATTACCCAGAAAGGATTTAGCTGATTCTGCAGTGCCTGTTGTAAGCACATTCACCTGGGTCAGTTTTCTTACTCAATCATGCACAAGTGCTGTCACTGCCAAGAACCATTCCATGGAGCAGGGCACTTCTGGAGTCTCTAAAAAGAACCTTGATCCAGACCTAAAGGATTTTTGCTAAACCTGAAGGCAGTGTAGTGAGGAGAACTGCATTTCCAAAGCCTGAGTGACCAGTATTTAACAGGCCAGGTGGTCTCTGATACCTCTGCAAAGAGCACATAAAACAGAGCCAGATGAGAATTGTGCACCATCACCAAACACAGCACCTGGGGTCCAGATCTCACATTGATTTTGTTTACTCTGGACTTCTGTCAGCTCTAAATTGTCACTTTATTTGTGCACTAATAATAATAATAGTAAACATTAGCTCATGCTGTAAAAGTGGGTGGATTCTTTCCTCTAAATTCAGCTACAGGGTAACATCCTTGCATTCATTCAGATTATTATATGGACTGCTTTCAAAATCTTTTGTAACCAAACCATTCTTAGTGCACAGTCCACTTGAGCCAAGCAGGAATCAGTTGTAAAATGGCAGCTCAGTGCCAAGGCTGAGCTGTAAAACCCAGCTCAGGAACTTGGGGGTTCAGTGCTGTAGAGCTGGAACCCCCATGGCTGGGTCACAGCTGCAGGGCAGCCAGCAGCCAGCCCAGAACTTCAGGGAAAGCTCCAAGGCTTCTGCAAAGGACCATAGATGTTGTACATTGACAAGAGCTCTAGAGAAACTGGATGAATTTCAGGTCAGGGAGGACAAGATAATTTTAACAAAACTTGAGCTAAATTCAACCACCTTTTTACAATCAAGACTGAATTGCAAAAGCCAAAGGACAAACTCTCACTGTACTTGTGCTGGCCTATTGTGTGAACTTCCCTGCTCCATGGTACACTTGACTTTCCCTTACTCTGTGGTCACACCTGAACTGCTGAAGCTTCTCTTAAGTCATTCCTGAAAACAGAAGAGAGAAGCAGTCACCTTCTCAAGTTGTACCTTCACCTTTTAAACTCCTTAAAAGATACCAAAAATTAAATGGCTATGGTTTAGTTCAGCAAATGCCCTGAATCTTCAGTAATATCATAAACTACAGCCAGTGCTGTGAATATTTACATTTGTTTAGCATCAACACTAATAACATTTGAACAAATATTAATTTTAGCAAACTACATACAAAGTCTCAGAATTTCCTGAATTAGCTCTCAGTTATTACCACCAATTTTTCCAAAGTAAACACCACTCTTGCATCTAAAATGGTTATTGGACATAGAGAAATACTTTTTCTTACAAATCTACAGCAGCTCCAGTTCACATATGTTGTTAGAGAATAATGCATAGTGGCAGGATTCTGCAGTATATTTTTTAGCTTGACTTAAAAGAGTTTGTATCACTTAAGCAGAAAAATCAATACTCATCTCACAACACAGAGCTCATGCTGCAATAACCCTACCTGTGTGTTTGCAAGGCTGCAGAAAAGGCTTTGCTTCAACTGCTCTGATTCAGATCTCTTCATTCTTATGCCAGACAATTGAAAGCTAAAAAGGGAAGATGTATCTGAAAACAAGAAAATATAATATTCATCCTCATCAGGTAAATATGCTGATCTCTAACAGTAACTCCATCTTTGTCTTGGGAAGTCACCAATCAGGTTACACAATCAGAAATGAACACAAATTCTTTTCAACTGCCAAGCCAAAATTCAGTTCTGTCTTCCTGTGCAACCTGCAATTGTACAAAGCAAAGCAGAACCTCAGTATTTCATGAATCTATGGAATGACATAAAACAATAATCTGAAATTAACTATAGTTAAAGCAAGCAGATAGATTACATCATACTACAGAAAATAAAAATTGCTTAAATTGTTTAGTAGCTCTTACAGGTGAAAAAAAAAGACCTTTTCTTCTTTTGCTTGTCAAAACCACTGTATTATTAACTGTCATTTTTGAAAGCTATACCTGTATTCTATCAGGAAATTTAAGTCCTACAGAGCATTTCCAGTTCTCTCATAACCCATACTTCAGACAGAATTTAACTCGAGAAATAATCCCTGCTTCATCCACTGTAGTTTCAAATTGAGGTCAGAACCATGTGTTACACAACCTTATTTCATGGGGAAAAAAAAACCCCAGACCTGCATTGCAAGCTGCAGAAATCAGCACACTATTGCAAGCAACGAACAGGGAAGATAAGAACAAAAAAGAAACTTGCTGAATTACAACTAATAAGAATGCAAAATGCACTCAGAATAGTGGCAGAAAAATAATTGTTTTTAGAGTTCACATAGATAAAACCAGACTGCTGGTAAAGCAGAAGGTCTTTACAAAATACTCACTTAAGAGGCTGTTGCATTAGAAAATTGCTGGTTGTTCCTTAAATGAAACAGTAAAGCACCTAAATTAAAAACAAGTTGTCAATCAGTTTCCTCTAAGTCTTCAAGAAAACAAACACAAGCTACAGGTAACCATCAGTTACATGATATAAATTTTCAAAAATAACTTCCTACTAGAAGCAGAACATTCAATACCTATAGAAACCTCTTCAGAGGCCTGTGTGTTGTCCGAGTGAAACATGCATATCTAAAAATATAAATACTTATTTTAAGATATACATACACCCACAGAGGGATAGATGAGGCCAGTTGGATACACACATCCCAGTTCAAAGCTGGCTCATCCCCAGTTCCCTGAGCACATGGACAGAGCAGCAGCTGCAGCTCAGGGGGGTCCCAGTGAGCTGTGCCAGTGCAGCCCTGGCTGTGAGGAGCTCAGCTTTCCCCAGGAGAGAGGAAGGGAAAGGCCTTGGCTGGGGATTCCCTGCCAACACAAACCAGGATTTCCTGCTCACACCACCACATCCTGCTTTTGTGTCATGTTCTGAGTGCCTCAGATCCCTGCCTGACACCACACTAATTCCAGTGGGAGGGAGTGGGCTTTGATATTGTGGCTCTGCACAGTTGTGGAGAGGCTTACAGATGCTGTCCAATCTCCTGCCAACATTAATTCCATCACAAGTGATCCTTTAGAAAAATGATTTACATTTGCTAATCAAACACAAACCTAAATCTTTTCAATCTTTTTATGGCAGCATAGTGAATAAATTGTTGCTGAAGTCATCCTTCAAGTACTGAACTTGGTTCTCAGAATCCCCCCCAAAAAATAATTATCAACCATTTGTATAGCAACTTCTTGAAGCAAAGCACATATGGTTATCAAAATAAAATCAGTTTTCTCTAACACACCTACAGAAGAGATCATCAAGCTTGCTACATTCAGTTTTAACTTACTGTTTGTGGATTAAATTAAAATATTAAAAAATGCACTCAAGGTCTTCCTCCAAATCAGTCTTAGGATCCTGTGAAAAATAACTCGGTATTTTCTCTCCTAATAAATTAGCAGCTTAACACCAGAGAAATGGATGTATTATTGGCATCATCAATCAAAAGATGACAGATGCTTGTCTGGATTAAAGTGCTGATTTCATAATATGTGTAATTCCTAGAGCATTGGAAACTATGAAAGCTTGAATATTTGTTCAACTTTTGCATTCTTATGTCCCATTTAGAAAATAAGGTCAAAGCACAAGTCCAGTATTTAAATGAGCAGCTTTATGCTGAAAAAGCCAGTGAGGCAAATGGGAGAGGTTGGACTTACCACAGGCAGCAGTGCCAGGTCAGCTGGCCTGGCTCCCAGTGCTCAGCTTTCTAAGTCCTGGGTAATAAAATCATATCATACATGATTATTAGCTTGCAGGTAGTTGTTTTTCTTCTGAACTGGATTTCTGATCCTCAGAGAAGTAAAGATGATCTAGAAACCCTGAACCCTTTGAGGCAGTTAAAAAAAAAAGAGAGAGAAACATATATAACCCTCTACAAATTTTGGTAGAGTCATACAAAGTTTCAGGGTCTTGCTTATTATCTTTGGCTACTTTGGGGCAAAAATACCACAGGTGACCACATTCTTAAATTTCATGCTAACTCATTTTCTGTGAATCCCATTTATTTCTGCTGGGCTCCTTTTTCATGCAAACCTAGAAGTTAGTTTCCAAAGTCCTCCTCATTTGAGAATTTTTTTCTGCTAAAAGATCAAGCAAGGCAAAGGAATTCTTCCACAGAAATGTACTTTTATGCACAGTCATGGACTGATTCTGTAGGAGTCTCTGGTATTTAGCAGGATTATCCTAGAAAATATAGGGATTACTGTTTTGTTTTTACAAAACATTCATGACTCATTTTTCCATTTGCATATTCTGCTATTTTCTCAGAGTGCACCAGTTCACCTTTTCCAGAGATACCAGCTAAGGAATAGAAGGCAGTGGAATTTCTCTGTGCATGTGTCGTGACTGTGACCAACATGACTAAGAAATATTTGACTTGGCCCTTGGTCCAAAATGTCTGTCTTCTGTCAAAATCATTAGAGTTAAAACAGCACTCACATTGGTGCCATTACAGATACTAAATAAGGAGGAATAAAATCCTGACTTCTAGGCCTTTCTAGTCCCTGAGCAGCAAGCATCTTTGCCCAGAGGAGATATTTTTTCTTCTTTACAGCTTCTTTGCTGCAGAAGAATAACTGCACTTTAAATGCACTTTAAGACCCACCAGTAAGAGGATGCTGTGTTTTGAACGATAGAAATATACTAACACATAAAACATAAAGCAGATATTAGAGAGCAAGCAGTGATAATTAAACATCCATAAGGCTTTCAAATGTGAGGCAGAATCATTTATAAGTTTGTTAGCCTTTGAATGAGTTACATTACAGTCTGAAAGGAAGAAAAGCAGAATCATCCTCTGCAGTGCATGGAGAGATTTATGGTCAGCTAAATTGGCTTATTAAATGTAGTAGGATAAATGGACCTTGCTATAGTGCAGTCAGAATCACTAATTACTGCTGTGACTGTACAAGAAAGAGTAGCAAAAAAGAAAACAAAGCAGCAGAAATAGGTCAGAGACTTTACCAGGAAGTACTGTAGCTCTCGAATGTCAGCAAGAGATGCTACAAGCAAATACTCAGTGTCCTGGAATTCATTCTGTACAAATTCACTTACAACCTCCCCTGGGGCTCAAAAGCAAAAACTTATTTTTTAAAGTTCCTGGTTCCTCTGCCATTTCTTCAACCTTCTTCTTCCATTTTTAAGCCCCTGTGTCTGTTCTAGTGCAGAATTTCAGTAATTTGATGAGACAAAACCTTCAGCAAAGGATTCATCAATAGTGATATGGAAGTAACTTTCCAAATACACACTTAACAGTAAGATTTTTGGGAGGCACATGAAAAGCTTGACAAACCCACCAACTTCTGCACTGTGAGATGCAAACATACCTAAAGACAACCAGAATGGAAGGTTCCAGATGAACAGGATTTTTTATTTCACTGAGGCACTTTCCATAGGTACTTTTAATTGCCCAGTACTTTTGTGGCAAAATCATTCATAAGTAACCAGTTCCCACTTAAATGTGACACACATCAGAAATTTTTAAGTTTTTCTAAAGGAAAATATATATAATATAAAATAAATACCACTCACCTTCAACTGTCTGTTTCTCTTGATGCATGGAGAAACCAGGTGTGCTAACCAATAATTCTTGTTTCAGGTCAAACTGCTAATAATTCAGTGGGTGAGATATCTGTGCAGGTGGATGTCTCTACCCATCCTGGAACTGGTGAGCATAAAGTCACTGTGAAAGGTAAGTTTCAAAAAGTCAACTTTAAAAAGAAAGCAACAACAAAGTCCAAACCTCCAAGCACTACATCCTGAGAAAAACATACCAATACTAAAACAAAAATAATAAGTGTTATAGTACTTGAGAAGCTGTGAGTACACTTCAGGTGATTAGGAGTGCACTTTTTCCTTTCTCAACTTCAGCAGAAGTTCAGATTATGGAGGCAAGGACTGTCTATGCTTCTCTGTGTAGATAACTTAGACTCAATATAAGTTAGAGAGCTACAAATTTAAATGTGTCAAATTATACTTCTCAAATGCTTATACATGATTCAACTTCTAAAAAACTACAGCAAAGCTGAGTGGTGAATGACTGCACCAAGCCTTAAGAAGCTGCATATTTAACAAAATGCCTTTGTTCTGCACAACCTGAATCTCAGAAACACAGGATCGTTCAGATTAGTATAAGCTGATTTTTTTTAATTGCAGTGAAGGTAGCTGGCAAAAAGAAGCTTTAAATGTAAAACATTTGTAAAATAAATGTTTATATTTGACACTTTTGAACCTAAAAGTAGTCAGACATCTTTACTTGGCAGGAAAGGGGCAATGCTCCTCCTAGGCTTACCAAGTATTGATATCCTATAGGAAAGCTCTCAGGTCACCTTTCACTGGCTATACAAAGTCATGCAGGGTAATTCACTGGGATTCTTCCAATGGAATTTTGTTTAACTTCATTTCTTTTATCTCTTTATAGTTGTAGCAATTAATAACCTAAACTGGCAAACAACAGCTATGTTCCGGCCCTTCGTGGAAGTTTGCATATTGGGTCCTAAATTAAGTGACAAGAAAAGAAAACATGGCACCAAGACAAAGAGCAACACCTGGTCACCAAAGTACAATGAAACTTTCCAATTGTAAGTCTTTTATGTCTGGGAATTGCATGTATTTTGAAAATTTTCCTAAAATAGTTTTGCCTTTAAACCATAAACAAAAAAAGCCATCCTAACATAGTTATATAGACACCAATTCAAAATTATTTACTGATTTGTATCTTTGTTGTAAATGAGGATGAATGGCAGTCACCAAGCTTTCAGTCCTACAAAACCTAGTTAAAATGTACAATTAATTTCCCAACAGAGCAATAACTATTTCTCTCCCTAGAAATCTATTAGACTAGGTATTTGAGAAGCATTAATTATTATTCATAGATATCTGGGAAGAAGCATTAATTATTATTCATAGATATCTGGACAGAAGCATTAATTATTATTCATAGATAGCTGGCCTTCATGCCTGTAGAGATATCTAAACGTCTATTGGGTTGTGCTATGTGTTAATAGTATTGTTTATCTAATGGTGTTGCCATTTAATCCTTAAATCAGTAAGAAACTTCCACCTCACCTGGAGTTTTAAATTTAGCACTTCTCTCCCCTTTTCTGAGACCAATTTATCTTCCTCCCCTTACCCTCCAGCCCTGACTGAAATGAGTTCACTGTGTGTCTCAGCACAAAGCTCCTTTTGATGCCTACTGCCAGGGATTTTCTGTGTATTTTGAAGCTGATTTTAAGTCATGGTGCTGCCAGTTGGGGAACGAGCTGAACATTTTATGTGTTTTCCAGGGAAAGGTAACTGCCTGTTCCAGCTATTGAGGGAATTCTGTTTCTGTTCAGGCCATTGAGAGCAGAGGCTCCATCACCAATATGTCTGAAGGGTTACCTGTGTAGGAAGTTTAAAACTAGATATTCTGTTATAGCAAAATGGAACTACAACACTTAAACTACCACTCTCACTTTAATGAGTCCAAGATTTCTAGAGTGAATTAATTCCTTGGGGGAATCAAACTGTTCTAAATTCCCATTGTTAATCCCCACAGCCTGCTGAGTAATGAAGATAAGCCAGGAGCCTACGAGCTTCACCTGTCGGTGAAGGATTACTGCTTTGCACGGGAGGATCGCGTCATCGGCATGACCGTCATCCAGCTGCAGGCCATCGCCGGCAGCTGCGCCTCCTGGTACCCCCTGCTCAGGAGCATCTCCGTGGATGAGACTGGCCTGACCATCCTTAGAATACTCTCTCAGAGGAACAATGACGAAGTTGCTAAAGAATTTGTAAGACTTAAAACAGAAACAAGATCTGCTGAGGAAACGGCCTAAAATACGCAAGTACCGCAAGATTGTCACCGCCGAGAACATACACACAGCGCTGTTGTCTGACTAGTGCATGCATGTGCAAATCTGTGGGAATGTTTAACTAACTATGTTTTCAGTGTTTGCCAGTACTTATGTACTATATTTGCAAGGTATGTCAAGGAGCTGTATATCTTTTATACATATTTTGGTCTTTGGTAAAGTAATTGTTCCAATGAAGTGCCAAAACAAAGATTAAGAGTAAATGTTTCATCATCTCTTTTTAAATGTTGATTTTTACCTCATCATAACTTCATTTTTTATCATTTGTTAATAAATAAGTAGCTTTTTTAATTGATAATAGGTTCTCTCTGTTAAACTGTGTTGCTTATTCTAAATTAAGTTACATCCCTTACTGTTATTTTTAAAATGAGGTGTACCTAGTTTTCTTCATACTCATGTTATGCAAGCCTCATTTTAGGTGTCTTACTGATGACTTTTTCTATCATTACTACAGATGCAGTTACTTATAGAAAGTGTTTGTAATTTTATAATTACCAATATAAAGTAATGATTTTTGCATAAAAACTGAAAAAGGATGGAAATATTTTATGCTAATCTCTTTTTCCAACCTTTCATAAATATCACTGTGAAGAAATGCTGTTAAAGCAGGTTCTCAAGAAGCTGTGCTTATCAGAGTTTGTTACTGATGTTTGATATCTTGAGATAACTTTGTTCTTCAAAACTGCCACGGTAATATCATATTTGTACTAAAAGAGTAAGTCAGTATCTGTAGAAACAGGTTGCTGTACAGTACAGTATATGTGCTTTTAAAAAGTGATTTTTTAAATGATATGGTACTGTACAAGGGGTAGTAGTTTGGAATATGTAATGCCGGTTTGTGGTTTGTTTCTAGAAATTGTTTATGAGAAGAAAAGATGCTGTTAGCATTTTCACTCAGAGTTATTAATGTTGCTTTACATACTTAGCTGTAACATCAGTTAAGTGCTTTATTTCTTTAATTTTTTTTTAGAAAAGTTCAACAGTTTGTACTTATGCAACATTACTATGTATTGCACTAAAGCAAACTCTGTGTCCTGTAAATAATAATTAGTGAGGAATTGTAAAATAAAGTATGCAGAAACTGCTTTCTAGTTTTGTCATTTGATATTATTTATGTAACTATTGGTTTTATGTGCATGTGAAGCCCATGGAGTGGGCTTAATATATAGCTTTATAATATATTAAAGTATGATTTGCACTGTCTGGAATCTGGCTGGTTTATAAGAGTAAAATTTGATATGTCAGTGTCCTAAAAAATACAAAGAATTAGGTAGTTGTATACATATACACACATATGAAAAATGTTGTGTAATGCTACATGTTTGTTATTGGTTTTGGTCACAAGTGTTTCTCATTACACAGCTTGGAAGTTTTCAGCTTTGCTTAGGGAAAAAGTAACTAAGGGAAGGGAGGACACACAGTTTGTATGTTGATGTCAGCCTTCTAAAAGCATAACACATGACTCCATGCAGATTCTTTCCAGGAGATACTTGTTAGATGTTTAGATGAGATTTTAAGGTCTTTCAACATCCTCAAACTTCTTTCTTGAATATTAAAAATTAGATTTGTCATGAGTATATTTAGACATTTAGAGAAGTTATGCACAGTCTTTAGAGAGTTAAAAACACTCCCCAAAATCATAGAGCTCAAATTGTATTTGTGCAAGGTATAGCCCAAAGTGGCAACAGTAGGCACAGACTATTTACAGTTAACAAGATTTAATGTAAGAAAACATCAGCAGACTCAGTTTCAAATGGAAAAGGAGAATAATCAGAGGAGGTGGTTACTGGTACAGAACACTGCTTTGGACAAAATGCAAAAAGAATTCCACAATATACCATTTGTGGCTCTGTGAGTTAAACCAGAAAGGCTGGAGTAAACAGCTTCTGGTGTTTTACCCAGAGCACTTTCATCATAGTTTTCTGTGGCTGTTTATTCTACTGTAAAATGGCACACATTTTAGTGCAGAATGTAATCACCACCCACTTAACTGTTTATCCCAGAGATCTGGGATAAAGGAATAACAACAGAATCAGGCAAGGCACTCAATTACTGCTCATAGTGGTCTCCCTCAGCTGCACACAGCAGAGGCAATCAGGCAGGCTGGTAAAACCAACCCATATAATCCACAGCTTTACACAGTACACTTCAATGTTTCACTGCTTTCAACAGAGAAATGTTTACTTTATAGATCAAAATCCATCATGTGGAAGAGGAAAATGCATTAACTCCACAGCACAGGACTGTTTTAAATGTTATGAGTCAAAATACAAGTAAATGCAATGGTGTAGCACAAGCAGTTGGACCTCACACATTTCATGTAGTCAAAATGATTGGCATGGAAGAGTTTTCAGTGCTGTTTTACACACTGTTACAATCTCAGTTAGGAAAGTAAATATTCCATTTTAAAAAATCAACTTGTGAGAATTTCCTTAATTCAGCCAAGCTAACCTAAGCAAACTGACAACTGTTCCTGCAGTTTCACTTCTCAGTGACAACTGATGCAATCAAAACTCTAAATGGAATTCCATCTGTATTGGTTGGTTAAGATAGCAAATATACACATATACACTTAGGGAAATAAAGGAGAAAAAAAGGTGACAGAGAACAACAAGACTAACCTGAGAACAAATTTTCCATTCTCCAAGGAACAGTTACTATAAACTATGTGCACCTGATGTGCACCTGAAAAGAACAAACACATCCAGAGAAGTCTCTCATATGACAGCTCTTCAAGTCAACCTGTACACTCAGAACTGACAGTTCTACATAAAACTATCAATGAAGACTGAGAAAGACTTTTGCCCCTTTTGTTTTCTAGGGTGAAAATGTAAGGGCCAAATACAGAAACTGAATAAAATTTTCCTCAAAGATTTGTTACCTAATATCTGACAAAAGAAGGGAAGTAGTAATGTGTGAATTAAAGACCTATAAGAAAGTAAAACCAGCAGCCATTCTCAAACACCTTACCTAAAATGCCTTTTTCCCTAATGCCACATTGAGATGACACCTGAATTAAGAGCACAGTGCTGGAACTGGCCTTTCCTTTGCATATGGACAGTGAACCCACAAAACTGCTGAAACACCAAAGGAAACATCTGAGATGGAACAGGATGTGCATAGTTCTTCATACCTTTGATGTCTTCTGGAGACTTAAATTTGCACTAAAATAATCAGTTCATAGGTGTTCTGTCACCAGGAGGCTCAACCAGTCCCAGCAGCACAATATGGAACATTTTTCAAATTATTTTCTCTGTATCCTGGAAGAATCAAGAGACTTTTCATAAAGAATTCCTGGCATGTGCAAATGCCACCATTTGGCTGACGCAGACTCAATGACTCAAGTGATTCACTTGAGAAGCTTACATTAAAGAATAATCCTAAGAAAAATAATCTCCCTTGTTTTTCCTCAATTTGTTTTACTAGTTTTCATTGATGTTCTCATACTAGTGACTGTAGAAATCAAATTTGTAGACAAATACTGAAAACAGAATAATAATTTACCATTACTATATGAGTCTGAATTAAATACACATTTCTCACAAATCCCTTGAAATCTAAAGACCTGAACAAATATGGGGAGAATATTAAGTTACTGTATTAAATTAAATTCAGCTAGCAGACATAAAATTAACATAAATGGATTCAGTGTTATTTGTATTTTACAAATAACAGTGTTATTTGGGCAAGTGTTGGAAAGCAATCAGTTGTTTACACATGCTTATTTTGATGATATTTTCATATCACTTTGCATTTTGGCACCAGATTTATGTGATTGACTTGTACTATGAAAAATTCATAGAAATGAATCTTCTGGAGACAAATTCTAAATTTTTTTAGAAATTATAACCAAGATGTGATACAAACACTAGACTGAGACTAGTAAGCAGAACAGGGATATTCTAAAAACGTGTCACTATAAGTATTGGCTGAGATAAAGAAAAATTACAGTTTGTATCTGGAAAATATCTGTTTCTCTTGGGTGTTCAACACTGAATGAATGCACACATACACTACAGAGGATAAATGCATTTCTAAATGATGAATCCATAAAATCTAATTTGAAGATAAACCCAATAGGGAAGTAAGTGAACAAAAACATCTTTTCAAACAAATTCTGTAGCTGACACTTTACCTAAACAAACTTTCTAAATGACTCAGCCTATGACCATTTCATTGTAAGAATTCAGTTTCAAAGACTCCAGCTATTGCAGCTGGAATCCTTCACTATCAATTTAGCAAACTGAATTATTCACTGCAGAATATGAAATAACAAGTGGGTATACTGTAAACTTCATAGTGAAAGCCATTAAAACATCATAGATTAATTTTCAACTAAATAAATACAAGATAATCAGAAAAGTTAATCCAAGGAAATGAAGTCTGCTCTTTAATATTTTTTTTGTGTTGTTTCTACACACTACAGTACAGTCCCAGGCCCCAGCCTCCCTTGCCTTGGGGTCTCCCAGAAGTCAACACACATTTCTCTGGAGTTTTTTCAGCACTAGTAGGAGTTGCAGGCAAAGAGGACAAACCAGAGAGCAGCTGGGGCCACAGAACAGCTTCCTGAGCTGTTCCCAGCTCGGGTGTGTGACTGGGCATACGCTGTTGTTTGACCAAATACACAAAGGAAGAAACACACCTACACTGGGGTAAGCACAAGTGGAGTTGTAACAGAACAGACTCAGGTAAAAATCAGAGATCTCCATCTTCACTTGCCCAAGATACACAAGGGCTGCTGACAATTACTGAGGCAGCTCTAACTTGCATTCCATGCAGGTCTAAGAGGGCCTACACATTTTGTTCAATCGTGTTTACCCATTTAAGAGGATTTTCCTTGCCAGTGACGGCACTGACTGCAATGTGAGTCAAGCCTCCGGGCCTGAGGTCATGGCAGTGAGAACACAAACGTCAATTACTGACTAGCAGAAACAAAAACTGAAAAGGAATTGCAAAAACACGCAGTGTACAGTAGAACACTAATGGAAAACTACAGCAGAGTGAATCCATTCCCCTCCTCTAAGTACCAGTCCCTGTATGATGCCTGCTAGATGGACTTTAACTTACAACATGTGGCAGGGCTTTGTCCATGGAAACCACCCCGTGTTACAAGGCATTACACAGCAGTCAGACATGAAAAGCACTTCATAAGCAAATTGCATACCCAGAATAGCTGGACTGTATGGGAATATACTCTGAGGAAAAGATGGAGAGGAATAAAAAGAGGAATGGATGTGGAGGAGGGCTGACAGGCAGTGTGGATTCAGACTGCATTCCTTAACTCATGGCAGAACCAGAGTAGGATGTGTGATACCAACATGACACAGAAAGGTAGATCTGTCTGTATTTTTGCCATGTTCTAGTCTAGCTCAAGAGTTACTTCTGTTGATTTTGATTTCAGTAGAGGTACAAGAAAGAATTGGATCCCTGAGAGGGTCTCCCCCCTCTTTCTGTACTAAGTGGAGTCTGAATAAATGTGCTCTGCATGTCACTAGCCTCTGTTACAAAAAGATAAACATATTCCCGGCCTGGAAACCACCATAAACAAGTTCAAGCTACAGAGCCTGCAGATATTATTTCCCTGAATAATAAATATCCAAGACACAACAACATCAACGAGGTGGAATATTCTCTTGAGGGGCTTAAGAAACAACAGCAATTTGGATCTAATGATGCATCAATGTATCAACATGAATTTGTACCCGGGAGACAATAATAAATCAATATTCCCCTAAACACTGTTTTTCCTGCATAATTTGCAGAGGAACTCCTGTGCCAGACTGAGCTTCCTCAGCACAGTGACCACTCTGAAATCAGGTCAAGCCCTTCATTCTCCCCGGCTCAGCAGCAGAGACAAAGCATTACAGCAGCTACTGAGGTGAGCTGGAGGCAGCAGCAGCAGCGACCTTAACTCTGACCAAATATGCTCTGTGATGTTCAACAGTCCATATAATCACAGCACATCTTCCCTTAACTGTAGACAATTTCATTTCTGATCAGGGAGAAATTTCACAGCAGGAAAAATACAAAGAATGCTGTTTACGCTTAGCAATGACTTACTACACTTATTAGATGAAAACAATGAGTGTAACTGAGTATACATCCTTCTCTGTCAGAAGGAAACAAACAAAACTTACACACAAAAATTATTGCATGAATTGACTCTCTTTAAAAAGAATAGAAATAATAAATAAATAGAAAAATGCTCATAAACAGCTTGCAAATTTGGCAAATGCTGCTACTCAGACTGGCTGGCTAAATAATCTGTGAGAAGGGGTTAAATCTCTGTCAAATGCTCCAAGTGAGCTATTGAGGCCAGTGCCAGCTAAGAGAGTCCTGTCTGGCTGAATGCAGTGCCTAGAATTAGCTTATTGAAACACAGACCAGGTTTAACATGCAGCACGTCAGACATTGCTAATAGAAACAAACACAGTTAACTGGAATATTTAGAGAATAGCAGCTGCTTTTGTGCAGAGAGCAAAGTGAACACAGAGGAGAAAACAATTTGCCAAACAGAGGAAGAAAGTCTGGAACAGTACCATTATTTACAGTAGCAGCTTGTATCCACATGACAGTGTTAAATAAAATATCACTGAAAAAGAGATACCTAAAAGAGATATTGCAATAAAACAGAGAAGGAAGGGCAGAGCTGAAAGAAAAGGGCCCATGTAACAAAGACTGTGCTATTCTAAATCAGACCTGCCACCTAGAGAGTCCTTTGAGACCTTTACATTGTAAATTATTTAAACAGACTGATGGAGGATAATTAGCACATATCCATATACCAAGGTGACTGTGACTAACAAGAAGAAAGAAACAAAGGAAAAAACAAAAAAACCTCTCCAGACCGTCCTGGAAAGGAGTTATAGCAGCGGGCATGAAGCTCTAGATTCAGTTTGAAATTATAAGAACACCTTCAGTATTTCTTTAGCCAATAAATAAGTGCAAGAGACTTTTCCATTTCTTTTTGCCCACACCCCAAGCTCATAAAAGGTTCTCTGTCAGAAATGAAAAATGGCTTCTGAACTCATCAGCACAGCAACTTTTACTACATAAAACTATAGTCAGACAATACCACAATACCAGGGGGGAAAAAAGCTAAATTCCAGTGACATACACACCCCCCAAAACCATTCATATGGGTTAACCCTGTCCAGTCAGAAAGAAAAGCAAGCAGTGAGTGAAGAGACTGCAGGGGCACCAGGTCACTCACTGCTTTTGTGACTTACCCACAGCCATATTCCTCTGAGGAAAGCAATGTCCCATCAGTCACACACACAAAAACTGAGGCAGTAAAAATACATTTTTGTTGAAATTATAAAGGGCAAGTGACAGCAGGAAGACTTCAATTAACTTCTTAAACAAACCTGCCCTCTGATAATTGTTGATAATAATCCAGAGAAACCACACAATTGAACAAGCAACTAATCAGAAAAGCAAAATCAGAAGCTCTTTGTCTCAGTCCAGAACCTTCTCCAATTACCACTTTTACTGTGATGCCATGTATCCACAGACAATGATCATCAATAAAATTTGTTTTTCTATTAAGTGGCAAAGCTTCCAGGATTGATAAGCAATAGCAGGGATCAGGGCTTAGCATTGTTTAAAGCTACGTAAATTAATTCTCCTTTTTTACTGATTTTCCTGTTGATTCAGTCCATATATGTTCAGCTCATCCCTTCCTTTTCACTATTAATCAGAAAGGTATCAACAACACTACTGAGATTTCACCATTAAAGGAAGCATCTTTCATCTTTTCTGAAACACAAATTTTTTATTTCATGTGAAAATACATCACATTATCTATGAGTATTTGAATTTTTCTCACACAGCATGGAGAGAGACAACCTTTTTTTGAAAGATGTAATTCAGTAATCTTATACCCATTCTCAGCTAAAAATACAAGAGCTACCACTGGAACTAAAAGATGTTGCACCATCAACAACTCCTGCAAGACAATTGGCAATGCTTTGTCCTAAACTGTGAGTAACAAGATCACAATTACTTAGTGCACAGCTTCACTCAGACATCACAAAACAACTTAAAAGTTAAAATGCATTAAATGTAAGTCATTCTATCCAGATGCCAAAATGTTTTTTTAGCTTTTGATGTACACTTCAGAAATTCTAGAGCTGCACAGCTCTACAAAGATTCTCTGGCTGTTTAAAGGCATCAAGCTGAAAGGGCACTCTGCAAAAATGAAATCTCATGACACTGGAGGTAGGAACCAGGGGTTGTTCCCTAGATACAAAATAGTCCACAAATACATTACAGAATAATTCAAAATACCTGAGGTTTTAGGTCATTTTCAGCTATTACTTAATTTGACCAAATTCCAATACTTCTATATTTGCCATCATAAGGTATCAAAAAGTAAAAACTGAATTACCTCAAAAGGCTGAACACTCTCCAAAATTCATGGAACTATTTCAATTCATTAAGCTACAAATGCAAATTGGCATCCAAATTTAAAATTAAAAGCTGCCAAGATTTTAATTCAGATTTAACATGCTGTCTGATCTATGATTATACTGAATTTTAAATTAAGTTGCAGACAACTATGTTAAAATATTTTCCTCCAGAAAAAAAAAGGCAAGGAAGAGAGGATTATGTGGTTATGTTTGTGGTTTAGTGTGGCTTTTGATTTGGGACTTTTGGGGGGGATTGTTTCTTTATTTTAACATATAGAACAACAAATAGCATATCTGCAATGGATACACTTTGCACAGGTCACCTAATACTTGTAAAAATGCAATTAGAAGTAGATGTGCTTATTGAAAAGGGATTCGTAAAGTAGGTAAGGCACAGTAGGATGAGGGGAAACCGAAGCAGAGCCTTCAGCTCACACCATAAACCCAAGGCAGGAGCAGAGCCAGACTGGTGAGTGCCAGCCCATCACCCCCCTGCAGGCTCTGGGTGCCACCATCGTTCTGCTGAGTTGTTCTGAATAACCCAGACACCAAAGGTGATCAATGCAAACCAGAACTTGGATGCTGCTGGAAATTATCTGGGAACACAAAACTCAGAGGTCTCAGAGCCACTTGGAAATATCACTGAGCATTTCCACAAACACACAGTCACAGGGATGTGATAAATCTGTGCCACTGTTCAAACAGGAAAAGTAGAACCTGCAAGTCTTGCTGGCCTGAACTCTTCCCAAGCCAATTTTGTGTTCCTTAAGGCAAGAGAACCAACTGGAAACCAGTCTCCCCCACAAATCTGAAGCCCCTAAGTCCAACTGAGACCACTTTTATTGTTAATCTTGAATTTGTCCAGTAATTACATTGCAATGAAATATTAAACATTATATGGTAAAGATGATCTGTGAGTTTTGGAGAGCAGGAGGCAAGTCTGCTGGACACTGAGGACTCAAGGCAGTTCTTTTGATTAAAAATATATCATTTTTAGTTATTACCCGGGAGGTGCTCTTACGTTATGAATTAAACTTCACTGAAAATTACTTAGATTAAAAATAAGATTTCTTCAATCATTGCTGAAGTAATGAATTCCCATTGGATGATTCTAGGGTAGCAGAATAAATATGTATGAAAAAGCAGCAAAGGCTGCTCTCTGGCAAGGTTATTCTATCAGCTGGCAAGACTTACACAGCACAAAAAAACCTTTTCAAAAATGAGGTGCATTTGAGCGCTGGTTTTAACTATCAAAGTAGTGAACTTCTACACTTGAAAAACTGACATAAGTACTATTTAAGTAGCTTTTTTCACAAAATTTATCTGAAACATAGCTTGTCTTTACACAAAATAGATTAAGTCCATTCTAAGAAGGCTGCATGTATAATGTGATGTCTGGGTACAATTATTTTAGATAAAAAACTTGGAGAAGAAATAAACACATTTCAAGAGGTGGTCAATCCAAGGACTTGAGAAAGAAAAAAGAGGAAGAAAGTTCAGTTTGAAGCTTGTCAGCAAAGTTATATACAAAACACATTCATTAAAGATATCCAATTCCCATCTGTATTTAATTATTTGTATATAGCTAGCTTTAAAGTCTGGACTACCCTTCAATTTCTTCTCTAAATAATAACTCAGAATAATTACTCAGGGATGCTGTTTCAAGAATAACCCTCTGCATCTGCCTGAAAAAGAGTATTTCTGAAGACAAAAAAAAAAAACAAACACCTCTCCTGCACTCACAGCTGTTCCTGCAGTTTGGCCAACTCAGGAGCCCCAACAGCTGAGCCTGCAGCACTGCTATAGGTAACCCCAGGAAATTATAAGGGGGGAACTGGATACATTCCTGACCACCCATTGGACTTGAAAAATCAAAATCACCATTACCTGAACACAGAAAAATACATTCTGAAAACCAAGCTCAGCTGAAGAGAAGTTCATACAAACATTCCAGGAAACAGAAGAGAAAAAACAACAAATTTATCAGAAACACGTGAAAAAGTTAAAAAGAAAAATCCCAAGCACTCTCTTTGCCTTCATGGACATTTAATAATTCAGATTCTAATATATTTTAACATAAATTGCTTGTTCATATAAAGGTATTGGCTAAGTTTGTTACTAGATTCTAACAATACTAAGTGTTGAAAGGGGAAAAATACAATTATAAGCTTTTATTTTTCAAATGGGCAACTCTTTTTCAAATTATATATGAACTAACAAAGGCTCTAATACAGAGTGATTTTTCCTTCAGTAAATATTATGCTTAATGAATATTACTACAGAAAACTATGTTATAATTTCCCTGACCCTCTCTAAATATGCAGCAGCACAGTTACTTCCTAATTGTTTAGAGAATACCTGATTCACACATCAAGCACTACAGCCCCCAGCCATGAGGCCCTCATTTTGTGGGATTTGTAAAAAATACAGTTCATCATTTCTTCTCCTCAGCTAAGCTGCCATTAGGTCACGCATCAGTTTCCTCTAATCACAACAACACAGCATTCCCATGTTTTCACAAGGGTGTTAAATTCTGCCTCAGCTGTGCTAAAGCACTTTACATACCCTTAAAAACTACAAATGAGGCAATAGCGACTGTCAGTCTCACAAGTAATTGCACATGCCATCCTGCTAACAGCTGGAATTGAGAGTTCAGCAGTGCTAACCCAGCCCTGTGTGCACCAGGAAACACATCCATAATCATCTCACGCTGCTGACACCATTTCCCCTCCAATGGGCTTCAGATCAATGGCTACACTCTGCATTTCAAAGCATGAAGCAGGCATATATGGAGTGTTATTTTGGAGGCACGCTCTGAATTCCTGCTTCCCAGAACAGATTTCATAGGGAAACATTCATACAAAACACAAACATAGCAGAATCAAGACACTAATCTTGGAATTTTTTGCACCTGTAAAAGGCAAATGTGAAAAGGAAGAGACATTTATAGATGAACTTTACAGGCTACAATCAAGCTGGAAAAACATCACCTGAGGGACTTTTTTTTTTGACCACTGAGAGGTTGTTCTGAAACGGCATGGCAAATCTCTGAGGAGCACAGAGAAGCTCCTGTGCTCAGATACTCAATGTTCACAGCAATTTCTTAGTGAAGGTTGACTGGATGTCACTGTCTCCATCTGGCGTGTCCTGTTTACTGCTGTCTGAACAAGTACTCTTACCCTGCACTGTATAAATGGAACCTCATCTTTCCACAGACTCCAGGGATGCTTCTCCTTACTGAATGTGCTGCTGACAGTGTTTCACTCCCCAGGACCCTGTGAGTGCAATGCCTTCACCAGGGACCAACTCCTCAGGCTGAGCACAGCCAGTGTGCTCACAGCCCTGGTTACCAGCAGGCAAACTGGGTGCACCCTTCAGATGAGAACTGGGGCACTCCAATTGCTGCCAGAGGCCAAGGTCACATTCTGCCTGCAATAATATTGTTCAAAAGACAATGAAAACCTGAGTTTGAGTAATTAAAGCACGTGAATATTAAAGGATCTCCTAAAGGTTTCAAAGCAGTGATCTTTGTCTGACTGAACCAATCCCAAGACATTTTTCAGCTGCCTGTCCTTGATTGTTTCCCTGTGTGTGGCTGAAGTTTCCATTAGAAAACAGAATGAATTTCAGTCCTGAAATTCTGAGGCTGCCATTTCACATTACAAATGCTTCACTCTGAATGTTGCTGTGGAGATCCCAGCTGGGAAAAGAAGGGACTGTGTGACTGAGGAGAGAAAGTGTGGGCATCTTGCTTTCAATGAGCCACTCAGATCCATTTTGTGTTCACACAATCTAGTCTTATCTTTTCATAACCTGCCTCATATCACTTCAGAACAGCCCTGACATGTGGCACAAAGCTTCTAGATTCAATCAACCACCAGAAACTCACTGTGCAGTCACTGCCTTAGCTTCCTATCCTCGAGCAGCCACTCTTTCAGGAAAACTAGGACACCCTTCTCTGCAGCACAGCAGAAACACTGCGCAGTTATAAACAAGGTAATAATGCAGAAATTATGGAGTTGGACACCATTGAGGAGATGAGCTCAAGTGCTGGTGACAAAAGTAAAATGCAGAAAATATTGCAGTGTTGTAACCCAAAATCCCTGCAAAAAACAAGATGTATTCTGGCACGTCAGTGAAAAAGCACTCACTATCAGTGCTTAGGTATGGGCTTTTATGATGCTGAACAATAACAATTTGCTTTCATTACCATTCATTGCAGTGTAATTGCCCTCATTTTCACAGAAAGTCTGGAGATGAACAGAAGACATACTCATGTTATCTGATTCAGTTCCCCCTTACTTTCTGATTCTTCTCTCTCTTGCAAGCCCTAAAATGCAGCTCCAGTCATTTACTGCACAGACAATTTGTCACTTAGTGCTGTGACAAGAAAACAATTCCTATCCTCCACAGACCCAGTTTGCTGCGGTAACATTCATTTGCAGAAGGAGGATTTCTGAACTGCATCAATCTGAAAATCTCCCAAGAAAAGACACCTGCAAATCTTCCAAGGTTTATGATTCTCCTTGATGAAATGGTGGCTCAGGAACACAGCAGGATGAGCCATCCTGTGCCTTTTGAGATTTCTCATTACAATGTTTTAGATCTCAAGGACAATAGAAACTTACACAAGAAGTTTTATTGTGCATTTTCCAACTCTAAATAAGACAGCACACACAAGGGAAAAAAAATTTAAAAAATCAAATCCAAGAAACCAAGAACTGAATTTTGGTAGACATAGTCCCAAGGCCTGAACCTCTGAGTCAAGGCAAATAAAAGTTAGATTCAGTGGATTCAGGAACCTATTATTGAAAATACCATCAACAAATTTGCTTTACCATTAGATCCCACAGGGAGGTTGAAGATCAGGAATGTAGGACTACCTTTCTGTTAGTGCTTTATATCATTCAATTTATGATGTAACCAATCCTGGCAAATATTTGCCATTAGAGGTTATATTAGCTATTCTAGAAGTCACATTAATAGAACCAGCTCTTAATTAGGCTCACTACAACTTATGAATTCCACTATCATTTGATATTCTTAAAGTTTTCCCACAAAGAACAAGATTTCAAGCATCAGGTAATGCCACCTGCTAGGAAAAGTCCCAGAATACACAGCACTACCTTTTTTTTCCTCTTCTCCTTTCTTTCAATCTTATTTTACATGATTAATCAGATGCATGCTGCCCAGCTTTCTACAAACAGCAAAGCAAAGGCATTGCTATCATAAAAAGCTACTTTTGCATAATCAGATAAGATTTAGCATGCCATTCATCTTCATTATACAGCTGATAAGCAATTCCCAAGTTGCATGGTTTACTTCTCCTACATACTGATTGGCTATTATAAAAATAAACACATTTTGGAGCATCCAATATGTTGATATAAATAACCAAGAGTTGAAATATTAAAAGGGTGGTATATAACTATTTAGGTACAGTATGTACCCTGCAAGAATATTTACACCAGGAACAGCTCAAGTTTTCCCTTTTTTTCCCAAAATATACCTTTATTTGAACTTCCTCTCACCTCTAGACAGAGCAGTCCCTCTGACTAATGGGCATTCCAAAAGATGAAACATGTGCAGACAAACTTCACATACCTCCTGGAAAGGTGTGGGGGGAAAATGCAAAATTCACCATAAATATCTACAGAAAGAGAAGAGGCAGCCTCAGCATCCTGAAACCTCTTGACCCAAACTCCTCTCCAAAGTCTGTCTCAGGGGTACAAAGGGAAGAATGAAACTAAATATTTCTGATAAACAGAACCTGACATATTAATGATTATGGTTTCTATCCAATTTAATGTTACAACATCTGCTCTAGATACAGCCAGCATAAAACTGGATGTTGAAAACTTAAGAAAAATTCAGCAATATTCAGTGTAGCAGCACAGCAGAGGCAGAGTTAATCATTGCTGTACATGTAACTTTGTGCAAAATTATTTCATCTGTTCATACACCTAAACTGTATAACAAGATAATTTATATGCAAAAAACAATATATAAATAGCACTACCAAGACTATAATTAAAAAAAAATATCAAAGTATCACTGAGAAGCAATTGCCTCTATCAGCTTCAGTAAATAGTCCTTTATCAGATTGTGAAATATTTACTACTGCTGGCTGCCTGTTCTGGGGCTCTCTAAAATCATCACCAAAAGGATTGCTTAGGTGAAAGAAACAGTGCTGTGTTTAAAAAAAAAAAAAACAACTTTTGTTTTCAGTCTATTAATATTGATGAATTAATATTTTTGTCTCAACTCAAATAATGCTGAATTCAAAGATGCTTCTGGTCAAAAGTGTTCTCTCACAGCACCTGTGAACATTTATTTCCTCTCTTCAGAGACTTGTTACCACCTTCCCAAGCTTTCCTTCCTGAGCTTTATTCTTCTGCAAGCTTTGGAATTTAGCCTGAGGAGCTAGACAAATTTGGATGCTCTCACTCTTTTCTCAGTGGCTTTGTGCCTGTAAGTATGTGCTCCAGATAGAGGTTATTTTTAGCCTCAATTAGTTTGCTGTATTAGCACAAACAAGGATGTGACATAAGGTTGAATAAGCAGACAAGTGTGGGGAAAATTCATAAACTAGTATTGCTCAAAATAAATGAAGAAAAAAGAAAAGAGGGGGTGTGTATATACACACACACACACATTTCATCCCCTGATCCTGTCATTCTCCTGCAATACCTTTCTTTCTTCCCAGGGTAATTTTCTGATCCAGTCCCTGGCTCAGGGATTAACAAAAGGATCATTAGGCTGCACAAGTACGGGTGAACACAGAGTAGGATTTCCATGCACTTTAAACATCAGAATGGGTTTTCATCCTTCGCTGATACCTCCAGCTCTTAACCAAGGGCTGTATTTATCTGTGTTGTCAAGCCATAGTGTATCTATGGCCAATGAGAAAATTAAATTTGCTTGCTAGAACACACATATATTCAGTTGCTTATTTTTTCTTTGCTTTCTTCCTTAATAGAAGTAGAGCCCATCAAATTTGCCAGACAGATCATTACAATGTAATAACATACACAAGATTATTGCAGAATATTTTTTCCTAGTTTCCCTTTCTTCCCACAGCAGCAGTTACTCTGACCCTGCCCTTCTGGATGATGGCAGATGTCTGGGGACATGCAAGTCAGCTTCCTAATGGAGAAGAAGCCAGTGACATCAAGTCCAGGTATCATTTAAGTGGAACTTGTTCTGTTTATGCAGGGTCTCAGTTCTAGATTTGACAAAGAAATTACCAAATTGCCTCTGGGTGATCTCTTCTCTCAGTAACAAGCCCAACAGCACTGGGCAGTGCTCAAAGAGCAGCTCTGCCTCAGGAATTGAATATTTCATCAGAGCCCTGGGCAGGGAGCACATTCCCCTGCTGCTCTCACAGTCCCTCTGCAAAGCCCTGTCACTGCAGTGAGACTTGCACATGCAATGCTCACAGCAGCACAGCACGTCTTCCCAGGACTGAACATATGCTCGTGGGCTAAGCAAAACTCCTCCTTGAAGGCTGCCTGTAACTACCATCTGCTGACACCTACACACCCCTGCTGCTCACCACTGACAGGGACAGCTCCTACAGGTCAACTCAGAGGCTTTGTTGTGCTAGACTTGCTGCAAACACAGCCCACACATGACAGCCAACCTCTCTAAACATCCACCACAGCACAGAAGTACCTGCAGTTACTCACCAACAACTTGCAGAATAAGAGCATTTTTACAAGGCTTGCCTGGAGCAGCTCTTTAGATGTATTTATTTCAAAGTGGGATTTTATGTTTCTAGATACCTAACACACAACATCCACGCTAAAATTTCAGATTTGCGTGAAGTAATAATTTCCCTCACTTTTTACGAGCTTGTCTGAAGAGGGAGGATGTATTTATAGCCAAGATTACCAGCCAGGAGCTGAGCTGAAACCTTGGCAGGCATCCACTGGCGATGACAGTGATCCACTGAACTATGCTAACAAGGACAGGGCACAGGAGAAAGAAGTGACCACAGAGGCAGAAATACAGTTGAGGAACAAATCTACTGGATTTTGCTAATCTGATTATATTAAACAGCTCATTATAATGGTCTGCATTAAAAACTTTAAAAAGCGAAAAACTATTTCTTCATGATATGCCAATTCTAGTCAAATAACTCTAGATCAAGTCCAGAAGGGAAAATCCAACTTCTATCTCTCTACAGCTTTATGAATTTGACTTCAGAATTAAAAGCAATTCTTTTTAGTACCCTAAAATAATCTGTAGACTAAATTGGTCCCTGAAATGTGATCAGTGAATACATTTGTTTTTATCTTTCTATGTGTGTTAAACAATGTTTAACATAGTAGAATATTATGGAACTAGTAGAGAAAGAGGCAAGCACTGCAAAGTGTAACAGCCTGCTAACCTACACAGCTTTAAAAACATGAGAGGCAGGGATAATTATCTTCCCAGACATTCCACCAACAATTACAACTGTGCACTAAAACAGTAATGCTACCCAGAGTCAAGAAAACCCAGCATCTGATTTTCTGAATTCATTCATTTTCATGTTCACTTCCATGAACATTTTTCATTGACCTGTGAGTGTTGTATGAGTCTCCAGTTAGCAGTGATCCCATATTTCAGTGGAAATACACAAATACCAAGGTCAAATAAGGAGATGGACTAGAATAATGAGCAGAATTCCTCCTTAATAAGTGACCCCAAGGTTTGCAGTTTTTCCAGACACATCTGTCTTAGAGTTCCCTTCATGGAAACAAATCCCGTATCTAGAGAAATAGCAGGTTAAAGTAAAACAATGATTACATCTTAAACTGCTATTTGTCATACTTTGCTATAGAACAGTTAAACTTATTAACTGGTATTCCCAGCTGGTTTAGATTCAAAGCATTCAAGCATGTGAAACATGATCCATTGTCTTTTTACAGATTATTAAACAAAAGATGTTTTAAGAGGAACTGGAAAAAAAATCCAAACTCAATTTATATTCAGGATTTGACTTGGGACAAATAAAATCTAAATCACTAGTGCTACGATTTGGAACATTAAAATAACAGCAATATGCTTAAACATTTCACTCAGTTGTGTTCACTCAGTTTCTGTTTGAGACTTCCAAAGAAAACAAGCATAGGTTTCACTGAACCAAGCATATGATAGAATCAGGGACAGATGGAGAACAAGGCTGTGGCAGTGCACTCACAGATGGAAGAGACTGTAGATGATATAATAAAGATATTTTACACCTCTCTGTATTTTCAGTAAACAGTGAAATAAGATACCAAAAGGCTATCACTGTGGGTGGTAGAAGTGACAGTTCCTATTTGCAAAACCATGCTAAAATCTATACTTGAAACACTTCACATAAATTTCTGAAATGCCCTCATTCCTGATTTCCAGGAGATGAGTTTTAGTAACTACTGGGAACAGTGGCTTAATCTAAACATAAATATAATCTTAGTATAAATATAAAATCAAAAACCACTCTGTATCTTTTAGTGCAATTGAGTAGTGGCAGTTAATTTTTCCTTCGTGTGTTCAGATGCCTAAAGTTCTCCAAAACTGGCCAGACTTTGGTGAGTTGAAATTGCAATCTGATATCACACAATTTAAATTTATTTATGCTGCAGAGTTATACAGAATCACCTGCAGTCAAGGTTAGAAATAAAACAAACATTAAACAAATAACTGCAGTGACCCTACCACTCTGACAACTGCTATAACATCAAGGGGGGTTGCTAAATGAGACTAGTAACTATCCCTATCCCTGTTAGTAGTGCAGTACATCCAACGTTTTGGAAAGATCAATATAGCAAAAAAAAGTATCACTGTGAGGGGAAGGTGCAGAACATGGAAAGATTTGTTATTTCTCATAACTTACTGAACAACCTATAACATAGAAAACAATATGAACAGCTGGATAAGTTTATGCCTTTGTTTTGTCCTTTAGCCTCAAATAAAGTTGACTCACTTACAAGTCTCCTTTCAGAATCATTTGTTCCAGAGTTGTCTCCTCTGCCAGGCACTCTTGCTACAATAATCTCCTTTGATCAACTACTGCAACATGTTCTTTCTACAATTGCAAATTATGTCAGTGTAATGCAAATTAATTTTTATTATTTCTTATTCAACAGACATAATCCCAGGAGACAGACAGACACTCACTGCTTTGATCACCAACAGAAATGGCAAGAATTCAGCTTTTAATTTGTCCTTTATAAAAATATTTGTCTTAGACATCTTTAAAAATCAACATTCCCTTTAAAATAAAATAGGATGCTATTCCTTGGTTTATATTATTAAAGTAGTAACTAATTTTTGGTAACAATAAACAGACTTATGTCACATACAATTCGGATCATTAAAGCAGCTAATAAATATTCACAAATATTGATGACCCAAGTGAAATACTGAAACCTTGATCAACTACCACTCTGCTGAAACCTACCACAGTGATTCTTAAAGCCAAACAGGTCATTTTGCCAGGAAGTACTGTTGATGTCTATATGCTTTATATAGACTCCATAGATTTAAAACATTCTGTAATCACACTTTCCACAACAGAATTTGACTGTTTAGTCCTAGACACCATGAACTATAATTATTCAGCAGCTAATATGATGGAAAATTATGTCATTTAGTAAAGCTTCACATCAGAGAAGGAACCACTTCTGAAAATAAAAGATAAATGTAATAAACATAATATTAAAATTTATTAGCAATTAGCAAATGAAAGCAATAGACTATTCAAGAGAGGTACTCCAAGCTCTCCAGCTGAAGTGATGGGACTTAAATACTGGTAATAAAGGCTAAAAGTAAAACCATCCCAATTGACATTTTACCTTATGCACTTGTGTTACTGTGGCATAATCAAATAGCAGTCTCTGAGCAGTCATGTTTCTATGTGACAAGTAAAGAGCTTACTCCCATCTGCAATTTATTCCCCATGTATAAAACAGCAGCTGTCTCCCAACTCAGTGCAGAAGCATTTGCAAGCATTTGGAAGCTAAAACTAATAACATCACATATACCTAATTGTGTAAGGGAACCAAATGTATTGCTCATGTTGCTACATGTCAAATGGATCAATTACCTCACCTCATGTGCCTTGTCAAACTGAAAACTGATCTTGCATCTTTCCAGGTCACACATCTATTTATTTGTGTCATATAATGTTCAGTGCTCTGAATGATTTATGGGTAACAAGGGGGAAGCTGCATTATGCTTTGCCAGACTAAAAGAGGAGCTCAGAAAGCAGCAGTTCCTACGCATTTTCCCCTCCCTTTTATTGATGCACACTAAATGAACTTCACAAATACCTTAATGCAAGACTTCTAAATAAAACCAATTATTGAGTTCTACACACTTTGAGTTCCCAAACTGAAAAGTCAAGACAAACCGTCTCCCAAACCTTAGCTTTGTGGGCCACATTTTGTTGGTAGAAAAACTGTTTATTATGGTACCATTCCCTCCTAGTGTGAGGTGATTAACTGCAGATTAAATGTATTAACTATGCATCAGGAGTTAGCTACAATATTCATCTTATAATGTCACTCTGTTGGTAGAACCCCTTTTCCCATTACACTAAAAATTCCAATACTGCAATTAATGAACCTAGGTAATGTTTAAAGTAAATAAGCCCTTTGACGATAATAGGAAAGTATTTACATGTGGATGAGGTACAATAAAGCAACCTGTTCATAGGCTTTTGTGCAATTCCTCCATGCAATTACTTCAGCCTGAGAACTGCAATGTGAAACCCCCAAATTGAATACAATTAGTTCCATGGATTAACTTCACACCAAAGACACTTTAATACTCCCAGAAGACTTTGGTCCCCTCTCTTATTAGTGTTCACATATTTTTATAAATCCTTTGAACTAGATCATTGCCTTCCTCTCCCCATGCCATAGACATTTATCCTGGCACCAAAATCTCTCTATTACTCTTTGAATTCTCAGCTGTGTTGTGGCTGTAAACCAGTTACTATTGGGTGCATGTAGGGAAGGACAATGTGTAAATCAGTTCAGGGCCAGGCACTCTATGGATGTGAGGAGCTCAGCTCCTGCTGGGATACCCATATCCCACAGACTGATGGGAACTCCAAGGGTTAAACTTGAGCAGTCAAGCCCCCTGTCTCATCTAGTGCATAATCTCCTCACCAGTATGGGCACACAAAGAGAGGGATATTATAAAACCACTACCATATGCTTCTGATTCAGGATGTAAAACACTCCAGTGCGTGTCTGAAAGCAGATGGACCTCTGCAGAGATCATCTAAATCCATGGCACCCCGGGGACACTGCAAAGATGGCACTGCAGCACAAAACTCTACCCCCTTAGAAAGGTACGGAGCAAAAGAAGAGATCCAACAAAGTACTCACCATGGCAGATCAGTCTGCAATCAAATAACATTCCCTCATACAAACAGGAAATATGTGAAAACACTCAGATGGATCTCAGATCTGGGGCTATAATAGTTAATTTCATGAAGCCAACAGATTACTAGGCAATGGCAATCAAAAAAGAGTAAATTGAATCTTAGGCAGTGTTAAGAAAGGAACAAAGACCAAAATACCATTATGCACATCATGGCGAAACATCTTAAACACCATCCACTCTGGGTCTCTCTGCACTCAAAAAGAACTGAATAGAACAACAGAAAGTACAGAATAGGCTGACAAAAATGAGCAAAGATATTGAATAGTTTTGTATTAGACTCAAAGGCTCCTCAGTCAAGATTAAGGAAGAATTTTGATAGAAGTCTCTAAAAATCAAGGGTGTCATGGAAAATAAAGCATATCAAATGACAGGCAGATGGCAGGTTACAAATTTTAAAAATGTGGTCTATTTAGGAATTCCACTTAGGATTAAAAAAAGGATGCTTCCTTCATTTATAGGAATTCCTTTTTGTTCAACATCTTGAGTAAATCTCAGAGAAAACCAAATCAAGTAAAGCATGAGTGAGTTCAACAGGAATCATAAATCAGTAAAATGAGGATTCCTTTAAAAATAGGTCAGGATCCATTGCAATATTAATCCTTCTCTAAATACAGGTTGCTTCATGTACATCCCATTTCCTTATATTGCAAATGCTTTCAAGCATTTGGTATTGGAGTGTCGAAGCAGCTCAAACAGCACAGAACTCTTGTTCAGCACTGGAAGGTTTTCTCATATTTTTCTAAACAATGGGAAAGGAGATGTATATACACACTGCATCAGGAGCTACCCATGAAGCAGAATAAATGGGTCACACAGTGTTTTTAAAAGTCTGTTACTCTGGAAATACATGCCCACTAATGGGATGTAAAACCAGGTTCTCAGTAAGTAGGTCATGCAGCGTTTTTATAGACTATTAGAACATACACATGCATACTAATGGAATACAAAACTGGATTCTGTAAAAGTAAGAAGATTAGAGAGACCAAAAAAAATCCTGTGACATGGATGGGTCTGAGGAGGTTGCTCTATTAGACAGCTGTATATATTTGTCAGGGATAATCTGTTTCCTGAAATATTTCTGTCTCTTTTCTTACAAAGTTGTTTGGAACAGCCTCTAGGGGAATTGTGCTTCTCTGTTAGCTCAGAGCAATAAAAATATAGCTCGCTTCTACAACTGAATATTAAAAAGTAATTCTGCCTCTAGAGAGCACTACTGTAAGGAGTCCAAAGTTTGAGGAAAGGAAGCTAGAAGATGACAGAAACAAAACCAAGCATAGTTATGTTTAAAGCCATCATTCATTTTCCTATAATTTTGTTGACAGACTAAGCTCACACACAAAAATAAAAAACACATTGAACTGGCATAATATATAACTATAATAAAACTACAGCAGCATAATATAAAGGATATAAAGCAATGTGACTTAAATATAAACACCTATCTTCTTTTATTAAAGAATACCAAATATTTATACTTAATGCTCATTTATTTGAGACCTATCAGATAAGATCATAATTTCTACTCCTAAGATTGATTTGTCACAACAAAATCAAGACAGTTGAAGCAAAAGATTTCTGACAAGTGAAAATACAACATCAATTTAAGCAGTGTATTATACATCTCAAAAGTGAAAATGCATTGATCTGACTAGTTACAACTTTATGTACCAGATAAATCTGGTACATAAAAATAAAACAAAACCTTTTCTAGCACCTAGAAACTCTAAAATAAGTTTTAAAAACCCAATGGACCATTCAGGCACCTGGATGACAATCACTCTAAGTGATTTCCTGTCATTTAATTCTTTTCCACCAGCAAATAACCCTTTAAAAATAAAAGGCCCAGCAGTGTTCAGGGAGCAACAGAAAGCAGAGTAACAAAATGTATAGACTACATTCAAAATGCAACTTGCATTGCCAGAATTTACTGACCAGCACCCAGCTAAGTTAATTTTCAGCTCTTCTCAGCACCCACAGGGAAGAACTGCAATATGCAACCTTGTTAAAAGTAAGAAGAATGCATTCTGTTCTACATCTGAATGTTCAGGAGCTGGTTTCACTTACTTCTTGTCAGCTTATAACCCTCAGGTTTTCCCTACAGGTTTGATTTCAATCGAATTCCAAAAGTAAACCACTTGACAAGGGTTCTTGACTTACAAGAGCTATAAAAATATAACTCCTAGTGTCTGCATAAACAGAACATTTTCATTTAAAATGACCTTCTCATTTCTGATGCTTTCACCCTGAGCAGATTGCCCTAGGAATCAAAGAATACAAATGTCTATTCAAATATCTCATTTTATATTTTGGGTTTGGTCTGACACAAAGTTTTTGACATGCCAAGAAACACAAATTTTCATATTATTTCTAGCTTTAAAAACTCTAAAAATAACAAGGAAAAAGATTTAAAATCCACTGTAAGCCATCTGCATAGAATACTTCCACACCACAGCTAAGGCAAGAGTGCACAGCACATCAAATACTGTTAACACTGTAGCAGCTGATCACAAATAAAATTAAGGGAGTCTGAAACCAGCACCAGATGTCCTGCACAGTATCCTGCAGTAACACATGGGTTCCCATTCACTCCCAAAACTATCTTCCAGTGTGAGTGGTGCTGTGAAAGAACAGCAAGTGTTCCAGATCCCAGGCATACAAATCCTTTTTCATGCTGAAGGATTGGAAAAATTTCTTCTAAGAAAAAATTTTTATTGAAATCCCACTAGGTGACATTTCTAGAGTCATTTTAGCCACATTCTAGGAGTGTTCCTATAACATCTGGACCGTTTAAAGCAGATCATTATAACAGGCTTTGTTTTTCTTTCTGAATTGCAGGGTTTCTATCCAGCCTTACCCATGCACTGCCTGGAGGTGACCCTGAGGCTCATCGGCAGCAGACGAACAGCCCTTAATTCTCAGGGGTGTATTTTAGAAACACAGCAGAAGCACAGCACGCGTGGAAAAGCTCTGTAATTACTTAATGAGTCTGACAATGATTTCCCAGGGGATTACAGCAACCGTTCTTGTAGTAGCACCCTTAAAAAACAAACACTATTCTTATAGATGCACTGCAGTGCCCTGAGAGTCCCCATTTCCCAGGCTGCCTCATGGGAACAGTTCACTTTCTACTGTGCATTCACTCCTCATCAGGTTCTCTCAGAACTAAGCACCATTTCCAAGATCTCACTGGGATTTACCCTCTATCTCAAAGACTGTTTCATCAATAATGACACTTACTTTATTTTTTGGACTGTCCTGAAAATCACCCTTTTTCAGCAAACACCCTTATTTAATCATATATAATGCTAAAAATCTTGCCAACATTAAGATACAAAGTAAACATAAAATAAAATTTAGGTCTGAAAGGAAAAAATCACTACAGAAATGCAAAGAGAAATAAAAGGAACCATTCTCATGCCACACATTTTTTTCCAAATTTGCATTCATTGAATAAATACCAACCAAACTTCTAAGTAGTCCACACCAGCTTTGGGTACTGAATAGGGAGGATAGGAACTGGATTTCCTTTTGAAGAAAGGAGTTGGGGTATTTGTTTATTTTTATTGAATACCACAAGAGAATTACAAAGTCAATTTGCAGGAAATACCCAGTTAATCTGCCAACCTAAATTACTGATCTTGATTTTCTGCAAAAACTGAATTCCAGAAAGTCTCTCTTTATCTGCAAAAATATTCATTTCAAGATTAAATGTCTGCAGCTCTTAGCCAAGAACAATTACATTGCTCTTAAATTCAGAATAATTGGTTATTAGAATGTGAAATCAGGCAAAGGACAATTATTCTTTATAGAAAAATCTCATTGACTTCACTAATGCACCTAACAAGAAATAGTCTCCTACTGATATTATTTTAGACAAAGAAGTATATTCTACTCTGGTGCCCACCCATCTGGTTCCTCAGCATGGAAGCACTTCCAAAGAGGCCAGTTCACAACAGCCCCTCTGCCACAGGAAGATTCCACCCACATTTTATGAAATAGAAAGATAAGAAGTTTGGAATATGACAATTCAGATTCACTTTAAAATGTGCAAATGCAGAAAACCACTGTACAAGGCAGATTTCATGCTATGTGCAGTACCCAGAGAACATTCAAATTTTGCACAGAACATTAAGAAATGAATGCAAAAGAAAAGATATAGACTGACTGCAAAGGAATTTGGTCACAATGGGAGTCTTCACGCAGAACTGCATCACTTTTACTCAAATGAAGAATGAAAGTATTTTAAGCTAACTTGCCTATAATGAGAAAGACTTTTAGGGAGTAAATTAGTAGGGATAATTGCTCTACACTTCCAGTTCCTTTTAGCTGAAATGTTTACAAGTGTGTGTGATTAATGTCAATCTGTCACCATCATTGCCTCTCAGAAGAGAAGGCCAATTTGAGCACTTCTACCAGCATGTATTAGTTTGGCAGAAGAAAACAGACAATCTAAAGCCAGTCTAACACCTTACAGAGCCAAATACCAGAGCAACTGTCAGAGAGATCTCGGAAGAAAAGCTGGCTGGCCAAGTGGAAAATACTCTTACCCTTATCTTACTTTTCCCCTCATTTTGTATGATTTTTATTTGATCTTCAAAGTCAGTGACAAGCTCCTCATACAGCCATTATGGTCTGTTTCCACCATTTCCATTTCACCTCCACATTATAGAACATGTACAAAAGCAAACTCTGTCTCCCTCAGGAGCTGCAGTCTTTTATCCCTTAGCTGATCTTCCCAAGAAATCCTGTATAGCAATTCCCTCAATTTGTGGAAGTCTGTTTCTCTGAAATGTGTTATTCTGTTTCTCCAAAACATTCTTTTCCTTTAAAGAGTGAGTTCTGTTTGATGGCTTTTTTTAATCTTGTGTTTTCAACTTTGTTCCTTAGTTCCCCATTAATCAGAAGCCAATCTAAACCATCTGCTACAACATTTCACAGCTTCTGAATCCAATTGTCCAGCCCATTTCAGAACCTTTTTGTACTGGTAGTAATGGTACACTCTTACTATCGTGTCCATTTTTGCACATATTATTAAAAACTAAGACATAACTGTAAATAATAATTGCAATTAAATACAAAATATAATTATTTGTACTCTATTATACAAAATGTATACTTTTATTACATGATTTCTAATATACTTAACAGTACTATTCAAAAAATATGCACTTTCATTTGTATGAAATGGCTTTCATACAAATGAAAGCCATTTAGCAAATATTAAAGCCACTCAGGAAACATTATTTAGAGTCTTCCTTGATTAACCACACACAGAGTGCTCTCTCCTCTAGGGCAAAGACCTCAGAAAAAGTATATCCAGAATACCAGAACATAATATGCTCAGCCAAATTTCTATAAAATCAATTTTTCCTCAGAGAAAGAATTAGAACATTCCATCAAGACTCTAGGATAAAATCATTCCTCTCTAAAAATTGATGAATAGTAAAAGCAAGAACTCATGCTTCACAACAAAATCTTTGCCATTTTGGAAATGTTTCAAGTCCTGTTCTATATAATCATTTTCCCAATTATTGCTATTTGAAACATCTATTTTCCTCTGTAATCTTTTTCTATAGTTATGACTTGCAGACTATAACCAAAACACGCTGTAATAAATAATGAAGTTTGTATTTTACTTCTTTCCAGACAGGGAATTCTAGGAGATGAATTATTCATGCATTATTTTAGATTCAGAACAACTCTGTGGCTTCTCTTTATGCAGCTCCAAATACACCAGCTAGAGATTAACAGAAATGAGATGGATCTAGTCAAGTCAGTACGAGCTCTAATGCCACTGATCATGATGTGAAATATAAGATGTTCTTTTTACTTTCTGCAGAAAACATGTTGTGCTGATAATGAAGTAGAAGCTTCCCATAATGTTTGTGGAAAAGAAATCAACATAACTTCAAAGTAATTTTGAAACACAGCATTAGGTCTCCTGCTCAGGGAAACCCCTAAAATTCTCCTGATTTGGCATAAAGGTGCATCAATTGCTCTTGTCACTCCGACAAGTAATGAGAACATAATCCCAAAAAATCAGGTATTTCTGCCAGCAATAACCAACTTTTCAAATAGAAAAGAGATTCCTCAGTAATACAAGTAACACATCAATTAACAGAAAGTAGTCTGACAGCAACCTTAGCAATACTGCCCAAGATTAATGCTGATTTTCAGCTCACAGCTATTTAACTATTACTCAAAATCTGTCCTGCTCTGCAGGTGGGAGACTGGTTCTCCTAAAAACACTATTTTCCATGACTTGAAACACTGCAGGGAAGTGGAAATCATGGTTCAAAAATCCAGAGCTTTTTAAATTATAGCCAAAATTGACATTAAATGTCAACATAGCCTCTAGAGACCATTCATTCTCTCATATTAAAATTTTCTTCTTGAACATATCAGCCAGAAGTTTACCTGCCTTCAGAGCCCTGAATTAGGTTAGCAATGCAATGTGAATACTTCTCTAGAAAAACTAATCTCTAACTTTGAAAATGAAAAAATAAAACTTGGAATTTATCTATTTTTTCACTATTTAATATAGTACCATGAATTATTTCCTGGTAACTAATTGCACTTTATGAGCCATTTGAGAGGAGATGACTGTGCTTGTGATTTGCTGCTTAGTCATATAAATGGCAAATTTTATTCCCCAATTGAATAATGTTGGCTTAAAGTTAGGAATTCTAGACAACAAAAATGTGAAGCTAATATTTGTCTTATATTTTAAATAATTTTCTCTGTCCTCATATACTCTAGCTCTGCACATTGTAAATAAGTACTATTATTTATAGTGATAAAGAGACATTACTTTCATTAAAGGAAATACAACACAAATATATAACAAAATACATAGGGTGGTACAGGAAAGGAAGGAGTTCTCAATGTGGAAGGATTTGCTTAAAGGGTACTTAATAAACACCCAAACACTGAGTTTTCCTGGAGAAATTTTGAAGCAAGATAATGTTACAGCTGTTGAAAATGGAAGAGCTTTCTCTGCTGCCAACAAGGAAAGTAGAGGACAGTGGAATCAAGGATCCATATACAACAGAGTCCTCTGGACATGTCTGTTCAGAACCTCCAAACAATAAATCTTCATTCAGAGTCAAACCTTCTCTCTGCAGTGAAAATGCCCTCAGGAGAGCTGAAAAACATTTTTTGCAGCCATTCCCATCAGCTGAGAAAAGACCCCTCAAATCCTCCCACAGAAACGTCCTCAGTGAGACAAGTAAAACAAACAAAGAGTGATGAGGTGAAAAGCTCATACCTTGACAACATCATTACGACAAAGTATTTGGTTTGTATGTTTAAAAGCAACACAGAAATTTTTCCTCTTCCCTGAGGAACAGAAACACATAAACCTTGGAGTCAAATAGAACACAAACCCACCTGAGCATCCCTCTTTTCTCCAAGTGTGGCATGTTCTAGCAGAAGTGAACCAGAGTCGCAGACAGCCATGGAGGAAAGCACAGAGGAGCAGAGACAAGTTCAGCAAACAGCAGAGCCAGGTTAGCTGGACACTCTGAATTAACTCCCTTGAGCAGAGTTCATGCTTCAAACTTCTACTGAACTAACCCAAGGATATTTCCCCATACTGGAAAAAAATCTGCCCTCAAAGCAAAAACTGCAATTTTCTGGAATGGGCTCATGGGTGAACAGCTGCAGAGCCTGTCCTGTTTACAGTGAATAAATGCTTTTGCAGAGAATACTGTTCTTGGAAAACATTTGGCTTAACATCTCACAGGCAGAATGAGCACAACCTCACATGATGAGCCTCTGTTTTTGGGAGTTAATGTTCAGAGACACAGGGAAATTCTATACATTGCTGTAGTGTTCACAACATTCACCATGAGCAAAACAATTTAAACAAAATATTGTTGTGACCAATCGTCCTCTTTGACCTTTTACAAAGGTTCACCAAAGTTGACTTTTGATAATTGATCACAAAACTTATATTTTTCCAACATTATAAAAAAATCTACCAAAGTTGTCTGGAAGAGGTATGCACAGTTTGGAGCTCCCCCAGATAAGCAATACAATCACTGTAAAGTCAGCTACAATGCCACTGCTATTCATGCAGTCTAGGAAAGCCATGCAGAAGAAAAGAACACGCAGAACTTGAGAAAAGCACAATTATCTCAGCAGTCACTAAAAACAGTGGCTCTGAGTTGCTCAGGGCTTTGCAGGGCACCTGCAGCAAGCTATAAAAATACACCAGTAGGATTTCAAACTCCAAGAAGACAAGTATCATTGGCATTAAACTAAGAGTTGCCATCTTAAACAGAAAAGGGAAAAAGGAAAATTATAATATAACCCCATAAAAATTAAGTATAAACAATTCTTCCCAGCCTACTGTCCATGTAAGCACATCTTTCATTCTAGAACTGATTTTCCTAATCTTATCAATTTTCTGAGCTGCAGAAAAGCCTACCCAGACTCAGGATGGTTCCTTCAGATGCCTCTAAGGCCAGGCTGGCTGCTCCCAGTTTGGGCCTTCTCACTTGTCACCACCATAGCCTTCATACTCTCCTCTCCAGGCAGACTCACTTCTACCCAATTTGCTTAGAGAAACTTGATGTCATTGCAAGCAGAAAAAATTAACATATAAAATAATCACATACTGCCCATAAGAGACAGAAACAGAAAAAGGAAAAGATGAAATGGAAGAAGCCACTTTGTGAGTTTTTTATTTATTTTCACAAATTCAGAATAAACTGCTTTGCCTTCAGAATACTGCATAATTCAAGCACACATTCCCCCAAGGGAATTGGTAGAGAGAGTAAAAAATTGTGCTTTTCAAAGAGAAGGTACATCATCTTCATTTCTAGAAGAGTTCCATAGAAGAATAAAAAACTATTTTAAAGTCCTAGAAGAGATTTTTTTTAAAGAAGAGGTATTCCAAATATTATTTTTTAGAGAAAATATCTATCTCCTTTCTAAAAGGATCATTTAAATATCAGTAAACACTAAAGCATCTAAATACTAGTAAAGGATAGAGGAAAAAAAACCCTGCAGTAGCTCACCAGATGACATCTCAAAGGTAAACTTATCTAATAAAGAATACAGGCCATGAAAAAAATCCATTTTCTTTTGACATTCCTCCAACTCTTTTCTAAAAGGAGAGAGAGTGTAAAGGAAAAAAAAAAAGGTAAGATAAAATCAAAATGGCTTTTGCACCATCCTAAAAGTAAAATAAATGAGTACATACACTGGAATAAAAGTAAACGTGCAAAGCTGCAGAATCTGGCTCACTAGAGTTTGAGATTTCTGCTACAGCTTTACAAAACAATAAATATGTCCAGCAAGATACTGAAAACCTTTTGGATCAAACTGCAAGTGTAAAAAGCAAATCACCAAAAAGTTTCTCATGTGCAATGTTGCATTCTGACTCAGAGGCTCACATCCCTTGTCACATCTACCATGAGAATGCCATTGTCCAAGAACTGTAAAATCTCTTCCGACATTGGTTATAATAATTTGAGAGTTGGCAATTTAAATCTGGCACATAAAATCTTCTGTCAAAATAATTACAGTCTTTTGGGAAAGGTTTTCCTGTGCTGTCTGGATTTCTTTGTGCAAGGTTGTCCCCTTGTCATTTGCAACCACATCCATAACATTTTAATGGCAATTGCTGGACCTTCCACTCTGCTACTGAGCTGTCTTGAATAATTTTGACATTTTTTATTCCCAAGACTAAGCCTGATGAACAGTTTGGGCTGACAAACCATACCAAACAGCCATATCTGTAATGACCAAAAGCAGCTCAATCTTAACTATTAAAGCCACTAAAATGTTCCAAATTCAGAAGCATTATATAATAAGTTTCAAGGTTCCCACTATATCTCTGAACAAAAATATTGCAATTAAAAAAAAAACACACACACAACCATAAACAGATATCCCCTGGCAGTGAATTTTTAAGTACTTTCCAGTTCTATTCCATTCTGTTGTTACATTGTTCTCTTCCTGCTACATTTTTGAGTTTTAGTCTAAAAATGAGGTACAATGGTCTAATGCATTATGAGAACAGACATCAGTCTTTGCTTGCATTTATAGATCATATAAAGCCCACTAAATGAGGATAGAGAAAAATCACCAAAGTAGCTCACCCAGTGATATCTCAATCAAAACCTATCTAGCAAGGAATACATGCAATGACAAAAAGAAAAAAAATCAGTTTTCCTTTTTACTGTACTTCAGACTAAAATATGGTATAACTGCATTCCAATTGAATTACAAGATACCAGGGGCAGAGTCTTCCCTGTAGTCAGCAAACCTACATCAAAGTTTCTTCATACAAACACAATTTAATTCTCACTTAGCATCGGTCTGTCTCAATTTTCAATTCATGAAACCAGAAAATCTGAGAAAATTTTGCCCTAAAAACAGTAAGTGCGCTATTCCTGAAACAGCAGGTCCTGGGGTGATGTGACAGTAATGACAATTTGTTTGTAGGGCCAGTGAAGCACAGCAGACCCCGAGAGCTGGCAGGGCTCCTCCCAGCTGCTCCCTGGTCAGAGGGCCAGGCATGACCCAGGCTGAGCCCTGCGGTCACCAGGAGCAGGGAGCTCAAACCCCAGCCTCACCACGAGGTAAAGCAGGACTCAGGACAGGCTTGGTCACTTCATGCCTTGAGGACTGAATCCAACACGCTGAGGGGCAAAGCTATATGGGAAACCCTGATGAGCTGTGACCCATAGTCTCTATTGTGCACAGATGTAACTGGCCCAGCACTGCCACCCAGCAAAGCAAAGGGCTGACTTTTCTCATCTTACGGGGATTTTATTTCAGAGGAAAATGTTCTACCAGCTCCTGTTGCCAATTATTACCCAAGCAATAGGAAAATCCGAAGACAAACAACCCTGTGACTGCAGGCAGCTGCAGCACTCCCTGTTACTGCAGAGCCTGATCCAGGCACCATCCATTCCCTGTGTCTGGTTCTGCACAGGCTGACACAGCTGAGCACCATCCTGAGCCTGATCCAGGCACCCACATCCATTCCTCTGTCTGGTTCTGCACAGGCTGACACAGCTGAGCACCATCCTGAGCCTGATCCAGGCACCATCCATTCATCCATTCCCTGTGTCTGGTTCTGCACAGGCTGACACAGCTGAGCACCATCCTGAGCCTGATCCAGGCACAGCATCAGCACATTTCCCTCAGCAGAGGGTGTCTCTAATCAGCTTTTTGTCAGAAACCAGCGGTGCATCAGGCATGGAAATCAATAACAGCTTCCTCTGTTGCCCTCATCTCTACTATATTTGTATTTTATATTAAGAGCTTTATCTAAACTGCTGTTTATGAGTATGTTTTGGTAAGCACCACATCATTTGAGGATCCATCTTTTGCGTTTCTCTGTGGTGACATATATACTTCTACATCCTAAATGTTTATAACCTAAATGGTTATAAAAAGGTGATGTGGAAAGGCTGTTTGAACATCAAAGTTTACGGTAATCCAACAATTATATGCATTTTTTCTTGAGCCAATGAAGAACAAGGTGAACTTAATTATCCCTTTCCAAAGGGAGACTTCAAATATTTTTAATTAATTAGGAATAGTTTACCAAGATTTTTGCTTAGCCCTCTGCTTCTGAATCCAGAACAGAGGAAGACAACAGGAATGTCACCAGGAACAATTACTGAGCCCACTCCTCTTGGCCACTACACTGAGCTGGCAGAATAAAAAGGTTTTCTCTTGCTATCCTCTCATTGCAATAGGGATCCATTTGCATTTAGCTCATAAGTCTATGAAAGGCAGATTGTACAAGAGACTGCCCAAGAATAAAAGCTTCTAAAGCATTTTTAAATTTAAAACTGCACAAAAAAATAAGTGTTTCTCTTAAGCTCAAAGACATGTAATCTTTGTTTCTCTTAATCACTCCCATGAAAACACTAGATTTTTTATTTCTCTGGTCTGTGACCATTTCCAGCCAGCAGATTTCACTTAAAATGGAAAAGGAGTTTCTCCCCAGATTATTTTCTTAGAAACTACTGAAGTGTGTCTTCCACGGGTCAAGTTTCAAAGGCCTGAACATTGACCCAAGAGACAGAGAGCAATACAAAGATTAATCTGAAGCACACACACAGTTCCAGAAGGTGTCTTTTTGGTCCAGCATTTTAAAAGTAACCAAGAATCAACCATTAGCAAGAAGGAATTTCTAACAATTGACTGTAATTAGAAGAGGAACAGGTCTTTTGTATAAGATAAACATGATACTCCCACAAAATGCATGCCTTCTATGTCTGGACAGCATCATGTTTATACACTAAACAAAATGAAAATAAAAAAGAAATTAACAGCAAGTCTCCCTGTACATTCCATTCACTTTATATTCTTTGCACACATACTTAAATATGAAAGCCAGCAGAATATCAGCAGCAAATAATCCATTATGGGTTTGAGGTTTATCCACCAGATTAACATCCACTGGCACAAGTTCTACATCTGCATTATAAAAATATTTTGAATTCTCAACCTTCATACATACATCAAAAATAATGACAGCAATTTGCAGTACCTAACACACACAAACACACATTCATTTTATTCTGCGGTTTTTTTGCAATGCCTGTTCCAACCTAATGCTTTCAACATCTTAATAAACTAACACTGATGGCTATAGAAAACTGGAATAAAGCAATAAATGCTCTATAGACTCTCAGCAAAAGGATACAGATCATCAACATTTATGATACAGGAGGGTAGAGCACTGAAAGTTGAAATATCTGAGGAAATTAAACTGAGATGTAGAGGCAGGGTTCAGATAAGAAAATGGTCAGGTGAAGCGATGAGAATTTTTGAAGTGTTTTTTGTAAAATAAAACCTTTGGACAATGAGATCCTATCACCATCCTCCCTGTTTGAACACTGACACATTGAACACTTCCCACTGGAATGCATTAAAAATATCTGATTGAGAACATTTTTGTGCCAGAGGAGAAGAGATGAGAGTTTTCCAGCCTGAATATGCACTTTCAAAATGATGGGCACGTTCTTAGCTTAATGTTGAAGACTAGAAGTACACTTAATTCCTCTTCAATTTTCTGTATGTGAAGTATTTAGGTAGATCAGCTGAGAAAATATTATTGTTGTTTTATGAAACACTGAGCTCTGTATATACCCTCCCCAGGCAGGATTACAGAGGATTTAACACATGTTCCCAGTGCTTTTTCAAGTTTAAATACCATTTCTCAATTTGGGGCTTCAGTACAGCAGTTATATACATTTGCAAAACTTTACACACAATTTTCTAAATGAAACTTGATACCTGTGTCCCTGCCCTACTGAGAAGTGTAGCATTATTAGGAATCTATCTATTGCCCATTTGATTGATAAAGAAAGATGGAAATTTTCACAACCATGAGATTAAAAAGGGCTTCATGTCCTTCAATTTTATATTGTGTCATAAAACTCCAGTGCATTTTCTGATATATGCAGTGGATATAAAGTAGACTTGCAGCCTCCCATGACACTCATTACAGAGCTATAAATACCATTCCCTTTCATTTACAGAACTTGAATTAAAGCATAAAGTCTCTGCTGCTACAGAAAATAAATGTATTTTAAAATCTCATGCTTAATATTACAGAATATCTGAGAAACTACTAAATATTTCAAGGAACTCCTAAGGAAGTCCGAAATGCTTTATAAAAGAAGAAACATACAGTAAGTTAGATTTTTATTAAATCTCAATGTCCTATTTATTACAGAACAGATTGTAAAATTATTAGACCGCAGCTGGCATATTCTCAAATGTTGATATCCAGGAGAAAAGAACTTATTGTTAGTTTTTGCAGTCACTGACACAGACAAATAGTTTGAGTTATTTAAAAGGAGACTTTTAAAAAGTACTTTAAGCATATTTGAGTCTTTGCATAAAAGAAATATATTTAAAATTTTGAAATAAAACCCAAAGAACATCAGGTAATATTGGTAGAATTTTGAACAACTATCTCATGTGTCAGCTCACACATGCAAACAGTTGCAGCACTGATGCCATATGGCACATCTGCCACTAAAATTTGATGTCCAGATTGATTTGTATCTGGTCATTGTTTGTTAGATATATTTACCATTGCTACTTGATCTTTTGTATAGATAAAATCTGGTTTGGAAAGATGGTGTTTCAAACGTTTGACATCTAGGACATGCTAACATTAAATAAACAGAATAATGGCTGTCCTAGGGTGACTTTGTGATGTATCCCCAGCCATCAGTTCTGTTTATGTTGGCTATTAAGTCCTGCACCTTTAAGGCTTGTTCAGAGAGCAAAGGGGGAGAAAAAGCAGCACGGAGTTTGTTTGCAGAAACTGCACTTGCTCCCCCACACAAGATAGCAAGAAAATTATTTTAAACCATACAAGTATCAGTAATTATGTTGTTTTCCTGACATGCAACCATCCTCAGAAAATCACATCAAATTCAGTCTTTGGTTGAGTGCAGAGATTGAGCACAACAGAATATTGGATTCTTTTTCTGAAAGGACAAGTCTCTGAAAGCAAAGGGTATCAAACAAGAAAGAAAATAAAGTAATTTGAATGTGACACCATTTGGGGCTACCCAGACCAAGTCTGAACCAAGAACAATTTTAAATGCATCTGTGTAGTAAATACAGGATAATGTCTAGAACTACTTCTCATAGAGGAGAAAGCTACTCTGTGTAAAACAGACTTTATATATCCATGGATATCACAAGCATTCCTCAATATGAAAAAGAACCTCAGGACACATACCTTAATTTTCCTTTGCATATAGTGGGGTTTTTTTAACAAACTGGAAACCAGTAATATTGTGCTTGAAGGCCATGATTAAATTTCAGCTCACAATCATGAGAGAAATGCTAAATCTATAATAAAATACATCCATTTAGTATTACTCACGACAAGAACAATAATGAGTCCGATTTTTAAGATGTAACATTACACATTCCATCCAATTAGGTTTTAAAGCCGAGTTGCTTAAACATCATCACAGATTCCAATATATTTCATATAAATCCCTCATATTATAAAAGTACATTTAACTTAGAGCAGAATATGTCATTAATAAACTTTATCAGCTAAGACACTCTCTGTAGGTAGATAGCAAATTGCTGATTACATTGCAATTTAAAATATTAAAAAACATTTTTCAATTAATTGAATTTGAATATTTAGAACATGATCTGTTGTTACTGGTCAGAGAAAAATACAATCAATCACGAGGCCGCATTTACACAAATGTTTACGTTTATCTATTGATAAGATTCATACGTTTAAAAAACGAAATTACTCAGGTACATTTCTACTGAATTATCAAATATTACAGTCGTTTCTTTCTGATGAAATTTGGTATTTTGTTACCAAGTTTAAGCATGCAAATATTTGCAAAGTGAACACCAAAGGAGAATTAGCAAGGCCTAAGAGAAGTCACAGCAAAAGTGCAGCATGTGCAGGTCCTTGCGGACAGGCTGCTCTTACCCTGTTCAGCAGGACCCAGCGGTGCGGAGCGTGGGGACCTTCTCCGTGCAGGGCAAACCCGAGCACTGGCCCAAACCACACATTTACAGCTCTTCACAGGCAGTTTAACAGCACTTAAAACACATTGTGTTCACCTGTGCCTCGTTGTGTTCGCGCCTGCAGGGGACACACAGGTGAGACCTGTTAACGAAGTGAAAGAGTGAAACCCTGAATGAACAAAAGGCTCTGGATCGCTGGTGGGACACAGGGCAGGAACACACCCAGTTTTGTTGTAGCCTGAAATTTCATTGCCACATGTTTTCTCAATCTGTGATTTTAACACCAGTATTGCTATCATCCTCAATATGACTCTATAAGTAGCCTTTCATTCACTACTGGAATATATCTTTTTATAGAAAACCACACAAGTCAAATGAAAATTCTGTATACAACAACAGTTGAACAAAGTTAATTACTGCTATTTGAAATAAAAACCCACCTATTGCAAGATACCCAGAGATTTCTGGAAGTGGCCATACTTTAAATGACACTCAAATCACAAAATCATACTGTTTCCCATTTCAGGTTTTCTGTCATGGGATATAATTTGAGAGGATGTTTAAAATTTGGAAAGCTTCAGCTCTAATATAAATATGCAAATAATAGACCCAACATTTTATCACTGTCTGCAGATTCAGTCTTTCTAGCTCAGACAGGTGAACTGCCCTGAAATACAATCTCCCTCTGCCACACTGATTGATTTTCATCAGTTTTCATCTCCAAGAGCATCTTTGTCATTTCCAGTTAAGTTTCAATTTCATTTCTCATCTTGACGGGCTGTGGAAACAACATTTGGGGGGAAAGGGGTGGGGGTGGTATCATGAAGACCAAACTAACCGTGCTTGGTTAGAATCACCAGGTGGTGATTCTTCTGCTTTGTCTGTTAAATAAACAGATCTAAATAAACACACAGCTATTCTCAAATATCAATTTGAAATACAAGTTAAATATCTTCAACATTTGTTTATACTAAATCTATTCATACAGACAGTGAAACCATTTTGTGATAGGAGAGTCAGAGAGACTTATCAACTGATTCACATCTTGTTTAGACAGATACATAAAAAATAAAGAGGCTTTAAAGGAAACAGTGTTAATCTATATCCAAAAGGTATCTAAGGAACAGAAGCAAAACCTGAAATACTCAAAACCCTCGGGTACCTCCAGAGGTACCTGAAGTTCATACAGGGGTAACTTTTCCACATTACACAATTCTGCAGGATGTTTCCAGGCTGGGCTGAATGGAGCAGACCTTCACATGAGCAATCTCAGCCATCCTCTGAGTGAGTGGAATTGTGTCTCTCTCACTGTGCCAACCCACAGGCAATCCAGAGGAGCTGCTTATTTCAGGGCCAATAATTAGAAAACGTGCTCAGAAAAGTAATGGGCTGGTACCACTGCCAGGACCCTTCTCTCTCAAAAAATAAACAGTAACTCAGCCCTGCCCTGCTGGGTGTGGAATTGCTCCCTGGCCTTAAGGATCAGGCAGTCTTTCCTGCACCCTAACGGCATTCCTAAATTCCCTCTCCTCTCACTGCCATCATGGCACACACAAGGGTGCTGACAGGCTACTTTACCCTCTGTTCAGCTACAAATGATCTCTCTCCACTTTCAAACCTGAATCCTATAACCCAGTGGAACTCGTGGTGCCTGTAATCAGCATTGTGAGCATACAGGGTTCACATGAATAGCAGTGATGCTTAATACTGACTTCAGAAAAACACTGATATGCTCTATTCCAAGGGATTTAAGGTNCCAGGACCCTTCTCTCTCAAAAAATAAACAGTAACTCAGCCCTGCCCTGCTGGGTGTGGAATTGCTCCCTGGCCTTAAGGATCAAGCAGTCTTTCCTGCACCCTAACGACATTCCTAAATTTCCTCTCCTCTCACTGCCATCATGACATACACAAGGGTGCTGACAGGCTGCTTTACCCTCTATTCAGCTACAAATAATCTCTCTCCACTTTCAAACCTGAATCCTATAACCCAGTGGAACTCGTGGTGCCTGTAATCAGCATTGTGAGCATACAGGGTTCACATGAATAGCAGTGATGCTTAATACTGACTTCAGAAAAACACTGATATGCTCTATTCCAAGGGATTTAAGGTCATTCTCTCTAATCAGTCTAGTCAGTCCCTGAAATTAAAGGTTATACACTACAAACTATACACTCTGTGAACTACTCAGAAAACATATTTCCCAATTATTAAGCTGAATCCTCAGAAAACAAATGTGTTAATGTACCTGGTAAATAACGAATATGAATAAGCCATATGAAAGACATTGCAATGGGCCAAATAAATAAAAGGCTAGTTATTTTGTTCTTCAATAAATCTGAAAAACACTCCCTATAGCCTACAGAGCAAATCACAAGGGATTGGACTCGGAGACTCATCAAGAGAGGTAGGAAGTGAATGAAATGTTATCCATAGTGACAATATTAAAGCATCATGAATATGTAAGCTATTGAGTTTTTAGACTAACAAAGTTCATAGTACATTTTGTTTATTCACAGCCTGCAAGTTCCACTGGGTTTGTATGGAAATTAAAATTAAATATGAAATAATTGCCATTTTCATTCAAAATTTATTTTCCCAAGTAAAAACTAAACACAATAAGAACTATGAGGTTTCAATAATTATTGATTGAGTCTGACTATCCTAAGATCTCAGTGGAGCAATTGAATTATTTGCATAATTAACTTTTAATATCTATATTGTTTAAAGATTTTCTATGTAACTTGAGCTCTATTAGAAAGTAAAACTTTATTTTATTAGGAGTGTGGGTAAAATGAAATAGCAACCTAAAAAATGAAAGAAGACAGTCCTAGAAAATTACATCAGTTGAGGAGTTACAAGTCTGGCACAAAACAAAGTTAAGTACAATCTCTAATTTGTGAAAAAAGAAGATGAATCTCAAAACAAGGAAAACTTCTCCAATTCCAGAGCAAGGCAACTCGCATCTTTTGCAGTTATGCAAAATCCTATAAATCTGCTCACTGACACCAAACTAAGGTACCACCACCCCAATCTACCCACCAGAAAAAGCAAAGTTATGCATTTTTAACAGCTTGAAACACAAGTGTTAGCAAACGAAGTTTGCTCAATGGCAGAGCTGCCTGGAGAGCCCCTGCACCACAACACCCAAGGGAAGCCAGCCACTCTGGAGTAGGGAATTCTGTGGTAGAGATGTCTTATAAAACCTGCTCTTTATAGTTCATTTCTCAAAGAGAAACAAATTGACCAGCTTACATGAAGCTTGTCCATATTCAAAGAGATGTAATTGTCATTTTCTTCTATTCCTTCCCAGAATGCATTTTAACTTGCAGCTCTTCCTTACAGACACAAACTCACACAAAACAACCTTATATAGAGAACAGTCTCTTTCCAAGATCTATTCCAGCAGTACTTGTAGCTCTGAGACTTTAGGCCAGGGCTTCCATGTGCCTAGTTCATTAATAAAACACTACTTTTAATATGACAGGAACTGTATATGCTGCATAAACTGAGCCATGTAAGTCATATTCACAAGAGCAAGTAGCAGAAGGCAAAACCAGATTGACCTCTTCCTTCACATTTCCATCACATCCAGCATAGTAAAGCTTGGATCCAAAGTACTTATGAGGGAATGGAATACAAACTAAGTAAGTGATTAAACCGACATAAGGTAAATGTTAAATTTCATAAAGAATATATGTAGCACTTCATAAAAACTTTTTAAAAATGAAAAAATAAGTTTTATGTATTTTTTCATTATTTTTCATTTTTAGAAAAGCCAGGAAATAAATGTCTTGAGCCAAAACAAAATAATAGAACAAGTGAAATGTCTCCTAGTTGCACACATATATATTAGTTGAGAAAAATACTTTACAGCATAATAACTAGATATATCCCTTATGTAACATTAGTCCTACAGGCTTTAAAAACCTGCTACTAAAATCCCAAGAGTTTGTACTAAAGTAGGTGATTTATGACCCTTGTTTTCAGACATGCTTAAACATTGATCAGTTCAGCACAAATCTCACTGTGAAAAAAGGAAATCAATTCTGGGTTTCAGTGAATGAAGCAGTTTGGTAAAGATTCATGTGCTTTATATATAATGATCTAAAAATCAAAGTTGTGTGATTGAGGATCCACTCCCTTAAAGTATCCTTCATACAGTGAATGATGCCATTTGATAGTTATTTAGTGGTTTTAGTAGAAAAGAGCAGTTACTTCAAAAGGATGCACTTGTGGGAGCAGTGCCCCATAAACCAGCACAGGCAGCTGCATTTCCATGCTGGCATGGACTGCACCAAGTTTGAGGGTTTCATTTAAGGTCTCAGTGCCTCTCTGCACCTTCAGAGTGAAAACCACATGTGGGTCAGCCAGTGACTGACCTGCCTGCCCTCCACAACACCAGGTGTTTGTGCTGTACAATGTCCAAAACAGGCATTTTCCCAATAGCAGTGAGTGTGAGTGCAATGAGATAGGTGATGCAAGTTTGAATGATCCCATTTGGAAGTGCACTGCAGCTCCAGGGCTGGACTAACCCAGGAGTTGTTGTGAGCAGGGAAACCTCTGCATGCACAGTGTTTGGCAGGTGTGCAAGACACTGCCCTGCTTTAAAGGACCTTCTTATGTAAACTCTTCCCATTTGGAAATGTGAAATTTTTTTGTGTCCCGATAGGAGGACTTTAATGGAGAGAAAAAAAAAAGTTAAAAGAAAAACTTGGAATCCAAAACTATGAATTCAGTATAACTGCTTTTAGATATTCAGTAATTTCCACAGGATTGCTGAAGAGTAGTTTGTTTTTATTCTCACTGGCTCACAGATCTAGACCAAAAGCCCATTTCTACCCTGCTTGTCACACACAATCAGTGCCCAGGTTGGGCTTCCAACACCTTTCAGTTGTAATTGTCAGGCAAAATCTCAAGGCAATGAGGCTGCACAGATGAAGTGCAAACTTTGCATGAAGACAGTGGAGTCAGGAGCCATAACTTCTACTTAAATAACTTCTACATCCAGAGTGATTTAAGCCAGGAAAATAAACAGATTTTTAACCATCTGACTGGTTTGTCATTTTGTAAAATTATTACTTTTGCCCAAAAGACATTTCAAAAATATATATAAATTAAATATAAATAAAATATATATATAATTTATTCTGACAATAACAGATACACCACAGTCAGCACATTAATTAAAAAGGAAAATCTTTGAGGTTTCTCTAGACCTGAACCTTCTAGGCAAACGACTTCAGTCAATTTTGTCTACAAAACAGAGACAAGATTTATCTTGCTATAAAAATGAATCTTTTGTAAACAGTCTACTTTTCTCTGACATATGAATTTATCTTTCACATAAATATTTAGAAATTCATTCCAAAGAGAAATTAAGAAAAAATCTTGAAAATGTCTTTTGTGACGAAGATTTTGGATGAGAAAGATATGTAAAAGAAGAAAATACCTATTTTTTGCATCAAAATAGCCTGTAAGTATTCACTCTTTTGGTTCTCATCAGTCCGTTTCACCTAAAGCAATTGACTACTGCAATTGCTTTGCTGAAGCCTCCTTTAAATTCAGGCCTTCATTCTCCCATTTTTAGTACCATTAGACAAGCTTGACTGGCAGTCAAAGAAAAGGGCCCTGTTCAATAGATCCTGTCATTTGTAATATTTCCTCATAAGTACTGGTGTTGCAACTGATGTCATCCTTTCATTACCTTACCTGGTAACAGATCTTCCCAGAATATATTTCTTTCATGAGGCTCTTGCTCTGCACTTGCTTTAACTTAGGTTTTTTTCTACTTATAAAATGCAAAGCTCTGTGGAGATTTCATGGCCTGAATTTCCTGCCTAAACTCAGAATGAACTTGCTACACACTGATAATCGAGATGGAATACAGCAAACACCAACACATCATAACCTTTTTCATAAATTTGAACTTTGAACTGCTGTCCTAAATTAAAAATTAAAAACTTCTTTTGATCATCCAAACCAGAAGTAATCCTTTAAAAATGGTGGTGTTACTGTTTTACTCATTCACATCTTATGTGGGGGGAGAAGCAAGTCACCAAGCAAGTCTCAACCATCTTCCTGTGCTACTGTCCTGTAGCTCTTCCTGTGTTACAAAACTCCTGTGTGAATACATCACTATCCTTGGCCTAGAAATGCATTTCCAGAACAACCATGCTGTTTTCATTGCTTTCTGGAAGCCCACAGGTTATTAAAACAGAGAATTGGATTCATGAGTGAAGCTGTTCAGGAGCACTTTCAACTGCCTATAAAATGCAATATTAAAAAATCTGTCTGATTTTCCTAACTGGCACTACCAGGATGACCTCAGGTCACTTATAGTGCCTGTCTTTTCACATTATGTTGTCCCTGAGATTACTCTGAAATTGTGCAAATATAAAAAATGAGTAAGTGCTGCAATATCAGTAGATTGGCTGCTGCTCTGGTTATGTATCTAATTAGGCTTTAAGATGGAAATAGATGGTGCTAGATTTTGATCCAAATATGGATCTAAAATCCAGCATTGTTTTCCCCAGAACATGAATTATAACATTCTATTCCATGATAGACAAATGGCTTTTTTTGTTTTTATGAAATCTGAGGTTATTAAAATACAGTTTTCTTTCCAGAAGCAGTTTCCTTACAGAGCAGCCAAAGGCACAACCACTTAAATGTGTCCCTTTGCTAGAGAGGTTTTCACATCTCTAATTACAATGTTTCTAATTATCTGGTTTATATCACCAATTATAGTCAGACTGGGTGGGTTCAGCTCCACCACCCCACAGAAGCTCATTTACACCAACATGCATAAGCAGGGTAAAGCATTTCCATTTGTATCCCAGTTGCAGCACATCTGTTCTCAACAGAGACAGGTTCATGAAATTTAGTCAGAAATTGACAAAACTTAGATATTGATAATGGAAGAACTATCACAGTCACCTACAAACATATGTGTGTGTGGGGGGGGTTTATCTTGCATAAATCCAAGAAATCAATATATTAAGCATAAATGTATTTGACACTTAACATGAGGGTAAATGTGTGTAAAACTGTCCTCAATATTGCTCAGTTATTGATCATTTTCCAGGCAATAACATCATGAGTCAAAAGCTAATAAAAGGAAGACAACAGCTTCTACTGCTATTTTTTTTTAAATTTTATTTATCAAATTACTATATTCTACCTTCAAACAGAACAAGTAAAATAAATAAATTATTCAGAATCTCACTTAGGAAAAAAAACAAACTGTTTTTAGTTTCGTTTTCCCTCTTCTGTCTCTAATCCTATCTTAGAACTGGAATTTTTTCTCCATGCAGTTTCCTAGTATAGTTTGTAAAGTTCAGAAATCTGAAATTAAGGCTATTTGAGCCACAAGAAATTCAAACCTGTCAATCAGAAACTATTAATGATAAAAAACTCTATTATTGTGAATTTGAGCAGATACATTACCAAGAATGCAAAACTTTTGAGAGACCTGAGAATGATCAATCAAGAGTGTGAAAACATTATCTTTTTTAAATGGAGTTCCATAGAAATTAACTCCAGGTAAAAGTTGGCAAAGAATGGGTCACTCTACCTGGAGCACAGGTGCACTGAAGGAAATGCCTTGGAAGCTGTCCAGCATTGCACAACAATCTGCCTCTGTCTGCAGTTCCAGCAAAGCATTGTGAGCTTCTCTGCTGCATGGACAAGGTGCCTTTCATTTGTATCATCAAAATCTCCACAAACTTTCAACTGCTGAAGAAAGAGAACATTTTATTCAAAAACAGGCCTGCACAGGCTGGTCAGCTAAACAATTTCACCTTTTTTGCAGGCTCACTGCTTCATCAAAACGCAGAGAGAAAATTATGTAAAATCCAAAGGCTATTTGAGGTTCAAATTATTTAAATTTCAACACACAAAAGATAATCTTTAAAATGAGAACTCCCTGCACTTAGCAGAGAATGAAGGAAATGGTTTGTAGCTTCTACAAACCTGAGGCCTGAATGACCAACCTCACACACAGTTAATGAGACACTGCAAAGGTAAATATAGACCCAGGACTTTGCTATTCAATGCAAGTATTCCAATTAGAAGAGTTCAATGGATTTGACAGCCAGCCCAGCAAGTTCACAGTGGGACGTTTTTGGACACAGAGTAGATGCTACGTGACCAACACCACAACCATTTTGTAGGGGACAAATATGGGCCTGGAGAAGCCCCCCTGGAGAGCCCCAATTCAGTGTGATTGAGAGAGGCCACTCTGCTAACACATATTCCCTGCTCTCTGCACACATGCTGATGGATGGGCATGAAAGGATGGAGATGTGCAGTGTGAGCAGATACCCATCATTGCCACTGGATCCTTTAGTGGATAGCACCACCCTTAAGGCTGTGCTGACAAATATTACACAGTCACCAATGGAGACTGACTTTCTGCACAGCACCCAATATCTGTGAGACTTAGAGGCAAGCCCATTGAAGGGCAACAGAAATTCAGTCTTTTCCTTGACAGAGCAGAAAGAAAAGAGCTCCACGGGGGAAATGCAATTACCATGGACTTTTACTCTCTGAGTTTTCTTAGTGCAATATGAGAACAGTATTAATTACTTCCTTCCAGTTTATTACTCAGCTGACAAGCCTCCTCAACATCCAGCTGGGATGGCCATCGTACGTTGTAGTGCAGGAAATTAAAAGTCATATTTCAAAAATGTCTCAAATTTCATTGCTTGATTTTTAGAGGGGCTCTTTTCCAAGACAAATCTACAGTTTACTTTCAGTAGTAATTGGTAGAAAAGCAGGTGTTCAATTCTCTTGAATCCAGAAAAAACAAATGGCCAATAGCAGATAGCTGTAAAGCATGGGCAACCTAAAAATGAAGGTCACACTTGAAAACTTTGCTCATTTCCCAGAGTCCAGTGTTAAATTTATGAGTGAGAAGAGTTTTGTTTACTTTCCGTATTTTCTGTATGTCCAGCTGAAATGGCTGTCAGTAGGGTAAATGGCAGAGAAGGATTCAGTACACCCTTTCCTGGGCACAGATGCATCACCCAAGGCAGGATGAGCAGAGTCAGTTTGTTCTCTCTGGTTAAAGTTTCTCACTCATTTCTGAGGGAGGCAGACACACATTCACCAGGCTATGTTAAAAGCTTCTAAAATTATGATTATTTTCTAGTAATTTCCAAACCATCCATGCTTTCCTTGTTCTCAGCAGAGCAGAAAAACTTTCCCAGAGCTGGAAATGCTCAGTATGGTTATCAGGCTCTGTATCACCTCTATCAGGTGATGTGACACAAATTCAGTTTTTACAGCTTTTGGAATATGTATTGCTGTCACAGTCAATATTTTGATACCTCCAGAGAAGAATACAGGGTTCTTTAAGTGCCAAGAGAAACCCCAGCTGTCTAAGGAACAGATCACTGAAAGTCTGTGGGAGGTTTTACATTTGCAGCTGTAGACACTCATTTCCATCACGGGAGGATGGATGGTATCTCAGCACCAGCTTTACATTGCCAGGATTTGTGCATCAGATGAAGACCAGGAGCCATTAATGAAACAGGAGAGTTGTGTTCCTCTCACAACAGAGAATTTTCTTACAAACCCTTTGGTTTGCCAGCCTACTTGAAGGAATATCAATGATATTCATTACACTGCTAAAGGTTAGTAGGTTGTTTTCTTTGATACTGTAATCAGTTCAATGGCTGATTTCCATAGGCCCAATGGCATTCCTCATGTTCTTATTTCTCAGAGATAATATCTACTCCAAACAAGGAGACCAAGCTCTCCTTATTTCAGCCACCCCATAATATCTTAATTTTTTTTTCTTGTCCTGAGTCTATTAAAAACATGCCATTCTATTTCTGAATTGCATGAAGTTATACAGAAACATAACATTTGGGAAGATGTCGCACTGATAGCAAAAGGATAAACTAGCAAAAAACTAGCAAAAAAACTAGCAAAAAAAACTAGCAAAAAACTAGCAAAAAAAACTAGCAAATCTAGTTTTCCTTTGAGCGTTTCTAAAAGTATTTTGAAATGGAAACTGTCAGCACTGAAACACAGAAATTGCTGTTTGCAACAGTAGAAGGAGCAGTGTTTCTGTCACTGTAAACCTTAATGCAACTTAGTAACTGATGGTGTGCATGTGATTTGTTTCCAAAAATCAAGTGGAAAAAAAAAAAACAAGAAGAAGAACCAAGTATCCAGCCTTACACACTTCAAGAGTGAAGACAGACAGTATTTTAGTAACAAACAGTTACATTTTTCTTTTTACAGGACTATTCATAGCCTCTCCTGGGGTATAACTCACGACTTGAAGATTGTGCCAACCATATATTTTATAACTAGATATTTCGTTTGTCTTGTATTAATTGATCCCAAGGCTTTTTATACTATTTAGATGTGGGTCTAATTGCCTTTTAGAGGATGGATGAACTCTGAGTAGAGAAACTAAGTGTTTTATCTGTGTTGCTTTTCATTACAGTAACCATGTGGAGGGCTCCTATAACAGGTCAATTCTTTGAAAAGGAAGAATATGAGAAATTGCATCAGAATTAATGCACAGGAAAAGAAATTATAAAAAAGGAGGGGGAAAACCACTAAGATCAGAAAATTTTCCTATAGAAGATAAAAAAAATGCAAATATGAAACTTATCATGAGGATTTCAATGTGTTTTTCAGAACAGTAGAAAGGAGAATGCCCTGTGTGAAAATCCAGAGAACACAATTTCAGTTCTAGAAAGAGGCAGCAGAGGCGAAATAGGGTGCACAAGATGAGGACAGACATTCTGGTGCAGAGAGAGGTACAAACACAGGAGGTTTGCAGGGAGTGACTTCCCAAGGGAAGCCAAGTACCTTTTTTTACTGGTGCTCAGCTAAACTGTGAGCAAGTTTAAGTATGGCCAGGTACATTTCAGAGACATAAATCCAAAAGGAATAATTAAATAAATGTATAAGAAATGGGTCCATTAGTTGCTTTTACACAAACCAGTCCCTCTACAACTGTCAGCTCAGGAAGACCAAGTTGTTTTCCAGAAAAGTGGTTTAAAGTTGGGAGCAAAATGAGCTTCCAGTGTGAATAACAGATTGCTTGTGTTCCGCATATTGAGAAGTGCCTGGCATTGCCATATGGGCCGCACACATACAATGAAAGCTTGCTGATGATACAGAGTGTCATTCTAACAAAATCTGCTTTTTGTAAAACTTCATCTGATATTTCTGGTTAAACTATTATTAAATATTTCTTTCCAATCTAAGTTAAGATAATAATTAGCAAGTCCTGCTCTCCGCAGATCTCGACAACAATCCATGTAATAAACCATCTGTGGCCAGCTCCCAGCCAGGTGACTTTGCCTTAAATGCCTCCAAGCTGGAGCACAATGCCTTAAATAGAGCAAGTAGTTTTACCATCAGCTGGAACTTTTTCCAGTGCAAGTCCTGAAACTGAAAAACCCTATATAATAAACTTGAAAGAGAGTCTATATCAAACAGTTCCTTGAATTCCCTCCTGATTCCTAGATGAGACAAAATGTATCATTTTCAAATTATTTAATTGCTTCACCTTTCCCTAATTTGCATGGCTTCTGTGCTTAGTTAGGAAGTTGAAACTTAAAATCAAAAATAAAGAAAAATCTTGACTTTACTCTTTTCCCCCTGAATAAAACCTCTCCTTGTATAAACAGCCCATTTTTCTGATATTTTGATTGATAAGTTGCTTCTTTTTGGGTTTGTGTTTCTTTGTATAGTTTTGATTTAATGCAATATTTATTTAACCCAATATACTTTGTAACTCCTTTTTTCTGAAATTAAAAAAAAAAAATTTTAAAAAAAAGAGAACAGTAACCATCTCCCAAAACCTTCTCCTTCTTTCCCTTCCTATGTATATATAACAGTAAAAACATCCCTCCCTAGAATACTGCATTTCAAATTGAAAACACTGGAAAAAATCCTACTGGAAGTCAGCAATTCAGTAGATTTGAAAACAAAGGAAAGAAAGCAGAATGATAGTTGTTAATTATTAATCAGCAATAAAATGTAATAGCATTGAAGAAAGGTACAAAGCAAAAGGTTAATACCCACCTTACAATATTTATAATGCTGGTGGCTGATATCAGACACTGAAGGAATCAATCAAATAGGCAATGGGGTCACAGACATCAAGAACATGCTCTTAAAAACCAATTCTGAAAGCAAGGCATATGCCAGGTGCCTTATACAGGTAGTAAAAAGATCAATTCATAGAATTAATACATGCTTCTAAATTTTTTATGCTACATTTAAAACAGAACAGAATTCCATTGCCTGTAATGAAAGAAGATGCATGGCAGCATCTGGAAAAATTTAACAGTTTCAACAGGCACAGAAAATTATCTGAGAAGCTCTCTGAACTACTGTCCAATTTCTTTACAAGGCCTAAAAATCTAAGGAAACCCCAAGCACAAATGTTCCCAGGGCTATTACAGTGTTGTAAGCAGTAGAAGTGGTGGCTGGGAAATCAGAAACTGGTCAGTCTTCTGCAGATCCTGGAACAGATGACTTGTACTGGGCAATACAGATTCAAATATCATCAATGCCAGTCAGCAGCCAAAATATAATAACTGATGTTTTTCTAGCAAGTCAGTGCTGTTAAAAGCCTGTTCTCTTCTCAGGGAGTTGCACAGCAGTTTGACAAACGCAGATGTGTCAGTGCAGTCCTCCTGGACTCCTCCAAGCTACCTGGCTTCAAACAAAAAGCTTGGTCAGAGGATTGAAAAGAGAATATTTCTTAGTTTTCAAACTTTCTAAAGCAACCTCAGACATCCAACATTAATGTCAGGCCACAAACATTAGGAGATACTCATTCCAAGAGAAGCCATCTTACAAAAAGTGTTTGGAAATACACTGCCCAAAATGGAGTAATGAAAAGAAAGGCGATTGCAGAAGCTGCCTACACACCCAGGAAATTACTTCTTTTTCAGGAAAAATATGTTGTTTTTCCATTTAACTCGATGTCCTGTCTCACTAATAAAGGTACCCCTGAATATTCATTTTCATGGGAACACTCTGCTTTGTTGTTGAATATTCAGCAAACATAATTTTGCCTTTCTAGCTGGAACTGTCTCTATAAACCTCAACTTTCATCTGTTTTATTGACTTCCTCCTGTTATTCAAACACAAAAAGTAAAGATAGTTTAATATTGCCACATAATTTGTTGTGTCAGCCTGCAAGAACTATGTTACTATTATAGAACAACCCAGGAACACAGCTATAATGGAAAAATAATAACCCACCAGGCTCAAGTATCTGCACAGAAGCAGCAAAAGATCCATGTCCTCTTTCAATTTCTCAGAATAATATTTTAGGTGGCAGTGATTTATTTCTTTTCACACATTCGAGCTTTTTGCCCTCTCACATTACATATTAACATTTCAATAAAAAATATAATAAAAACTCAGAGGCTCTGAACTTGATGGATGAGGATGCAAAGAAGGGTGAAACGTAAATGCAAATGTGCCTTTGTGCTAAACTGTTACTGAACAACCAATTTAAAGGAGTATGGTTCAAAATTGTGAATAGAATTGAATTCAATAGAACTAAGTGTCTCTGACACTTAAGAAAATACATTCTTTATTGTCAATGGGAAAAGGAGATATTTCCTGTGCAATGCAACTGTCCAAAATCCACCATTCATTAACACCAATCGAATATGACAATGACAAACTGAATACTTACTCAAATAAGATTTGGACCCCTTGTCTTTTTAAAACTATATATGTACTTTGGTGCTCTTACAAGCAGAATTTATTTCCAGACCACCGATATGTGGGGAAATATATTTCCTTCCAGAAATCTCTGTCATAATTTTAACAGCTTCCCAAAACACTGAATTCATCTCAGACTTGCAGCCCAAGTTCTGCAGCCTCTTATTTTGAATGCATTGAAATTGCACTGATAATCATGTTATTGCTAAATGAAAAACAGGGTCACATTATGTTAATGTTATCAGCTTTAGTATTCAGATTTTTTGCACTGTTAATGCTTTTAACTTTATACTTATAATTAAGTAATTTTCATCAAATTACTCCCTCACACAAAAGGCACAGTAGCATAAAAACTGATACAAATATATTTATCCTGAATAGGAAGTCATTGCATGGCATCAATAAAACTGATATCTTCAGATTAATGAAAATTATTGTAACATAGATACAAAAAGAATAAATACAATTTTAACATAATACTGTGGTTTTCTTCTGATCTCTCAAGATACAAATAAGCAATTAACCTGCACGTCATTTTTCACAGAAAAAAGACTCCTTCTGTTGGATAAGAGGGCATTTGGGGTCATGCTGGCAACCAGAAAGTGGAATGGAAGGTCTGGAATTCTGCTGCAGCTGCTCTGGGCAGAAAGGTGATGCAGAAGAAATTGTCAATAATTCTGAGTGCTGACTGTGCATTTCCAGGTTTATATTTATCATATTTATACTGTTAAAAGGAACAAAAATATATGCTGACTCCTAATATATTTTACTACACCCCCAAATTTAGGTCTTTATATATGTCCGTAATTTAAGTTTTTTCAAATGCTTGAAATGGTATCTATATTGATTGAAATCTACCAAACTAAACAAAGTAGATTGTGCAGAATATTCCAAAAAGACAATCCAAAGAGTTTACATAAAGCTTGAGAAACCAAGGAAATCCACAAATTATAGAATTAAGAAACAATGGTTGAACATAGATAGAATGAGATCTGAGACAACAATAATAAGATTATATCAGTTTACAATGCATTTTATTAAATGAAAGAACTGTTAGAACTAATGGGGTATTTTTCTTCAAATTAGATTTGCTTTGTAGATTTCCTCAGGAGTCAGTTAAGTCTGAAGAAAATCAGTTTGCTAAACTTAAGTTAAAAACATTTAAAGCAGCAAATGCTGGGTCTAATACATGTCAGAGTGGATAAATTCAAAGCTAGAGGCTCCAGTCTTCCAACATGGCTTCAGCTCTGATTCCAACAACACACATACACAGAGTGAAAAGGGATCCAGCCTGAACACACTGGGTCATTTTTACTGTTTGGACATGTATTATTCAAAGTATAATATGTGTCGAAAACAAAGGATCTTTCAGATAGATAACTGTTACTTTTTAAAATGTGTAAGTATTTAAAGCTATCAAACAAGTCAAGTAAAATGACAGACAGTAAAACTATATGGTCAAAACTGATCACTCATCACAGATCACTGCGCATACACCTATGATATTATCTTACTTTCATTGCACTAAATTAAAGCCAAACTTTTCTTCTCAGTGTAAGCAGTACTAATAGTCCTCAGCAGGTCTATTTTTGCAATTGTTTTTCCCAGAAGAAAATGGGTTGGGTTGGGGGTTTTTTTTCTAATGAGAAATATATTATTTCACCTCAAATTAATTTAGAATTGATTGATGGGAAAATTAAACCTTGGACAGAAAGCAATTGTGGAGCTTTTTTTAGCCAATAGGGAAACGCTCTACAAAATTGCGGTGTGCAGAGACAGCTGTTGCTATGGAAACTGTTTTGCAACCTTAGATGTAACAGCAAGTACCAGGTGTCTGCTGTAATAAGGCTTTAAGGCAATTACAAATTGTAAATAAAGTTTGCTTCCAAACTGGTGTAGCAATAAGGGTGGATTTAAACCAGGTATGATCTGCATACCTAAAGGACAAACTGTCTCTGGATGACGTCCTGGGGAGAAGGGGCTGGTGGCCAACACAAAGCTCCCAAGCCCTTGGCACTGCTGGACAGGCCCCTGCTCCCAGCCCCAATGGCCAGAGGAAGCTGGGCTGTGGCAGGAGTCACAGAGCAGAGTGCACAGCCAGCAAAGGACCAGCATCTCTGGGACAAACAACACACAGCACAGCCACTGACTTCACCTCTGGTCACCCCCCAAGCTGGAGGAACCACAGCTCCACGGCACAGCTAAAGGGAAAGGGCAGCACCTGCATGGGAAGGAGCCCTCTCAGCTGCAAGGGCCATTTCCCAGCTACACACAGACATTTCCTTCCAGCACTGACTCAGCTTCTTCTGAATGCTCCCAAGTAGTAACAGATAGGTTCCCCCTGTATCCTGACAGTAGTATATATCAAAATTAACCTTCCGCTTTCCTGGGATATTTTAGAAGACTATGGTACATTTATTCCTGCATTTCAGTGGTGGACTTCAATTTCCAAAGCCCCAGCTCTTAAAACGCACTTTGCTAAGTGGCAACATGGAAGTTACTCACATTGCCATTGCTGAGTCAGAGCCCAAAGCTGGCATTGTTGAGGTCAATTAAATTTTCTTTGGATTAGGTCATTTTTGGTAGATACATCTTTACAAATTTTGCCTTGAAGAAGATACCAGACACTCTTGGGTTTCTTGTGTCCTTGGGCTTCTTTCAGTGCTCAGAAATTCTGAACAGGTACATGGTAACTGACGCATCTCAGAGCCACTTCCAGAGGAAGACAACTGCTGCTTGGGGTTTTGGCTGCTGGCTGGGGTTAAACCAGGACCCTGCAACACTGACTTTATCTCTGCCAAGGGCATCCCACTCCAGGAAAAGAGGATGAAGGGAAGCTCAGTCTCACCTGTCTGCACACACAGCAGCACAACTGTAACCAGTCTGGGGACAAACTTGAGGGATGATTCCTCACATGCCAGCAGTTACAATCTCCTGGGCTTGATCAGGCATTTCTAAGCCAACATAACATTAATGATTTGACATAAAAAGAGATCCTTTTTAAAAAACAAACTCACTTAAAACTTATGCAAGAGAAAATTGTATTCTTCAATACAGATTTTCCCAGCATTCCCACTTGCTATAGGGAGTCTCTGGTTGCTGCCTGATGAAATTTGTTTCTCATTACAATCACATGAACTCCAAATGATTGCATTTATTGAAGTGCACATGACTATTTCTGGTCAGTTAGTGCATAAGAGAAGCCCTGGAAGTCATGCCTTGTATTCCAGACACAACATAAATTTGACTAGAGCTTTACAACACAGTATCAGAAAGTCAAGTAAATGGCAACCGTGACAAAGAGCCAACTCTGGAAAAAGCAAAAGCACATTCATCTGTCCCTGCAGTGCTGAGGGGGTGGAAGGAAGGGAGGAAGAGGTGCAGTGGAGCATAGTCATTTATCTCAATTATTGTCTGCTTCTCCTAAATCAGTTCTGACAAGAATTACATTTCATAATATCCATTATTCTCCCAGCCTTGTTGGGTTTGGTTCTCTCTCTCCACATTAACAAGTTCATTGATGTCTCCCTGAACCACATCTCCTGCTGAACAAGCCCTGGGCTGGGTGGCCCATCAACACCCACACACCCTGTTCTCACAAAAGGGCCTTTGCCCTTGAGAATGGAGTACCCCTAAGAGAAGGTGTTTGTTCTTCTGGTCCCAGCCAGAAGACCTTATCTGCAAATGATTAATATTATTTTAACAGTGCATAAATGTGCAGCAATAGGAAAAAAGCAGGAATAGCAGAGAGGTGACTTCTTCCTAGGGAATTTTCTTTAAAGAGGAAAAAAGGGTTTTCAAATTGTGCTGTAAGTTGTTAAAAATTTTATCTTACTTCAAATACATGATGACCCTTTTTTTGCTATCTTTGCTTTTAGTTGAGTTATGAGACTCATAAACTAATGCATATTTGATTTCTTTGATATACAAAAAAATGAAAAGATTTTATGTTTTCAATATTAGTGATTTACAGAAATCTAACCTAAAGATAATTACACTTTGCTAAATGAGATAACATACCTTTCTACTGTAATGCTATCAGGAACACAGTAATAGAGAAACTTTGATCTCACAATGGGGAAAATACCATTTTTTTAAAAGGCTTTGATTTTTTTTTTCTTTTGCAAAAAGAGAATCCCAGCAGAGTGTATATTACAGTACCACCATGAATATTAAACCCTTTGGTTTAGTGCAGCCATTACATTTGTTCTCTATCTCCATCTTTCAACCTCTTACCTTGTGGAGATCCATCCAGAAATAAAAATACTAAGAACCACCATTGCACAAGTTGCCTTGCCTTTAATCTGATATTTTTGAAGAGAGAAAAACTGTATCCTTGTCTTAACCTTTCTATACTTTAAATCTTCAAGCATTACCATGATCAGAACATCTTCAATGACAAATCATTTTTTTATTTATTTAACCCCTCCAGGAAAGAGCCTTTTTCCTGCCATTGGGTTTTTCATATTGAGAGGCTAGAACAGGAGAACATACATTGCTTTATGTCCAGCTGGTAGGAACATAAATTTCTCCTTTTAACTACATAAGATATCATGCTCCAATGAATGAAAGTGAAAACACTTTTCATTTATTGGACAGTTTTCCATTTCTTTTGTTATCTAGTAATATTTCAACAGGTCTCCAATGTTTTACTTCCAAACTACTGTCACTAAAGAAGAGCAAATTATGGCTGGTCCTGCCTTTGTTTCAATGTCTTTCAGAGGGAGAAAGAGATTTTTAAATGTTATTCAGTCCATCAAGAGTTTTAAGATAGAATGATATTGATCAAAATTATTTATATGGAATAATTAAGTTCAGCAATTGATCAAGAATGCAGGTCCCTATTGGTGCTTTAGAATAACCATAATAAACAGTGAGATGGCCACCTGAGAGGCCAAAATTGATAGCAAGTAACATACTGGAAGCACTAAATATCATGAAGTTCAAATACATCAGGAAGATTAAAAGACATCTACAGAAGGAAATTTATGATCTGATTTCTTTTCCACTTCACTAGTGAAGTGGTAAATATAACAATGAACTACAACAGAGAAGTACCAGAACCTCTGGAAAGAATCTGATGCTGCTCTGCCCAAAAAAATTACTTACAAGGACAGAGGTCATCAGCTAGAAAAAGAAACTTTGAGGAACATTAAATATAACATTAAGGACAGAAATTTTCCTGGAGCAGAAAACAAGCAAAACCATGAACTGTGCTGAACATGGCTAACATGACACCAAAACCCTTTTCCTTTATAAGTGCATAAACAATGATACAAAGTAGTTCTGCAAAAGAAACCACTTTGTTGTTTAGAAAATGACTTCTGTATAGTTCATAGACCATGTTTCAACATTTCATAGTGAAAATTATACATTCAGAATTATCAAATTTATTATTAAAGGAGAGGACAAATTTCTCAGCTGTTTGCAATCCCATTTTCCTGTGTCCTCATTAGCTCTTATGAGCCTGTGCAAGGTATTTTTGGAAAGATCACACAGTTCAATATCCAGCCTTTCCCTTGGGACATTGGTGTCACTTAGTTATGAGGCAATTCTCATAATTAAATTCACCAGAAGACATTACGATTTGTATGTCTCAACCCAAATAAATTAAAAATATAAATAAGAAAACATTGCAGCATTCTGTGCGTCCTCCAGCTTCTTATTCCTCTCGTTTCCCTTTCTGTCCTTCAGAGTTCTCTGCTAGTCTTAAAGGCTCCCACATGGATGTCAGTTTTCCCCCTAAACAATCCAGCATCAACACCTCCTAGACATTCACTGGTTCATCAGCTGCACCTTGATTTATATTTCATTTTCGTTCTATATTTGTTAGAACCATCTCCTCAATGGGAACAAACTTTTCCTATCATTTCCAACAGAGAAAGAAAAGTCATTTCAAGGGAAAACTTGCAAAGTACAGTAAGCAAAATCTTTTCAAAATCAGAATGTCAGAACTGCTTTTTGTAGATGAGATGACAATAAAACTCTAAAATATAAACCTAAATAAAACTATTTCAGTAGTACTGCACCCTTAACAAGAAATTCTGTATAAAGCAGCACATTTCACAGCCCTGCCCTTGCCATATTTCCTACCTGATTATGTCACACTACGTAGACTTGCTGAGATTTCTTACAGAAGAAAAAGATCCAAGAGGCATATGCATTCAGAATCATTAATTTCTCTCAGATGAATGATGGTTCTCATGATTGTTATTCATGATTTCAGGCAGTCAAACACCAAGATGCTTGTTAAAAACCATGTCCAAATTCACCAATCACAGCTGAAAGACCCCAGAAATTATCCTGAATTGGTTTTGATGAGTCAACCAGTTGGTAGCTTTTCATGCAGCAGAAAATTCTGGTTCACTGGTTATTGGCACAAGGTTCCTGAACTATGAAGCTGGAAAGAGAATTAAGGGTGATCTGGAAACTCCTGTTAAGCACAGAAATACTTTCAGTTATATGTTTGACTTCTAGTTTGCTCACTGTCTCCAGAACTGGAAGTTAATGGCAGTGGCATGGAGGAAATAAATGGTGCCTTGTATTACTTTACCTGCTAATCAAACTCCATTGGAGCCAATTAGTCAAAATAACATGAATTTGCTCCAAGGCTTTAATCACTTCAGCCTTGTCTTTTTTAATAAATCAAACATTATTAAAAAGAGAATTCAATAAAGTTGCAGTTATATTTGGGATATCTTAAAAATAAATTGATGTGATACCGACAGACAACTCACAAGTTGGTTCTTTCACTTATAAAAGGCATAACACCATAACGACCAATAGAATTAAGCAAAATAAAATTCAAGGAATGACATCTTTGTATTTCTAAATTAGGCAAGTCTATAAAAGAGGTTTTATGCACATAGTGATAACAGACTGAAAATTCTTGTACTAAATAAACTAACACAAAAAAATTTAAAAGGTTATGACTAAAAAACTTTAAAGTATAACTGAAACATTACTAGCAATTTTTTTGTTCAGTGATTATAAAGGTATAAATTATCTGTTATTCTCCTATGAAATAGAGAGAAAAAATGAACATCTGAAAAAAGTAATTGTGAAAAAAACAAAGACATTCACAGACATAGAATCTGCTGCAATTATGACTATCTCAGGGTGCTGGCTGCTGGGCAGAGGTGGCTCCCCGGCAATTACTAACGGTCATGAAAAGATTAAACACCTTCAACTGCTCTTTCTAAGTTTTAGTGATATTTTCCCGTTCAGCTCTTTTTACCATTCTTAAACTCTAAGAGATCAAGGGATAACTCAAACCCTAGGTCTTTGACCCAAATTGCTGGCAGAAGTCTGCAATGATAGGTACACTACTATTCCTCTCAAAGAGTACCTGACAGTGAAAGTTTGATGGCATTCAGAGCTCTCACATCAAAGTTCAGTGTGAGGACTTCAATTCTGCTTTTCCAAGTGCCACAGTCAGCAGTACCCGGGGTGGGCAGGGAGGCAGAGCTCCAGTCAGCTTTGTGTAGCGATCAATAGCGATGAGTGCGGCACCTCCCCCGGACAGACAAGCTCGTTAGTCAGAACAGCTCAGCAAAGCAGCGCTGTTTTAAAGTTCAGTGAGTCTGAGCAATGGTCAAAACAGTGTGGGATCACCAGGATAACAAAGAAAGATGGTCTGATTCAAGCACGCCTAGATAACCTGTCCAAGTTCAGAAGCTCCGGGGCTCAGCCCCGGCTCAAGGTAATTGCTCTGCCCAGTGGCTGAACAGCAGCCAAGGGCTGCAGCCTTCCCTGCACAGGGGCTGAGCTGGAGCTGGAAGTTGGATTTCCTTAGCTCTTTAATGTGTAACTTCAATAACACCTTTAATGGAGATCTTTCCATAACAGTCATTGTAGGTTTCATTCCCTCAGCCCAGAGCATAAACCTGAGATTTCTTCAGTCATTTTCATCTCCATATTTTCATTAACCTCCACTGGGAACATAGTTTTCAGTAATTCTGCTCTTCAAAGAGAGTATGGACCTGCAACACTTTCCTCCTGTCCACATCCAAAACATTTTCATGCAAGACACAAACAAATATTATTAGAAGTATAATCATGTATCTATCTGAATACTTTCTAGGTTTCCTACAGCTATTTTTCCCATTTACAAAATGTTTTTTCCACTCCAACAATTCCACAAAGATCCAATTAACTCCATTTAGCAATTACTATTTCTTTGACCTTTCTTACTTGAATTAACTTCTGCGGGTTTAGTTTGCATTTTCATATGCTAAAACACCTAGGAGGTATGCAGTAGTGGCTATAAATAGTCATTTCCAATTATTATTTCTCTGACCTTTTTGTCTCATATTCTTGCAAGTGTTCCCTCTCAGGGGAGCCAAATCACAATTCTGTCAGTAGTTTTTGGATACACTCTCTTCTCTCCTTTATACGCTTCTGTTTCTCATATACAAAAAACCTATAGCTTCCAAATTATAGTGCTTATATACATATTTATTATACACAACCTCACACAGTTCCCCCATCTTTGCTCTTTTTCTGCCCTTCTATCTTTCCAGCAGTTCTGACCCTGGGTTTTCTTTTCCAGAAAGTAGTAATAGTCTCACCTGATTTATTTAATTTCTATTTATAGAGACTCTCAGTGTATGCTGATTTTTTTTTAAATGTTCCTTCCTTTTTTTTCCTTAAAAAAAAAACAAAAACAAAAAAACACCACTTTGGATTTTAACATACAAGTGCCTTTGACCTGAAGTGGAGAGAGAAATGAATGAAAATTGCTATTCCTCAGACTACTGCAAGAGGATCTTGTGTGAAAAAAAGACCTGAAAGCCATATCTTGCAATTACAAGTTCATTGCTTTAAAAATATATAATACATATAAAACCTTGAAATGAACCTGTGTTTTCTGCTGCAAGCACCACCTAATTTTTCTGACTTCAGCACAATAAAATCTAACAATGCAATATTCTTGAATAAGAGCTTTAAAACAAAAGAGTAACATTATTTGCTACTGTTTATAGACAGTTATAGAGCGGAACTCTTGCAAACTTAAGCATCAAAACATATCCCTGCTACAAAGCTCCACTACACACAGTTGTCTGTTTCAGTGGAAAGCTCATTCAACATTTGAGGCATAAAGGAGTCAGCAGTTTTAAACCACTTCACGTGTTTGGAGCAGTGTGTGGAAGCAGCAGTCAGAAATAAGCACTGCAGGTGATACTGGGTGGAACTGGGAGAACTGAGGTGAGGATGAGGATGCTTGCAGCTTTAAAGCTGAGTATTTACTTACCTATTCCCTTGTTCTTTTATGGCTCCATTAATGCAGGACACCTAGAGCTGTAAAACATTTCAGTCCAACCCAGGATGGCATCCACCCAAGAGAGGTTTGTGTGTGAACCTGAGGGTTCAGTCTGGTGATCTGTGGAGCCCTGGCAGGAGCCCTGCAGTATTTATAAAAGGTCTGCAATGTGCAACTAAGAACAGAAAGCCCATTATCAGTGGGTTTAAACTTGCAATACCAGAAACTAAATTCAACCAATAGTGGTCCATAAGTGAAAAAACGGTTGAAAGTTACCAATACATCAGGCAAGGCTCCTGCTGTAGGTCACAACTGATCAAATATAACCTTTTTTTCCATTAATAACATGGCTGTAGTCTATGAGGAGATGATAGATCAGAATTTGCCTGTAAAGTTATCCTGATTTTTGTCAATATGTACTGAGCAGTTCAAGTGACATCAGCCACATCCTAATCTCTACTATATTAATTTAAATTTATAAGTGCTCTGCAGGATGAATACATGATGAAATTACCATATTTGCAATGCTGCTTAGGGGGAAAAAAGAGGTTACAGAAAATAAGATCTATAGTATTTTCTTTTGAAGTTCTTCAGCTGGCAGTCTAATCTTGACAAAAGTTACAACAAATGTTTGAGATGTTCTGCAGTTTAATTTTAGGTCTTCAAACCTCTGATCTAAGTAAAAACCCACACCATTTGGAATTCTTTTAAAATTGCTTCTAGCACTCTTCAGAGAGCAAGTTTTCCCACAGAACCATACAGACTAACAGATAATAGCCTTTTTTCAGTAAGACTGCACATCAAGTCTATTGGTAGAAGATACTACAAGAAATTCAGATTTGACTTCCCACCTCAGCTGATCAACAAATATAGCAGGATGGCAGTTTACTGATCTGCATTTAATCTAGAGAACACCAGAAAGGATTTAAACTTTCTGCAAAATCGAGTTAATCAATTTTAGTTGATTGTAATCAATACTTTATAATGAAGGCAACTTCTATATTTCTTCAATTTTGCAAGGTTTTAAAATTCACAGTATGTTTATTGTACAAATATTTTTTAAATTCTGATCTCAAATCCTATAGTAGTGAAATAATCTGAATGGAAATCTTCCACAAAACCAAGAGGTGTTAGATGGGTTTATGCTAGTGATTCATAGAAATGTTCCTTTTATTGAGGAAGCAAATAGCCAACAAGATCTCCTGGAATACATCAAGAGATCACATTCTGCCTAAGGAGTAAAGCCTGAGTCTTTGACATTTTCCCATCATTAAGATTTCATAGAGCCATTTGTAAAAGTCAGGGACACCAGTCCTTGCATGCTGGCTCAACTCCAAGTTCTGCAATTACTGTCCAACCGTCTAAATTCCCCTGTGACTTTGAAATACCTTCCTGCTCCTTGTATAAAATCCCTACCACATTTTCCTTTGAGAGTATCTCTGCTTTTTGTGGTTCAGACTTGTATACCCTGACTTCTAGATCAAAATTAACTTTACTGTTCTGTACCCATCTGACTGGAAAGTCACAATGTCTCTTGATGCGTAACATGCTCTGATTTCTCTCTAAACTATGGCCCATGAAGCAGCAGCAAAATTAGAAGGTGCTCTCAGTCACACTCAAATGATTTCCACTAAAGAAATGGGTTAAATTTACTCCTAATGGTTCAGCCCAGGGAAGCAGGACTCTCAATTGCTGGTCCAAGAAACCATAAAGAAAGCTAAGACTCTGAAGTCTGTGAAGTTTAATTCCTAGGGTGGGAAGGCATAGAGAGAAGTCCTGGTTTTAAGATGTGAACTGCAAATACAGTTGTTACAGAGCAATTTTTTTTCTTTGTTTTTTCCTTCAAGTCTTATGAGTTCCTGTTTTTGTTTTGAGATTTGTATTTCCTCTGTCCATCCTTCCAGTCTCCTTCATACAGTTGCTTTAAAAATCCATGCACAGTGGCAGGCCTTGCTACTGGCAGAGAGAGCTTTGGAATCAAAACTCTGAACTCTCCCATTCTACAACCAAAATACATGCAAGATTGGACATAATTATATTTATCAGATTGTGGTTTGGTTTGGGTTTTAATACTATATTTAATCAAAATAACACCTGTCACACAGAATTCTGCAAAAGGAAGAGAACCTCAGGAAATACCGTAAAATTTGACCCCACCACAGTCAAGACCTGGATAATCCCTACATGCTGCTGGATTTCACTGTAAGGTTTTAATTTGCAGACAGTGAAACTGAAGTTGCTTAGATTTGATGCAAACCACTCTACTGAAACACTTCTGCTTAGATCTCAAATTCACCTTCTCCACACTACAATAACCCACTTGGCTAGAGCAAGAGCCCTTTTATTTATGAATATGAAATATTCAGCTAATATCCAGCACCTCTGTGAAGGAAATATATGATTTACAGAAAAAAGTATCATAAAAATATTAAAGATTACACTCAACTGCTTTAAATAGTATCTCACAGCATGTGAAGTCTTCTCTGCAGTCATCAGAACTACTCCCAGCACAAGAAAAGGTCTGAGCTTGAGGCCATTCTACACAACTGGCCAAGGTCATACAGCACATCTGTGACCAAAATGGGCAGACAGCCCAAACCTCTTCCAACTCCTGCCTCCTCTCGCAATGACATTCAAAAACTTCAGAGCTCTTTAAAATATTGTTACAGTACATTAATTTCTCAAATATTTGGGATAATGTACGTTATCTAATGCTGTGCATACAAAACAGGAGTCAAGGAGAAAGGCCATTCATAGGGGGCACTGGAGTTAGAAGCAGCACCACTGCTTAGCCACAAATGGCTCTGTGTCACAGCTATCTTAATACCAGAGAGCTTGGCAAGGCCATTTGAGGCAAGGAAAGTGAACTCAGGGTGGACAGCATGTTCATGGCAGGGTCTGTGCAGCCCTCCCAGGAAACACACCCACACCCACAGCCAGAATGGGTGCAGAACAACACCACTCAGGAGTCTCTGCAGCCACACATTAAAGTACTCTCCTGGACTCACTAGTTTCACAGATGTATACAGCTACAAAGAGTTATAAAGAAAAACTCTTATAGAATTCCTTTAATGCTCATTCTTGAAAGCACACTTTGGAGCTATCTGATGCTAGAGCCATTCTAATTTGTTCACCTTGAAATGTCACTTTGTATCTATTGCAGTCTGATGCCTTGGCTGATGACCAGATGCTTCTTGCCAGCTGCATCCACTGTTTGCATCTTAGTTTTCACCTTTTAACTTCACTTCTTCCTCTGCAACAATAACCTCAAACAATGTTTTTCTATGGCATCCAATGTGAAATAATATTGGGATTTCTTGCAGCTTTCTCCTGCAAGAAGAGAAATATGTCCCACAGCCTTTGGTGCTTTTAGACAGCAACATCAAGTGAAGAAAACTGCAGGCAGAATCATAACAGCGCAGACACCTCCTTCTGCTAACTGCAGACAAGAGGGAAAGAGCTCATAAACAATGTGTGCCTGCTAAGCCAGAGTTATTGTGAAAAGCTTTTTATTCCCACTGCTTAAAGATGAGCAATTCTGGCATTCTCTCGAGGATATTAACAGCTAAAGAGCAACACTAAGAAACTTGTCAAAACAGCTGACTTAAACAATTTTTGCAAAACAAGTCCCCTCTCTCTACAGTTCCTTGTGCTGGTAGCAAGTGCAAAGAAGTTTTCACATTTTTGACAACTAAAGTTGTTCCAAAGTAAAATACACGGAACATTACTCAACATTTCTCTAAAGGCTGCTATATGGAAAGGTTTAGAGCTGTTACCTTTCATGGACTTTCTAGGAGCTTCCATCTTTTATAAGAGGTTTGTGGGAGACATCCCCAGAAAGGAGCACCTGAGAGACCTCATTACCTGCCAGTAAGCTCAGCTGCTCTGAGCATGCTGCTCATGGTACTGTGTGTCCTGTTCTCCCTGACAGCTCCACAAGCTGAAGGCAGTACCATCCACCCCATGCCCCACATCAGCACTTCAGAATCTTTCACATTCTAAGACAGTCTCACTCAAGAACTTTGCTGCCAGAAGATACTTTCTTCTGCAGTTTTACACAGGTGATGAGCTCCCTTCTGAAATTCTCATATAAGACAGTCTGCCTCAGTCATGATGCTATTTCTGTCTCTGACATTGTATTCTGACATATAAACCAGAAAACAAAAGACAACATTTCTGTGGCATTAACCAGCAGTACTGGCAGAATGATGTGTAACTTAAAGAACATTGGTATAGTCTTGTTAATTTGATTTATAAAGGTAATTGCTACTAATCAATTATGCAGTGAATTAAATTCCTCCACAACCAGGCTCAGTGAAGGTCCTTTTATTATCTCTGGCATTTGCAAACGGCACCAGCACTACGTGCTCCTCATTCCCATCAGTATCACTTTAAATCCTCTTGGCTTTCATAAAACAAAAGCTATCATGTCAGCACCTCAGTGAACCTGTGAACAGCAAAGTGAGTGAGCTTGCAGTGCCAGGAGCTAAGAGCAAATCTTCACAAAGACAGAGCAGGCAGAGCTCACATCAGCCACACAGCAGCTCACTGGGTGTCTCCCTTGGTTACAGATGGTTTATTTCAGAAAATTGTCAATGGAGATAACCCAGATAACCCTACCTCTTGTGTCAAAAGGAAGGGTATCTAAAAAAAATCCCAACATAATACTCTTATCTGAGTATGAAACTACAATAATTGTACCCATCTCAGCATTATTCAGAACACAAAAGAATCAAAGGTTCACTAAATTAAAATTGACTCCCATTAATTATTTCATACAGAATAGCACTATTGTTAGCTATGTTAAACATCATAATTCAATAAATTAATTATTAATTTAAGAAATTCAGATTAGCAGTCTCAGAGCAGATAAAGGTCAGTGATTTAGCAACTAAATCCGAGCAAAAATTAAGCAAAGAAATAAAATGTCACAGTTCAGATAAAAGCTGTGTGTCACTGAAGAGAGCTGTGCTCCCCGGGCTGTGCCAGGCACTGCACTCTGTCATTATGTAACAATGCAGCTCCTCACCTGCCGGGCAAAAATACACCAGAGGGCAGCTCTGGGGAAAATTCCGTCATGGTGAATATACGCAATCATTAATTACATCCTGCTTCTGTTGCGTATTTCCAGACCTTTGGAACATGGCCACTGCTTCTGAATAGTCTGCAGTACACCACAGCATATAGACGTGTCAGAGCTTGAAACTATTGTTCTCAGAAAATAGGGCTGTTTGTATTACTTTCATTTTCTTTTTGAATATTTATAACTGTGCCGCTAGTGCACTGTAGTGTGGATGAATGGGTCTGTATTTTATATTGATCTTAGGCAACTCAGCAAAGGCTTTCTTTAATCTATAATTAAAAATTAAAACCTTTAGGGGAGCTGTTCATCTGACAGTCAGTTTTCTTCTTGCTGCCCTCTGCCAGTAATTAAGTTCTGCTAGCACTTTCATTTTTTTACGGACTTGGTTTATTACAATTTTCTCCATATTTGTTGCCACAAAACACCAGAGGCTGATGTAATGCCAACAACTTTCATTTAAAAAACGCCCCATAGAATAATATGAAAAATGTATTTGAAGTACTTGTATTACCAAGCTGTATTCTGTGAAAAACTGTACTGCATATCCCCCTTCATTGCATTGTACCTATTATGAGTAACAGCTACACTTTGCAGAATTGAGAATGTGGATTTCACCACTCGGAATTCTATTTTGTTTGGTTAAAACTGCCTGGTTTTACTTTGGAAATTCAATCCACCTGATGGATAATTGGAAAGGACTGATACCACAAAACACCACCAAGTTGTCACTTAGCAGTTAGACATGTGCTTATCAAGTCCCAATCCATTTTGTGCAGGAGTATTCCTCCTGTGCTGCCCCGATGGGAGGAATGCTAATACTTGTATTAACCACAACACTTGGGCCCAAAGAGTTCAGAGCACTTCTTCAGGGCTGAGCACCATTTCCACTCCCCATTTGGGCCAAGCACTCCCATGACCATCCTGAGACCCGATTCTAAAGAAACAAATGTTTCTGTAGATTCTTATCAAACCTTTTCACATTAGACCAGTTAACATGCAGAAATGCTATCAGCAAAATGCCTCAGTAATGTCAAACAAGCAGGGTATTGAACCCCCTTGCTGCCTAAAAAATATTTTACTTTCATCTCTGCTTGTCAAATCAGAAATGATTAGTTTACAAGAGAGAAATCTGGCACTTGGCACTTTCCTTATTAGAACAGAGGCTTGGGAGGAAAACATGATAAGAGCAGCTCTGCAGCAGCACGCCCCTGTGATTAGGAGAGAGGCATGTGGTGCTTGACACTGTGAATCTTGCTGGAAGGAAAAACTACAAAGCAGCTACCAGTCCTCCCTAAGCCTGTCAGCAGTTGTAACCATAGGACTCTAAAAACTAGTAGTGGAGATAGGATCTGAATAACCTCCTGATGGGTTACACAGTTACTCCAAAAAGTTCTCAATCACTAGACTGAAAAATGCTACAGGAGAAACAAAATTATTTTAGTTAAAATTATTTTAGTTAAACAGTCAGGGACTGTAGCTAAAAGCGAGCAAATCACTGCACTGCTGCATTTCAGGGAGCATTTAGAATTTTAGCCCACACTACTATTTTTTTTTGTCAGCGCAGATAAAGAAACATTAAAGAGTTTAGATTTTAACCAGATTTAGAGTGTCAGACCCTGCAGCTAAAATGTTCAATGTCATCAACATTCTTCCCACTTTTATAACATTTATTCAAATGCAAAGCAAAGCCAAAGGCTCTACGCAAGAACAAAATAAAGTAGTTCTTTAGAAAAATTAATAGACATCATTTTTGTGCCATACTAAGAGGTTAAATACATCTGCATGTGCAACATAATTAGTCAAAACCAATTCTGATATTAAGGAGATAAATATATATTTGATATTAATCAGAAGAGCACTGAAGAGAATGTGTATTATCCAGCAGGACAGGCTGCAAGTTTAGAACATGAGTGCATAGAGGTAAAATTGAAATATGTGGTGAATCTGATGCTGGCCTAATCCCCAACAGTTACTTGGCTTATCAGTTCCAATTTGAAAACACAAAGCTATGGAAATAACTATTTTGAAAGACATTTGAATTTCTTATGAAATGGAATGAGAACATGAAAACAAAGGAGCCAAGTACTCTCAGCACAAACCCAAATCCTGTGACATTGACAGTGCCCTGAGGATCATAGCCATAGCTCAAAAGAAGTAGTATATTTTCTGCAGAGACTGTTTCTGTTTCAATTCATCTCCTTGCATATTTATGAAGCCCAAGAAGGAAGTGAGGAATCTGCTTTGTAGGAGGGGAAACAGGATGCTGGGCCTGCTTGTTTTACCCAGGATAGGAGGATTACAGGAGGATTTCTGTAATCTGACAGTCTGTACTCACTGACTCTCTCAGCTATAGTGGTTAGACATATTTAACCTTCAAAATAGAAAATTACATATGCCAAAGCTCTGTTTCAGTTTGTTTTTTGTTTTTTTTTTTTCCATCTGAGATCTCTTGCATTGTGCTACTACCTATTTCTCTGAGCTGAAACAATACATTGTCCTAGATCCTCCCACCAGCACATGCCAGAAAACCAAATTAGAATGGTATTAGACATTTTGGCTGTTTGGACATCTCACCCAAAGGCAGCTTTTCTTCCATTTTCTTCCTTTCTTTTTCAAGAATGAGTTTCTAAATGGCTGGACATATTCGGATACACATTCTTCTCCTCTAACTGCCATATATTACAAGACCTGACTTGCCCAGTATCTCAGGGCAGAACAGCTTCATCACTTCAAAAGGCACCAAAGGTTTCCAATGTACAAAACCAGATTTCATTAAAACTAAACATATGGAAAACTGGACCAAAGTAACCTTTTAAGGCACAAAGGTGCAGATCTGCTGGAATGGACAGACCCAAATGAAAGGCCCTGCTGGAGCACAGCCGGCTCTCCCACAGCCCTGCTCACACTGGAGCTGGCAGGTTGCCTTCCCACCTCCACCCACCAAAGCCCCCTCTCCGTGCTCAGATCCAGTAGGAACATGAGTGGCTCCCTGGAGCTCTCCCAGAGGTAGCCCAGGGAAGAGACCAGAGCTGCATGGCCACATGAAAATGTCACACTGAAAAAGAAAAAATGCAACCCCTATTTCTGTACATGCCATGTGTTCACAGAGCAATTAACACAAGTTGTATAAAAGGCATTGCTGCATGGAAAGCAGTACAGCACCCTCAATTGCAACAAGCATCAATCTACTATGCCATTTTATAGTATATTTACTCATTAAAAATGCATGTTTGCAGAAGCAAAAATATTTTCATAGCACTGCTCTTAATGCTGCTTTGTTTCACTGAACCTGACCAAACTGTTCTCATGAAGAAATAACACAGAAGCAGCATGTGTAATTCTGAGAATGTCCGTGGTGACCTTGTCAGAGGGGGGAAAATAAATCTCTGTGGCTTTATTTTTCTTCTAGAGAACTTCTACCGTCTGCTGTTTCAATACTTCTTTGTATGACTCAACAATCCTGGATCCCAAAGGAACATAAAATTTAGCAATTTTATTTTCTTTTCCTTCTTTGCTTTCTATTAGCTGTTACTGTGAAGATATTGGATTTTTTTCTTTGATCCATCAGAAGAAAATCAATCTTTCTGAAGAAAAACAAGCAGAGAATTGTCTATTGACAATCACTGTTCATTTGACTTCTCCTATTATTTGAAAGACTGAAAACGCAACATTCTACTGTAACAGCATCTGTACTAACCCCAAGTAGTCTCCAAGGTTTTCCATTTTACAGTTTAATCTAGAAAATCCCCTTTTCTGTTAGTTCAGGGTCTGTAGCAGTCACACCAGATGTTAAAGCAAATACTGCAGATTTCCTGTTCAGTGATTAAGACATTACTAAGTTATAAATCAAATCTCAGGTGGACCAGAGCAGAAAATCTGTACTAGGGAAAAGGCTTTTAAAAAGTATAAATACCAGAGTTGCCTCTCATGTCCAAACTCAGCCATTTGCACACTCCCAGAACAAACCCTGCCCCAGGAGCTTGCTGGGAGTGTGTGGCACAGAGGGTCTGTGCAGGGGCAGTCAAGGCAGTGTCAGTGGTGCTCACCGTGTCTGCAGTTTTGTCTAGTTAATAATCCATATTTCAATCAGAAAAACTTGCATAATGGTCTAAGGTAAAGTACACCATGACACAGAAAGTAATTTGTACAGGACAATTTGCAGAACACAGTATGTTTTCAGTAAATTTCCTCACATAAATACACAACAATCTTATTAAATTAAGGAGGGAGAGACCAAATCAACAAGTATGTGAAGATTGATTATATTCAAACATCATGGTATATATTGTTCTTTTTTCCCCTGTGGTCAAACATAAAAGCTGATTTTAAATTTCTGTTCAACTGCCTGTATTAAAAGTGATCATCAGAAAAATCTTGATCTCCCTCAAATGCAATCCCCTTTGGTAGTGCCTCTGAAGAGCAGAAGGAAAGACATTATAACTGACATGTCAACAATACTGTAAAATAGCTTTTCATACTTCAGAGAAGACAAGGGTGTAATCAAAATTCCATGCTTAAAAAGCAAAGCAAAGGAAGCAAGACAGCTGCTATAACTAGATCTGTCAAAAATAAATATACAAATGCAGAAATAAATAGAGACAATTTTTCTGAGAAAGAGGATGTAAGTCCCTGTACTTGAGGGGCAAGAGGTGGCTTAATTAATGGGTGAAAGCCACAGAGAGGAACAATAGATACCATTCCTCTTGAGCATCTGCAAAACAAAAACCAAGATGGGTGTTTTTAGGGACCTTTCAGTGTGCAAACTGCAGAAATCTCACAGGGCACTGCTAGACTGCAGTATTTTTTTTTTTAATTCCTTAAAATCTACTCACATAATTCAGGCGTTTTCAGAGTGAAATTAGAAAATATGAGCTCAACTAGTCTGTCTTTAGTCTAGTCTAGCAAAGAGCTGAGTGGGCACAGCTGTAGATTTTATAGTCAGGAAATGTTGTGACTACCTCAGTCTTCTGGAGTTGATTCCTCAGCAGAGGGTACCAGGTGCCCTTTGCTGAGAAGTTCATGTCAGACTCCGTGGTGCTGCCCCACTGAAGGAACCTGTCCTTGTCCTGCAGCCCAACCCAGGAAGCAGAGAAAGTGATGTGACAAATCCAATTCAGGGAAGGTGCTTGTTGTTCAAAAGTGGTGCTGTTCCTCAACAGAGACAAAATTGTCCATCAAAAAATGCCAAGCCAGCAAGCATTTTCAAGGGCAAGTCAGTTCAGTCAACTAATGACCGAACCTTCCTGGCTCCCAGCCCACCTGCCTGCCTCCCTGCCATCCCATCTGTCCCAGCCCTTGCTGGCATTTCCTGGTGTCCTGCAGTCAAACTGGCAGCCAGGATGTGCCACCCTGAGCAGAGATTCCCAGGGCATCATCCCTGCGTGGGGGGCAGACATCTCTCACCGGTACTGTGGCTGTTACTATTTTGATGGAAACACACTTTCAGAAGAGCCAGTGAAGAGCACACTGAGCATCCAGGTGCCTTCAGTAACATTTCTGTCTCCCATCACATTAAAGCCCAGAGTTACAATATAAGCATCAAGGGAAGGGCTCCTCTCAAAATTATCATTCATTTCCTCACCACACATGTTAGAAGCCATATTTGAATACCTCCCTACAAAATTGAAGCCTTAATTATATTTAATTGCTGTTGAATTCTGGAAGAAAAAACCTTTGGAAATCTATGGGGTTTTGTTCTAGAAAAACGTTTTTTTGGGAAGGAAGCTCTATAGGTCTAGGTCAGTTTCTTGTTATAGCAGGGCTAACATTTATGCTTTCCTTTTTTTCTGAGATACTAGCATTAAATCAAACTGTCACATATAACAAGGATGAAGTCCTAAAAATGTCAGAAACCAGGGGAAAATCAAACAAAACCCACTCCAAGATCAGTTATTCCAGCATGAACATCCATACTTTCATGCAAATGAAATTATCCCAGTCTACATAACTTGCCCTTTGAATAGTAAGTTTGTTCCCCCACCCACACAGCTATGGGTAGTTTCTTTCCCAAGAAGATTTTTGCAGGAAAGGAAGGTCTTATATTGGCATTCCTCCTGAAAAGAAACCCCCTCCATTTTATTAACTGTTCATCTTCCAATAGGTAGATAATTAGTGAGATTAAAGCATGCTTTCATACCCAACCTAATTAGATAACTACATTAACTGAGCCACTTATTATCTCATTCATTTCTGAAGCTGCTAATGTTTATAGCACTTCAGTGATTGCAGAAAATGGCAATAGTGCAACTATTTATTTGCCTTGCTACAGGCTTTCCACGGCTTTGGGATATTGATTTATGCTGAAAGGGCTTTTCCATTGTAAGAGCTGCAAACCCCTTGAGAGCAGCAAGGTTGTGTTCTGTGAATGAGGTGCTGACAGCCTCTCCAAGATCCAACCACAATTTCTCTTGGTTCTCTAGGAGCAAGAGCAGAGCCCACATGATTTAATCAAGAACAGCACTGTTACAATAATGCAATACAAACATTAATTTTAGTGATTTATAGAGCACCTATGCTGTCATCTTAGCTCTCATGAAAGAGCCATCAATTACCCGATAGCAGTTTCATGAAAATAACTCCTGGCTTAATTGCAAATACAAGTTAAGTATTCTCTGAACCCAGCAACCTGAAGTTTCATGCCATAAATTTTCCCTTACTTTTCATCTGATGTGGAATCAGTTTGCAAGGCTTACTATTTTCCCAATGCTCCTGTAAGTCGAGTTTCCCTATCAACTAAGGCACAAATGCCACAAATTCATAAAAAATATCAGAAGTAACAACTGAAAGTACTGAGATCTAACAGACATCACCTGAGTAGAGACCTGTTGGAGCCCACTGGAGAAAAGAGCAGACAGGAGCTAGGGAGAAGCACAGTCATGTGGGGGGCAGGGAAAGGAAACAAACCCAAGCAGAAATACAGAAAGAAACAGCAAAGAAAGAGCTGCTCAGGGCAGAACTTCCCTGGGACTAATGGGAACTGAGTGGAGTTTGCTGGTGCCAAAATTTATTGAGTTACACAATCCAAAGCTTTAGTCTATAGTCCCATCTGCAAAGGCAGAAGAATTCCATATAAGCTCCAACTCATGCTCCATCTGCATTGGGATTTTCAGATTTTTTTGTTTTAAGTGTTAATCTTTGCGCTTAATTCTAATAAAACATTTCAGAAGGGTATGGTTTAAAGCCTTTTGGGCATTCTGGGCACCTCACTCAGTAGACTGTCTAGGCACGTCCACTTCAAAGCTCTGTCTGCCCTAGAACACCATCACACCTAAAAATAAATCAGAAAGTTATCTTTTTTATCATTTGAATGTGCATCCCTTAGTAGAGGTAAGCAAAGACAGTCAATTTTGTAAATATGTTGATTTTTATTTGTTATTTGTTCCTCACAAAGTCCTTTCTTCTTGATCCTCACTGTCCCCAAAATATAGCTTTTAGTGTGGCAGTTACCAATTGGTGAGAATAAGAGAGAAGAACAGTTCTGAGACAGTCAGACCAACAGGGTACATGTGAAGGAATTGGCCCTGGTGCTGTAAGCTGGTATTGATGAAAGTCAGAAAGCAAAGCAAATGACTGAAGGAGAGCTCAGTGCTGCAGTAGGTCACAGAAAAGTACTGGATTTAAGTTAGGCTGACCCAGAGCCACTCTGCTGATTGTTACCTGCTGTGAGCACCCAGCTTTCCTCTGTGACTGTTGTAGAAAACCAGGGCTGTGTGATTGCAACCACAGCAGCTGCTCTGAGCACACAGAAATGACACTGAAATATTGACCAGGGATCTGTCACAAGCACCAACTCTTCCCTAAATGAGGTTTTATATCAACTTACAATTGTCAGCACAGAATCTTTATGTTTAGACAATAATAATGTCAGGTATACAGCATTTTTTAAATTATGGCTTTCTTGAACCTTTCATTCAAAATTATCCCCCTGCCAAATCTGAGTTTCACCTTCCTTATAGCACAAATCACAGCACAGTACAGAGCATTAATACAGCCTGCACTATTTATAACTGTCACCAGCTATATTTTACCCCTACTGATAACAGCCATAAGCTTGAAAAATGCTCCAGAGCATTGTTTCACAACTTAAATTTGAATTGTTTGGGGTGGGGAAAGCTCTCTCTTGCCTGTCATTCAATTAATCCAAAACCAAAGCATATATGTTGTCTTCTTTGATTACATTTACTTCTATTTTCTTCAGCAGAAAAATAATTTTAAATTCCTAAAATTTTTTTTTCTGTTCAAGCTTTGAAGCCCCATGAGCTTGCTGAAAGTCAGAGTATTTGTAACTGCAGTAATTTGGCAAAATGGGTGCAATTTGTATTGGTACTGGGCATTAGAAGCTCCCTGTAGTACAAACCAAGAGTATTTTTTGTGATGCAACACCTTTTTCAGAGTAGACATTTTGATTTCATGGACACTCAGAATAGCTAAAGAATAAAGGATATCTCACCAAAAATTTATATTTTTTGAGGGAATGCATAAAACTTGTAGCCTTTGTAACTTAAAGCATCTTCTCTTTTACAAAGGGAAGAAAGATGAAGGGGAAGAGATACAGAAAGAGCTCAAGGTTTAAGACTACAGCATTTAACAAAATGGGAACAAGTGTTTCACACACATCAAAACCATAGAAAGATAAAAGGAAAAAAATTATAAATTGGTTTGAGTGTCTCTGTCGCCTCTCTTTAGTGACTCTGCTGGAGTGCCACAGCCATTAACAGAGAAGAGCACAGTAAATACAAGGTTAATAGCTGCTACTATTATAACAGCACACTGTTACTAACATAAAATGAGTGCAAACTTCTTCCTCACGGAGGCTATTGATCCAAGCAGAGTGATCTCACTTTCATGCATACAGTGCCGGGCTGGAGAAAGGCACCTGAGAACAATGGAGCATTGCTAAACCCTCAGCCCCAGTGCTCCAGCAGCACCCCAGTGAAGTGTGCCCCTGCCTCCCAGGCAGCACCAAACATGTCTGGCTGCAGCCATTCGAACGCTCTGGAGATGCTGTAATCACTGACTGCATCACTGCCCAAATGCTCATTTTTCACAGACCAGATAAATTCCAGCACCAGTCTGGGTTCTCTTCAGCCATGACTCAGTACCTCAACCCATTACAGTAATGCTGGAATGAAGGCATTATTTAAAGAGGTAACTAAAGGTTTAGGTGGGAGAATGGAATAAAATTGGGAGGAAAAAAGGGCATTAAAACCAAAATGCTTAAATAATAATTTTCTGATATTCTCTGTTGATACATGCAAATGACTAAACCACTTAAAGCTAGAATATTTCCTACCTTTAATCCCCATTTATTACACATTGTTAATGTGTAAGTACCACTCCTAGAGGGGTTTGTTCGTATATATAGGCCAAGATATTTAATGCATCATTGATCAGACTTTGTTTCAGTTTAGTTCCTAGAAACAATGTAGTCACAATGCAAATGGCTTTAAATAGTTTTATTATTTAAGATGATTTGCAATCTTCAAACTGAGGCACTTCCCTTAAGAAAATGAAAAGGAGTAATTGAAATGTCAATTTTTGCATTTATAACTAAATCTATTCAATTGCCTTGATTTCAAGACACGTGACTAGAACAAAAGTCCTTAATAAAACGCTTGTGTTAAAAGAGTGACTAAAACCTATGGAAAATGAAGTAGGTTCTATTTTTCCATGGAAAATGGAGTTACAGTTCCTCCTAGTTTTGTCTCGATGGTCATATCAGCACCATCCACGCCAACATCAGCCTATGCACAGATTTTTATAAAGCACATTTCCAGGTCATGGAACCAATGGAGGGCCTGAAAATGAAGCTGTCATCATACCGACTTGAAACTGTCATTATACAGACTTGAAACTTTTCAATAAAATAGATTGTGAATATTTTTGTTGAATTGCCCTTAACTGAACTATATGAAAATACTGCTTGCCTCTGTACTGTCCAGGTATGATTATCAAAGTATTTGGAGTGGCAGAAAAAGCAAAGATTAAGAGGGAGTCAGAGTCTTGCATTTAAAAATAAAGATTTCTAATTTGTAATTACAGCCTCAGACAAGAATAAATGAGCCACACACCAAGGAGATAAAACACTATTTAAAACAACATTGGAACATGTAACAAGAAAATATGCTCCCTAGTTAGACTCAGCTGCTAAAGGGCAACCTGAGGATCCCAACAGAACACAGAAACCTGTCTTAAAGGATTTGGGTTGCTCTGCATTTCTTTATGTCAGTTAGTAGAAAAGTAGCTGACAGAGTACTACATACACTTCTCATTTGGTGCCACACTATCAATATTCCCAGCAGGTTTCTGTACAGTCTGCTATTTCAAAGAGTCACATTAGATTGTCACTAAATGGAAATTACTATATTAAAAGCCTTTTCAGTGAAATAATAATCACTGTTTGCTGAGACAGTCTCCCACATGAATCAGAACAGACAAACATGTTCACCTTCCTCTAATCTGCTTTAAATTGCCATGTAGTCAGCTACACAAATAAATACACCCAAACAGACAATAACTGGTTTTTACTTAAACATATACGTCACAGTGGATGCACAGCAACCCCACTCCTACTTCACAGGAGCACTACCTGCAGTACTACAGCTACAAATATGTCAGTTCAGCAGACAAACCCATTTACACAGGTTTATAATTGCCTTCAGGACACGACACAATGCAACACAAAAAGTTTAAGATGTGCTTTTAAGGGGCTTAACAAAATAAATGAAGAAGAAGGAGCGGAAATAATCTTGCTTCATAACTTCCATATCAGATGCCAAACAGAGACACAGCATAGAAAGAGCTCAGAGTATTCTGACTTTACTGACTCCAGTATCTCTGACAAGATCAGGAATCCAGATTATTTGTGGTCATTACAGATGACCACAATAATAAAATATTCTGTGGCATGTTTTATTATGGTTGAGAGGTGTTCATGACAGTGACATGCCCTAGTTCTGATCAAAGAGATTATATCCTGCTCATCCAATCTTTCTGGACGGCTACATTTTGGCAGAAAGCTATTCCTTGCTGTAATCCAATCTATATTGTAGTAAGTATTGTAGACTTTATTAATAAGCCACTGTGGAGCATTCCAGAGACAGCTGCTCATTAGCAAACTAAATTATTTTTCTATGTGATTATTTTTGGAAAGACCTATGGTAAATAGCTCTGTCCTTTCCTGTTTCTACAGTCAGATAGAAACAGAGCCTGTCCATATCATACAAGCTGTCTGTTATCTGGCAGAGAGCCACCTCAGTGAAGGGGTGGGCAGACAGAGACAGGAGTTCTCAAGTGCTGCTATATCTGGGCCACTGGTATAGACTGTCTATATCCCTGTTTATTTGATATAGGAAGGTTTAATTGGAAACTTTGTAAGAGTTCTTAGAAGAAAGGCCACTACTTTCTTTTCAAGTGAGTCTGATGCTCTTAAAACTCCCTGTAAATCTCCACTTTACACACAGTGTGTATCCAGAATTCCCAGTTCAAGAGGAAAAATGTTCAAAAATAGGAGCATGCTTGAATCTACTTGAGAGGTCCATGATCAGCACAGTGCCCAGTTAATTTAATCTTTAATGTCTGTGCTGCCTTTGTCAGCCAGCATAGCAAAACACATCTACTGTCTCATAGATATTTCTTCCCACTCCCCACTCACCCCAATATGAGGAGTGATGTGCTCTCCACACTTTGCACAAGGCAGAACCAAATACACATCACTGCCTTTCAGTTCTCACAGAGTAATTACTTTCAGTCAGTAGTCAATTGGGGTTTTCAAGAAAGGGGTATTGAAAGCTCTGGGTCATCTTCTGAGTGATCTGAACAAATCTACCTTCTCCAAGTGCTTTAATATTGCTTTGCCTTCTATGGAATGTGAATTAAATGTGTTCCTTTGCAGAGGAAATACAAAGCTCTGCAGGTCTCAGTCACCATTCTGCAGAGCTGCTGACACCTCTCCCTTTCATGATGACTAGCAGGAACTCAGAGACAAGGCAGGAATCAAGGAGACAGCTTCCACAGCATGAACAAAGCCTAGGCTTTTTTGCATTTTCTTTGCTGTCATACCTGTTACTTCTAAAGTGTCAAAAGGACTTTTGGTACTGTCAGGACTTTTAGCCTTTTCCATGATTTTACAGTTCACCCTGCTCCAATTTAATTCTACAAATCAACATAAAGAAATAGTTAACATTTTGCATCATCAGCAAAAAAATGTTTTTCTATTTAGAAAATTTGATTTTGTGACAGTTAGTCCCTGTTCTGAGAAGTCTATCCATGTGGTACTAAGGAAACCATAAAGTCCCAACACAGGTCCCAGTGGGCATGGAATCAGAGAACCAAACCACAGACTTGGTGCTGAGCCTCCTTTTTGTTCAGTAAAAGCATTCAGATGCAGGTGGCTGCCATCTCTCTGCCATACAATGATTAACATGTTTTCTAATACAATTTTCAGGTGTCAGCTTGCAGGTCCAGCCAGAAAGCAAACTCTCCTTCATCAGGACGTGCCAGCCCAATGAACCTTAGAAGACTGGAACAGGAACTATCCTCTGCCAAATAAATTTCCTTGACAGCTGAATAATTCTCTTGGAAGAGAAGAGGAGAGAACAGGAGTCTGTTCACCTGTCTCGAGTCCCCTTGACAGAAATGCATAAAGGACAATAGCGTTTTTTAAATGCTGGGTTGCAGGAAGGTCTGATCACATGGCAATTATCAGCTTTTCTCCTGCACACCAGGAGTGGATGTCAGCTTGGGGCTAAGAAGAAAAGGATGAATGCTTGGCCACAAGCCTGAAGGGTGAAGATCATTTGTAACCTCTTCTAAAGCAAGATCTGATCAATAATTCTTAGCTTTTCTCATTCTGCTATTGTTTTTTCCCCTTGGGTACTACCTCTGCCCAATTTTACAGGAAGAAAAAACTGCAACACTGCAGTGGAAGTAGAGGTGACCAGACACAGAGCCTCTGAAACATCTGTCGTTATCACACAATATCCCCCCAATTAAAGAACTAGAAGATGGATTGTTCAAAATACAAAGGAACCAGAAGACCCAAGACAAAAATCAAGGCACATTATTCTCTGTGTTTGTTAGCTGAGCACTTCACAACCTGTGGAAGTCTTTGTCATTGCTCACTGCTCTCTGTGAAGCATCACTGTAACAAGGACAGATCTCGAGGCCTGTTTTATAAATGTTGCATAAGAAGGGACCACACCTAGATTGGGCATGCAATAATCACTAAAAGACACAGCTGTATTTCAGACAGAAATCTACACATTAGTGAAAATAGAACTAGGAAGCAAATTCTATTATAATCACCTGCAGAAAAAAAAAAAAAAAGGCAGACTGTAGCAATTCTGGGGCACCAGCTAGCTCAGGGAAATCCTTAGTCTAAATAAAGATGTCAAAAACACTTGAAGAAATACACAATAACTTGCGGACTGCATTTTAAAATCCCTAAAGCTTAATTTAAATCTACAGCCAGCACACAGTGGAACACAACTTTCTCATCACTTTTCTATAACCATGAAAAATGCTTTGTATAAACAGAGTTGAGCAAATTTTAATCTCTGGAAGACCACAAACAAATTTCCATTTGTGAACCCCTTTCTACAGAAGAGCTGTATTGTACTCTCCTCCTGATAAGGCAGGAGAGCTCAGACCTGAAATCTGAGCCCTGCTTTAGAGGGATGGCAGTAAATTTTGCACACTTTGTACCAGTGCTTTTCAGACTGCCTGTTCTGACACATGGCAGGTTTAGAATTTACCCTTATAAGTTACGACACTCATTTCCAGAGCGCTTGCACAGCTGAACTGTTCAGACAAGCATGAGCAAAGAAGGAAGGTGAAGACAAGGATTGCATGGAAAACATAGCATGATAGTTCTGGATTATACCTTTTCATCTAGAAGATATAAGAAACAGAGACGGTAAATGTTATGTCCAATCTCTAACTCTGCTTACCCCTGTACACATGAAAAAAATTCCTATTGCAATTTTACGAAAATGCAGAAACCTAAAAAAATCCTGCATCCTCCAGGATTCCGGAGGATCTGTCTCATCTGAGACAATACAGTGCCCTCTGCGGGTCCTCCTCTCATATTACATTCCCAGGAAGTAAGATGCCTTGGAGTATCGTGAAATTCTCTCTGCTAATCTTTGTAATTACACTGTAAGTACTGTGAGATGAAAGGAAGACATAAACTAAATAGAAATAGTCTTTTTTTAAAGTAATAATAATACTGTTAATTTATCTGAAAAACTTGGAATTACAAGAGATGTGCAGTTTAAAAAGTCTCCTATGAAGACAGGCTGACAGAGATGGGGTTGTTCAGCCTGGAGAAGAGAAGCTCCAGGGAGCCTTTAGAGCCCCTCCCAGTGCCTAAAGGGGCTCTGAGAGAGCTGGAGAGGGCTCTTGATCAAAGTGTAGTGATGGGATAACGAAGGTAGGATTAGATATTAGTAAGCAATTGTTTGCTGTGAGGATGGTGAAGCACAGGCACAGGTTGCCCAGAGGAGCTGTGGCTGCTCCATCTCTGGAGGTGTTCCAGGCCAGGCTGGATGGGGCTCTGAGTACCCTGGTCTGGTGAAAAGTGTCCCTGCCAATGGCAGGGGGTTGGAACTGGATGAAATTTGTAGTCCCTTCTAACCTAAATCATTCTGTAATTCTGTGAAATGATTCACTGCTGAGGTGATGGAATTACTCAAAAGCATAGAAATCACATAACTGCCACCCAAGCAGGTGTTCTCCAGAAAAGTCTGCTAGTAGTTTTATCAGGAATTTAACTTGGTTTAATTATTAACTCCAGCAGGAGCAAATACCATTACAAACTCGATTAGCACTTAAAACATCAGAAAGGAGATTAAACCCCATCATACCAATTTATACAAAGCTTTTGCTTCCCTAGCACCTGGACATGTACAGCTTAACACTTAAATCATAACTGCTTTGGGCATAACACTGAAACACACAGCCATAAACGCAGAGATAACACGTGAAGCATGACAAAACTTGCTCCTTGGCCTATTTTTTCATGTAATAGAGAAGACAAAAATATAGATTATTTCAAATAGCTGCATTTTAAAACACTAAGTATTCATGATAAATTACCTCAGCATTTTTAAAGGGTTTACCAAAGTACATTAAATTCTATTCAGGGCGTGGTAACACTGAACTTCAGAACTTGTACATAATGGAGCTGTGTTGCATTAATACATCACAGTAAGTTTTGCCAGCAAACAAATTGATGAGTGACAGGAGTTAGCTTCTTTTGGAATGTGTAAAATCCGGACAGAAAAATAAAGTTTTTTCTGAGGGAATAAGAAAAAAGATACCTAATGTTGTAATTTTCCTTCCTTTGTATACAATATGATTCAGTTACATGAAAACCCCTTTTAAATATATCACTGAGCAAGGGGAAATAGCATAGTAATAAAAGTCCCTTTCAAGACTGCAAAAAGCATTTTTTATTGAGATGGTTCTGCCCTGTATCAGAAGCATGGCAAATAGATACATGGATTTTATACACGTGTGCATGCATGTGTAATAAACAAATGGGATGGCCAGTTTGCTTTATGGTAATTCTTTCTAAGATACTGAAAAGGAGTTTTCTGGATAGATATCCAAACAATTCCAGTAAAATTTCACAGCTCAGGAAGAGCACAGCAAACATCTGCTAGCTCATCAGATGTAACCACAGACAAAACAAAGACACTCTGACAAGTCACAGAGCAAAATGGAGTTAATAACCAAAGTGGCAGTGCTCCAAAAGCCAACCTGCTGAATCTGTTTAGAACCTCCCAGGAAAACCAGCAGACTCTGACTTTGCAGACAAGATTAAAGGAAATGCTGTCCTCATTAATATGCAGCCTTTCAATAATTTCAACATTAATAGGAGTAACATTCCATTAATATTTCAGCCACCTAGATTTTTTTTCTCTACTATGCAATAGCATTTCCTCCCAAGAGAAAGTTCCTGATTTTGCTGCCTTTACACAAAATGCTTAATGCTTCCAGCAATTCTAGGTTTCTAGCAATCCAGTTTTTCTCTGCAATGCCTTTACTAATGTAGTGGGAAGAACAAGCCACAAATCTTAAAAGCAAGAGACTGGATACATGTTGTTATCCCAGCAGGTCTCATCACCAGCTGGGTGCTGCAAACTGCTCTGAGCATGGGAGGCCATGATGATGTCAATGACCCAAGATTCCAGGATACACCAGATTATTACTAGCCCTAGTTGGGAAGCTGTAATCTACCTATTGATAGTCTTTTAAGAGGACAGACAACCATGCAAAGCTGGGTTATGAGACCTGTAACATTCTTCTGGTAGCTGTCCTCACACAGTGTCAGCTGAAGGACTGAAAATTAAATCAGAGAGGCAACAGCACTCTGCTGAGCAAAGCCAGGGGGAAAAAGGATTTGTTGGGAAAAGCCAAAAATATTTGGTGGGGAAAAAAACAACAATAGAATCAGCCTCCTTGTCCCACTGGATAAAATTATGTCAGGAAGTAAGGAACGAGAAGTAACTTGTTAGCTCATGTGAGAGGATACACTGGTGCTGTGTCCCCTTGGGAATGGGCTGCAGCACAGAGTGGCTTCTTGACTGCAGCTCTAAGAGGATTCAGCTCCCAGAGCACAATAAGCACAGGTTACAGTGCCATGCCTGCAGTGCTGCTGCTGAGGGGCAGCTTACACACTGCCCTATGGTACAAAAGTCAGATGTTTCACCCAAAACCAGGCAGGATAAAATGGCATTTTCTGATTTCAGCTGTTGGTTAACAGGGGTTACCCATTACAGAAATGAAACACTGGCAGACCTCAGCCCTCCCTCTGTGCTGCCACTCCTGCTTCCGGGCCTTGGAGCCTCCAACCAGGTTATTGCAGGGTAGTAGCTGCCTTCTGTGATTACAGTTTACTGCAGGGCTGACATCCTCCAGGGGCTCCTGCCCTGTGACAAGGAGTAAGGATTCAAGAATTAAACAGCTGCTCTGATGGTCAGGTTGATATTTATAGGGAAGGCAGATTTTCCTGTGTTTCTTCAAAGCAGGCTTTCATTATTTTGCTAGCACAGCATGAATTGATCTATGTGACCTCAGGCCCCTGGCTTTCGCTTCATAATTTAATGTTAAAGAAAAACCAGCATCTTACCCTCTAGCTTCCAAAATCTGGATGCAGCAATCCAGATACACCTCAGGGAATTGTATGATTATGTTCCCACAAGTGTGTGTTTATAATTAGGAGCACAGCCTGTAATTTACCAAGTGAACCGCTCAAAGTCAATTTCTTCATTGCAGCCAACAAATATTTCCAGCCAAGTCCCTTGTCACAGAAGGAATTCCAAAATGGGTGAGGCAGGCAGCAGCCAAAAAATTGCAATTAGTTGGGTTCCAAGTAGATAAGTTCATTGGGAATTAGCCATGTGTTAGACACAAATCCATATGGAAACTAAATGCATGCTTTCACTCCTGATAATCAGTGAAATATCCAGGATTCTGGTGGAATTGCAAATTTGGGTTTCTTTTGTACACACCTTTGAGGATCTCTGCATTGTTACTTGAGCACAGATGTGCAGCTGCTACTGATACACCAGAGATGTGAATCACCTGTGCCCACACCCTCCACAGCCCCCGGGTGAATCCAGGTGAGCTGCAGAGCACCTTGGGCTGCCCTATTTGTCTCAGACTGACTCTGAGGGCCTCCCTCCTTCTCCTTTTTCCTTCTCACAACAGACAAATCCCAAAACAAGGAGGACCTGAGACAGAGGAACACAACAGCCAGTGCTCACACAGCAATGTCACACATTTAACAGAGACTCTTTCATCACAGTAAGGCCAGTTTGCCTGAGGCATCCTGACATGCTTAAAAAAAAACCAACCAAAATAACTTTCATCTCCGTGAGAGCAAGATGAGCACTTCATTCCCATTTCACCCACAGATAAAGAGAAGATGACTTCCCACCAGCACTGAGCACCCAGCACAAGGCAGCACACCAGGAAGGGATCCCAAGTCTTGCTCTACAGCTGCTGAAAACCTGATGGGCAGAGAGACAAATAGTCCTGTCCCTAAGTCAGTCTGTTCACCACTCACAACACCACACTTCTGTTCAAAGCCTCCCTGTGCTCTGTTTATTTCTTCTTTTTTGTTCTATTTTCAAGTTCTGTCCTCCCGAACCCCCCATGACCCTTAGCCCAACACACCAAATATAAGCACCCAGATAACATTGTGTTCCTCCAGAGTTTAAGATGAAAAAAGTGCTCCTTAGAAAAGCCATATGGCCTGTTGCTATGATTCTGCAGTGCCCTACAACATTATGTATATAATAAGTCATGCCAAGGATGGGATTGCAAATTTAAGACCAGCTTTCAGAGATAATATAATGAGCTGATCTCTTGTTCTCTGTAGATATACCTGATTTAATTTTTTTAAGAACAATTAAGGAGGGAGATTAAAAAATGGTTCAGTTACAGCTGTTGTATTCTCCTTACTGAGTTAGTAATTTAAGCCAATTACACACCAGCTCATTGCTGGAAGTCTTTTGTCTGGGGCACCATCCTTTGACTTCTCAGGCACACAGACAGGATCCAGCTGTGCACCAAGCAAAACTTGTTCTGCCATAAACTAGATAAAGACTTTAATGAGCATGTTATAGGACTGGAGAAGCTAGTCATTAAATCTTGATGATAATGAGACCCACATATCTAACTCATAATCAAGTTATTTGTTACTCCAGTGTTGCTGTAACTCAATAAGCATCTCAAAGATTGAAAAGAAAAAAAAGTCTCCACATTTCCACTTGGAAGTTTTGTGCAATCACAAGTATTTTTATAAAGCTTATTTTATCTTTTCCATGACATATTCAGTTATTTTCAGAGATACTCTCCCCCATGACTACAAACAACTTTTCAAGAAAAAAAAAAGAATATTGTAAATTATGAAAGAGTCACAAAACTGGAAAACATGCAAAGTACCTGGAAATAAAAGGCAATGCTACATGGAATGTTGTGGCTGATTTTAAACTATCTATTTCCTGATCCATTAACTGTCCTCTGAGAACACATGAGGTCTCAGTGAAGTCATCAGGCTTCCACTAGAGCTCAGATGTTTGTTCCAATGGCCCTGGGAAGAGTGAAGATACCAGGCTTTAAACCTCACCTCATCATAACAGCAAGGCTGCTTCAATGGATACTCTGGAGCTTTCACAGCTATATTTTAACTCAGGAAAAAAGCTGATTTCAAACAGACACACACATATATGCACATATATAGAGATACACATGCCTAGATACACATAGCACAGAGATACTGGAAGTATAACTGACATAATTACAAATCCAAGTGTATTTGAGAGATGCTTCTTGCCTAAGCAATACTCATATTATGACAATCACATAGTTAAATACCAGCATGGTTTACACTAAAAAGAGAGGGGAGAAGAGGATTCTTGTAGTAATTCTGCTAATAAGTGAAATCAGTACAATGCTGAAAGGAGCAAGTATGGCCAGATTGACTGAACACAGTGAGGGACATGCCTGGAATGAGTAGTTACTACAAGGAGATGAAACCAAGAAGGGAAAAGGAAATAATGGCATCAGAGGAAAGGGCAGTATGGACACTCATCTGCAGTTTATTAGAAATGAAGGAGAGGGAGAAGTAACATGCTTGAGCACAGTGAGCCTTGCTGAGCAGCCTCTCCCAGGAATGCAACAGGGATGCACAAACTACACCACAGTTAGTAACAAAGAGCAAACTAATGAGCACAAAGCCATACAGCAGCAAAGGATGTTCATTGCCTCCTATTCACTAGTGAATATGGACATTATGGAATGTTAGTTCAGCTCAACATTTACAGGAATAATGACCCTAAAATCTACACTACTCCAAGGCAGAGCTGGAACTCAATTCTACAATCTCCCAAGTGAAGGAAAATCCACACTGAAATTTTGCTGACACGCAGATCTGCTACCTCACATGTACTTGTTGAATCTAGATGTGGGTAGGGACAGCCACGAGCAGCTGGTCTCTGAACTTACACTTTTGGTAAGCTGAATCACAGTTTCTCCTCCATTTCAGAATGCAACAGGCAGTCAGACAGCAGCTGAGATGCAAACACCAAAAGCAAATCACGGTAGCTCAGAAAACTGAGATGAAATAAAAGACAGCTTGCTTGTGTCTATGGCTCTTAGGAGGCAGAAAATACAGGACTCTGCCAGAATCCTGTCCTGCCATTCTGGGCTCTCATATGCCACAATTATTCATAACACTTCTGTGCCTCAGTACTTCAAATACAGGAATCCCACTAATCCCAGCACAAAGCAACTGCTGCAGTATCCAGCCAAACCAGTGGAATCCTCCTCAGTCTATGTTTATGCTTTCCTTTGGGTCCTGTAAACACCAGATTCTAAAACCTGACTTTTCAGTTGGATGCTGATGGCATCCACTGCCTGGAAAGCAAATCCAAGTGCCCTCTTGAGAAGAGCCATTTTTGTAGTTATTGATGAAAATCTGTTTTGCCCTGGCACAGAGGAGTATTTTGCATGTGCTCTTTAGCAGTAACCATCTCTGAGCCTAAACATGACTATTATTCAGGCTGATCCCTTGTCCACACGATGAGCCACATTATACTAAAGAAAGAGTAATCATTTTAAACCAAGCTAATTATATCAGTATGGAAAGTCAAAAGGAGTTGAATTTAACTCAGATGCAATTTGATTTTAGAAGTCAGTCAGGAATATGCTGATACTAAACTGAAAATTAGACTATTGAACAAAGAAGTTTCAACCAAATTAAATACAGCAAGTTAATATATAGGTAGGCCTATGAAAGCCACACTTGGAGCAATAATTTACTCAGATTATTTTAGTAAATGTAGCAATTTCACACTAATTATAGATTTAGAGATGCTTTAGAAGATCAGGAATGGTTTGTATTTAAATCTTATCCTACATGAGGACCTAAGGTCCACAGAATCACTCATGAGAAGCTTATTTAAATATTTTTCAGAAACTCATAGTATTTTTCTCACATACAAACCTTCATTTGATCTGAAAAATCAGATCTCTTTCTGCAGCTTTAATTGCAAATGAAACCCAAGTTGTAAGTAAAGGCAATTCTATTTCTAAGGCTAAGATCACTAGCATGTAGAAGAGCCACTCACTTCTCTTCCCCAGGCAGTTGAACATAATTTATATTCTACTTGCAAACAGTTATTTCAGAAACCTTCAATTTTTGGTGTAACATGTATCAATTAGCATAGAATCCTATTTTAATGAGAACAATGTTTAGAAATTAAATAAATCACTCTTTAGAGTACCATGGACAAAGCTCTGCTGTAACACCAAGGAGAGAAAAGCAACAAAGAGCTCAGCCAGTATGTGTGCTATTCCCAGCTCTTTGAATGAAGACAGACACCAAATCCAATTCCTAGGTCTACAGCAACACTTTACATCTTTACACTAACAGCAAAAATTGTTGTTTCACAATTACTTGTTGATTCCTTCTCTCTCTAATACTGCATTCACCCAGGCTGAGCTTACAAAAATTATGCTGAGTAGTTTGCAAATGAAGTGCATGGGACTAAGGTGCTTCCTGATACAGATGCAAAGCACTCACTACCAGGCCCATTTCAGGTAATTCCTTAAAATAATTGCTCTTGAACTCCTCTCTTGCTTCTGCTGCAAGTATACTGTCCAAAAGTTTAATTCTTCTGACAGTTAAGAATTTGACTTCCAATCCTAATTTATTCATTGCCAATTCATTCCCAACTTGTGCCAACATCTATCTCGCACAACTTTCCCTGGAGTTTGTTCTTTGGGCCTATTTCTAAGGTAACACATCCATTCCAGGCTTTGCTTTCCTGAGCTGAAGAAATCTCCCCCAGAATATGTATTGTGTGTTCCCTGACAGGCCCTGCAGTTCCTTCTGCAGCTGTTCCAGCCAAAGAGGCTGTGCATACCTGCACTGTTAAGGGTTACCCAGGGCCTGCAGCACAGGGTGAGAGGAGCAGCAGCAGAGCAATGGCAGCCTGCAGGCACTGGGCAGCACAAGGGCAGTGTCCCACAGCAGGGACCCCAGAGCTCTGTACCCCAGTGGGGCACAGCCCCAAGGCTCCCCTCTGCAGGCCCTGCTGGCACTCTGCTGTCAGAGCATCCCACCCACACGAGCCACCCAGGCAGCAGCAGCTGGGCATGGAGCCAGCCTGCATCAGCAGGGCTGACACCAGGCAGAAAGCTGAATCACTCACATCTGACTGCTTCCCTTAGTTCAAGCCTGCCAGAACCACAGCCAGTAAATCCTGCCAGAGACAAGCTGGAGCCCTGCAGAGCCAAACCAGATATCCCTGACAGTGTGACCCCCCATTTACCTGTAGCTGAGGTTATGCACCCACAAATAAGAGAGGTTCAGCTGCCTGCTCCTCCTGAAACACCTCTGTAGATATTTCTTTTTCCTATTATTTAAAAGAGAGAAAATGCCTCATTCCAGTGTAACAGTGCTTGTATTAACACTACAATCCAATGCTACTAGACTCTGAAAATCCAATATGGTTATTTCAGTTATGTTCTGATACTCCATGCATCACTGTCTGCCATTTGCTCTTTCACAAATACACATGATACATTACACAGTCTGCATGCCAGATTCTGAGATCCTTTAGGAGCTGTCCCCATGGACAATAATGCCATAACTCATCAAGTCTTGAAACACTGGTGAGTACCTTTGTGTCCCTCTGGCAGCACCCATCTGGTGTGACATTTGCTTTCTGTACCTTTCAGTCCAGGAGAAAAGTCATCCTCTCAGTCCCATCATGTCCCATAAAACACAGGAATTAAATCATGGGGGCCTAAAGGAAGAAGCTGAGAGCAGGTACATGTTACATGTAGTTCCTGACCTTAATTGAAGTCACAAATAGAGTCTGCTACACTCCAGGGACAGGCCAGGAAACTATCCTAGCATAGCAAGGAGAGAGCACTCTCCTGCAGGAAAAAACAGGATAAATAAGAGAAGAATGCAGAAAGGAAATAAGAGAAGTGGGACTCATTACAGACAAATAACAACGGGGAAAAATGAGGAGGAGGAAAGGAATAGAAGAGTAGAAAAAAAAAACCACATGGGAAGCAAGGATGGTGACCATTTCCATTCTGCCTGCCACTCATCCCTTTCCCAGTCTCCCTCTCCTGGTCTTTTGGGACAGCAATCAACAAAAGCTGTTGTGAAACAGGTCTAGAACAGAAACTTGTCCTCAAAACCCAGACTTCTGTAAAAAAATAATGGACACGTACTTCTGAATTCACTTCAAAGCAAAAAATGATCCAAGAAAAATTTTAAAGGGTTATTACTATGAAAATTGAGAATTTATTCCTTGATGCAGTGAGCAAAATGGCCTCGTGACTAAAACACAACTCAGTTCCCAGTTCTGCTAATGAATCCTCTGCAGCCTTGTTACTTGTCTCTGTGCCTCAGTTCATCATCTGCACACCACAAGATTTGCAAGAATCTGTCCAAGAACTGAGACATCCCCACTCTAATCATGGCAGCCAGAAACAAACACACCAATCTTTCAAACAAAAGAAGGAAAAATTTAGGAACAAAAAAATCCAACTGCCAAGCACACAGAAAAGAGAGATTTTTCATTTTGTTAGGGAGGCAAACCAAGACTGCTGAGGAAAGGGAGGAAAGAGAAGACAGAAGACTGAACAAATCAGAAGTGCTGAGTTCAATCATAGTAAGGAACATTCTAAAGAGGAATGAGAGCTGCATGCCCTGCAAAAGTAGTGCACACATTTAGAAACAAGATTTTCCAGATCAGGACCCTTGGCTCTCTTATTGCATTGCTGGCTGAGAAGAATTTGCTGGTTTCAGCTGAGATACCAGATGTGCAAGTTGGACTAAGGTGTAATAACAAGATGCAATAACAGAATGGCTGCCAGTGGAGTGGAAAACATGGGAACATGGGAAACACCAGAAGTAATTTTCAAAACAGATGCAGCTATTTTCACTCACTTAAAAAACAAGTTCTTTTTGGTCCAAATTACCATCTTCTAACAGCATATATTATGACCCAATTGGCAGATAGCAAAGACAGTGGGACATATCCTTTCTAGTGTCAATTCCTGCAGTTCCCTTTGTTCCAGGTCCAGTTTACATTGGTTAATTCTTGCAAGAGACACCCCCAAACATGTGCTAACAATAACACCAGGCATGTGATCCATTGCATAGACTGCAGATAGTGGAATTAAGCCTAGTGCATTTTTTCCCTCCTGTCAGTGTGTCTGTACAGGACTAGAGTGCAAATCCTCCAGGGATATCCAGGAATTGATTTGTGAAGTGACATGTAAGTGCTTCACTGGAGGTTTTTACCTGCCTGACTTCTGTCACAAACAAGTTGAGTGCAGACAAGAGGCTGTCTCTGGGCACAAAGGCCAATCTTTTCATTCTTTCCTAATGCTGACATTTATCCCCTTGCTCTAATAAGATGTGCAAATCAGAAAAGGAATTCTACTATAAAGTATCTTAACTTTCACCAAGGGTCATGCAAAACAAAATCATGTGATGAAGTATGTATTTGCCTCAGCACAGTTGCATCACTGCACAAAAGATGCAAACAACTTCCTGAATATCTTACAACACTAAGTTCTGATGGCTCTGCAATCACATTCACTTTAAAGCTGTATTTGAGCTGTACATGAGAATAAGGCAGTATGTGAAAACTCCCAAAGAACTGCACAACTTCTCCATGGGAATCCTCATTCCCCTCTCTTCGTATTCTTCTGCTCATGCTTTTAATGTTACTCTTCCCTTCAACAAGATTATCAGCATCTTCTTCTAAGGCAAGATAAATGAGAATGATTGCTCTGTCCTAGACAAGGTCCACTAGCAATCACACTATCTATTTAATCAAAATCACCAGTCAACCAAAATGTGTTTCCAATGAAATTGCACCTTTCTTTGATAAACCACTTTCTATTAGTGTTATCAAGGTTTTCCCTGTTGCTGATTTTGGCTGATACGTTTCTAATTGACAGCTTGACACAAGTCAGTACCTTTTCTGAATATTAATGATACAGTCTACTCCCTAATCCTTAGAGATATAATGCTAAAAGCTAAAAGTGTTATTTTTCTCCTCTCACAGAACTCACAGAAATGGTGTCAAGACTTTTAGACCTGACTTGCAGCTTCAGCAATATTAAAATTAAAGGAGCTTTGCTAAGCCTCACCTTAAGGCAGGCAAATCACACACCAGTATTGTCACGAGAGGATGACACTGGACAGTTTTGGCCAGCAGGATCAAGCTCCCAAAGATTACTAATTACTAACTTTTTCCATATCTACCATCAGGTTACATCAATATTCTCTTTGAAGACTCAGGAGAAATTGCTTTTTTCTCTACTTCCTAGCCTTCTTGGCAGGCAAAATCACTTTTTACATGGGCAGAATTGCTGAGGGTCAGTGGAAAATTTTACAGAGCATGTGAAACCAGGCAACACTAGAGACAAAATATCAATATGAGTACTTCTTTATTACCCATTCCCAGTTCTCATTTATCAGAGGACTGGTTATCTCTCCTCCTGCCCCCACAGCAATATACTTTCAGCTGTGTATTGTAAACAAGCAGCCAGGGCTTTTTTAAGCTGTGTAATTAGAAGCCATTGTTTCTCTGTTTAATTTCTCTTTCTGTAACATAGCTTCCAGTCATTACCAGACAGCAGTTGTGCTCTTATTACTGACCCTGCTGTCTAGATACCTACTCACACTTATTATCCACTCTCAACTTTTCCAAATAAGGACTTTAATGAGGACAAGAACAGTTATTATCTCTACAACTGTGTATTAAAATACTTTAAATTTAAAATTTAAATTGTAAGCAGTGAGAGCATATGTTCAGAATCTTTTTGCATAATACCTCCTTTATGACCCTGTGAAATAATTCATTAGTAATGATATATTTGCAGTCAGTAGAATGCTGATGTTTTCTAACCTCTGACTTACCTATTGCAGAAGGTTTATTTCCTTGGATTATCTCCAAAATGGCTTTTTGCTGTTCAACAAATTAAAAAGTTGTTTTGTTTAAAAAAAAAAAAACAAAATAAATTAATCCTGTCTTAGCACTAGAAATGTGTCCACAACTTTTTTAAAAAGTTGTTATTCTCCTCGACTAAATATCATTACAGTTATATAAAAACTGTGGGGGTTTTTTCTCCTGGAAGAATCTGTTAATGATAAAGATTTCAAGACCTTCTTTCTGTCACTACCATGGGGATATAGACAATTCCAAACAAGTAAAAAAAGCCCCCTCACTACTTTCAGTGTTCATGACTCCCATCCCATTGTCCCTGCTGTGTCAGCCAGAAGAAATGCATCACTTGTCTCCATCCACCAGCACCATCCATCAATGCTCTTTCTCCACACTTGCTTTGTTTGCCTGTCCTTTAGTGAACCTTGCACTTCAGCATTTTACTTTCTGAAGGAGGCTCTGAAGAGCCTGTACTGAGCCACACTGCCAGGCACCATGGCAGGAGGGCAGGTGACAGCCCCACACTGGGGTGTCCTGGGAGGTGAGACACTCCAGCAGCTACACACACACCTGGTGCTCAGAGGCCCTGATCTTCCAGGGAAAAAACACTTCATTTACTATTTCATAGTCTGGACAAGTATGCTTATCCAGCAGTATTAATACTGGATAAATCTAGCAACAGGATTGAATGTTTTTCTTCACTTTTAAAATTAGATAATCCTGGCAAAGAAACCCTTCCCATATGCAGATCTTTTATACGGAGGGGACTGCAAGAGTAAGATGTTCAAATAAGCCAGTTACATTTTAGCAAATACTAATAAACACCAATTTCTGCTTTGCACACAGCCCTCCAGTACTGGCCTGGGGATGTGAGGAGATAATTGGATTTATTGTCCACCAGAGCCCACACTGAGAAAGTTATAATTCATCATGAAGATGCCAATGTCTAAGCCCAAGTATCATCTTGCACAGTCTGCTGTAGAAGAGAGCGAAACCTCCTGAAGAGAGCTCATTTAAAACTTATTCACATGAGCAACACAGATGAAAGTACAGACAAAACTGTCACTGATACTTGGCATATTATCCCATAAAATTTGCCTCTCCATTTGTAGAACTGCACCATTTATTTTGGCTACAAGTCACAATTCATTGGAATTACCATTTCAAGACACCACTGAATTCTCCTTTCCTGCCCTTATTCCACCTAAACTGTTCAAATTCTCCTAATTTTTCTTCAACAGCAAAGGTTTTTGCTGGAGTCAAGCCAGGACATGGCATGGATACTTATGAAAAAATTTATTAGCCTGAACAGGTACATTTATAGCTTCATTTGTTTTTGTCAAAACAATTTGTACCATTCATTCCAGTTCCCAACCTGGACAGCTCTTTGCTGACTCAGAAGCTTGCATTTGCAACACCTTTCCAACTGATCCCATGCTGAAAATACATCTCTCCTGTACCAAAAACAAACAAACAAAGCTGCAAAACAACCAACCCCCCCAATTTTATTGACATTTCTCCAGTAACCTACCCTTGCATCAGCCAGGAACAGATCTTTCTCTGAGAATTAAAAAGTAAGTTCCTATCTCTGTAACATTGTGAAGATGCCCTCAGCTCTCTGCTAAACCAGTCAGTAATGAGCCAGGAATTTAAAGCACATTAAGCCTGGCTCTGACAAGGCAGCTGTAATCAAGCATGATGAGAGATCTGATGACTCAGCATATTAAATTTCCATAAGGATTTTATTTCATTGACTATATTTACATCAACAGATGAGAAAATCTCAGAAGTCATAACATGGATTAGTGCAGTCTAATGAGCCACACAACAGAGGGGCAGTCAAGTCAACTACTTACCTTCTATTTCCCTTATTTTAACCAGTTAATGCATTAATCAGCAAGTCAACAGCAGTCTTGGCAAAAACCTCTGGGGTTGAACATTTTGCATTGGGTGCACAGCAAGTCCCACAATGCAGAAATGCAGGGCTTTGGGGCCCTTCTATGCCCACACCTCCAGCAGCTGGCTCAGTGTGTGAGAAACCAGGCTTCTCCCTCCTCCCAGGGCAGGTAGCACCCACCAGGCAGGCAGAGAGCACCTGCAGCCATCCCACAGCCCAGGCAGTGAAGAAATTAATTTACAGCTTCAATCAGTACCAGAGGTGGCAGAACAGCAGAACTGAGATGAAAAGAAAACAAAATTTCAGGCTTTCTTGTAATTTCTTTCCATTATGCCAGAGTACAAGTTCTTTAGCAAAAGAAACCCCTGATTGAAAGCACTCCCAATAAGGGGGGGCCAGTACTGAAATTCAAAATATTAGCCAGGAGAGCTTAGGACCTGTGAAAGGCTCCAGTCCACAAATATAATCTCTTCCTGTAATGTGCCCCAACTGAGTCATAGTCATGTTTCAAAAGGCAGAATCAGAACAATCCCTCTGCCCCAAGCCCTCCACACACGGTGGTGGGGATGTATCACATTCCTGCAATATATCACATTCCTGCAATATACAGCCTCTGGTCTTGTCCCAGCATTCTCAGAGGACCCAGACTCAGTGTGACAGCTTGCAGGCAGCCTTATTGCCTAGAGCTGGCTTCCCCTCCTTCTTATATCCCACATAAATTCATTCTATGCCCTATCTGCCCACAGTAGTTCTAAGGGAACAACAAACCCTCATAGTCCATAACCAGACTGGCCTTTAATTATGCAGTCAAAATCCTTGCAAGGCCCTGCTCTTCAGGGCTGTTACAGACGTTTCTAATCCCTTTTTCCTTCCAAGTAACTCATCAAGGCATGGAAAGAATAAAGCAGAACAAGTTCCAATTAAAATCTGGGGGATTTTTGACCCAATCAAACAGCAGACCTGCTTTGAGCTGCTGGGGCTCTTCCCTCTGGTCTCCTTTAATGAAATGGGAATCCACATGTGGAGGCTGGCCAAGGGAGCACCCAGCAACCTGCTGGTGCAAAATGGTCTGAAGACTGTGTGTGTCTAAGAGGCAGGGGTTGCATCTTCTGAGGAACTTCATAGTCCGTTCCTCAGTGGCCTATTCTGAATACAATCAATACAGAAAGGAGTTATTCATATGGGCCTGCTCAGGTATCAAACCAAAAAGCTGTAGGTTCAGCACACGCTGGGAATTCTGACCCACCAGGCACCCATCAACCACAGCTTCCCCCCAGGGAGCCCACTCCCCTCAAACCTTCAGAGCCATTCCCTGTGCACAGCACCAGCCCCTCCTGGCAGGACCACAGCGCTGCTAGCAGGCTGTTTGAGAGACACAGCCACTGTCCCAGCAAGCACCACTCACTGTTCAGTCCCCCACCACTCCCATCCTGTCTGCATAATTAAAAATCTGTCACCCTCTCTGACTCAGCCAGCAACTGGCCCTCTCTCAGGATAGTGCTCAGCAGACACAGGGCTTTAACAGATGGCAAGACCATGACGCAGTTTGAAATCTAAATGTGATGCCACAAGATCAGAGTAGGGCAGATTTGGTAACAAACTCAATGGCAAACATTACAATTGTGGAATCAATAAGATGAAAAATAAATTAAATGTATCCCTATACACTGAGGAGTGAGTGTACTTTGTTGAAGGATGGAAATAACTTCTCCAGAATGTTTCAGTTCCTGTAGGACTACTTCACATATTTCCCACCTCCCTACTAATTGCAAAGCAATATTAATCATATTAATAGCTCTGCATACAACACAGCAAGCCCTGAGAATTAAAATATTTAGTAGACAGATTTCATTCAAGTAGTTATGCTTCACATACCATCAGCTGTTTCTTGTAGAGGTAATGTACCAAAGCTAAAAATGAGGAGTAAAACTGTCTTAAACACACTCCGATTTTGCACCTTGCTGCTTTGCTGAAAGTGAAAGCATGCATGAAAGGATTAAGTAATTGGATCATCTATCACTATCAATATCCAGAGAAGACAGGCTGAAACAAAAGACTGGGGAACTTCTGAGATCAAATCAGGATAACTCAAAAGAAAAGCTCAAAAATTAATTTGAAAAACTATATCAAGATTTCTTCCTCTTTTTATGAGTTGTCAATTCAGAAGTGTTTAAAATATCAGCATATCACAAACACTGTGCCTCCTTCATATCAACCTACATGAAATTATGCCTTTGGTTCTTGAATTTTTTGGTAACCAAGCAGTATAGCACATGATGGACAAGCACCTAAACACAACATGAGGGATTCCCATAGGAAACACCAAAAATGCATTACATATTTCAGCATTTCAACCATTTCTCAGGTCTCCTCTCTGGCTGGAATTGGAGGCAAAGAGCACCACAGTGATTATTTCACATCTTGCTCTGGTGTTTCCTCTGCTGTCTGTCACCATCTGAGAGGGACACTGAATCACCAGAAATCATGCAACAGCAGTAAGGAAACGGACACACAAGATTTATTACCTGTGCTCCCATAGGTAATAAAAACCTTCTGGGCTATACATGAGGTAACTGAAAAAGATGGCAAATGTAGAGATACAGAAAAGTAGAGCACTGTGCCCTTTTCCTGAGGAAAAGCCACATTATGTCATTTTAGATCATTTTAGTTTATTCAGGATGTGAATATGTTTCTTTGGAACAGAAGATTCAGGTCAAGAACCAAGGACTTGGATTTTACTTGAACTCATTTCATAGGGAGCTTTCAAAATGCATCTAAAGCATTGATCCCATGTTACTCTTTCCTAAGAGTGCCTATCACACCAGCACCTATGGACTGGGCAAGGGTCAGACTCCACCATGGAAGGAGATAGAGGACAGATATAGATGGACCTGACTTTTACTTTCTGGAGCTCTTCATCCCTACATCCACCCACACTACCCATAGAATTAATATTTGTTCTGCTAACTCCAAATCCATAAAACAAATGTTTTCTTAGGGCTTCATTCCCAATGTATCATAAAGGTGTTTTGCATCCTCTCCCCAGCAGAAGCCTTAGAATATTATAGAGGAAAAGCTACAGAAAAAAAAAATCCATGTGATTTAGAAAAAAAGAATAGAGTTCTTTGTTAAGTCCCAAATTCAAAAACCTACACATGTGCCTAACTTCAGGAAGGGAGAAGGACTTGAGTAGTTATTTCAAGTTTTCAAGGAGTTGAAGTCCTTCACACACTGATTTCTTCCTTTTTCCTTTCAGAGATGTGACTTCTCTGAAGTTCCATGAACATCTTTAAGTATTCAGCAGAAAAGATTCAGATCATAAAACAAGCAGAAATAACATCAGTAAGTTAAAACTTTTGATAATGTTTACCTTTGGTTAATTTTCAATGTACACAGAATGCCAAATCCTACTCGCTTTTCATATGCAATTAATCCTACCAAAATCCTTTGGGACTACTTCTGAAAGTAAAATGAGCAGGATTTAGTTTTTAATCCAACAGTGACAGGAGGGAAAAATATGATACAGTGTTTTATCCCCAGCAAAGAACCCTGGCAGTAAATCCCCCTGAGTGAGTAAAGCATCAGTGTGTATTCTGCAGCTAATCTGGCAACAGAGCAATTTTCTGTTTGTAATTCCTATTTTTGCCCAAATGACTATATAGAGGCAGATGGTCACACCAAAGGAGGACAGTTCTGGAAAGAAATCTCCCTCCCTGAGGAATACTTCACAAGACCAGTCTGGGGACTGCCAAAGTAAGATCTTTTGCCAGGCAGCTGAATCACAGCACACTAAAAACCTTCAGGTTCTGGCTTCTGCATCACATTCTTACCTCCTAATAAATATAGCACTGAGGGGGAGAGAGCAGAAAGACATTTCTGTGACTGGATAGGGCTTTGAATGCTAATGACTGGATGTTGAGACTCATTTCAAGTTCTCCTCATCCAAGGAAAGCTTTTCTGACTGCATTTCCTCCATCCGTAGGAGTATGCCCTAGGTTACTGATTATCTGGGATCTCATCAGCAAGTTTTCAAGGAAGATACTTGTTTCTTTCAGGCTGCAATGGCTCAAGCAAATAAAGTTTCTGAAACACAGGTCATACTAATCTGATTTCAGCCAAGGGTTTTAATCTCCCTCATAATTTTCAACTGTGTTATGACACCAATTAACAGAGCCTTATTTAAAACAAATGAGAAAATGAGGAATTTCAAGAATTATTTATGAAAATACTTGAGATAGTATTGCAACCCATATATTTTTATTTGAATGCTGAATTTTCCTTTCTCTGAATTTTCAATGTGCAAAAAATTATTTTGATCAGCAATAAATTAATCTCAAAAACTTTCAGGGCTGTCGGGTAGTAAGAGTGATTTTTCAATAGTGAGATGAAATCAAATGGTATTGTGATCAACAAGGTGAAGAGTTGACAGTTCTGATTTTGATTAACTCAAGTTTCAGAATTTAAAATAGTTTAGAATAGGGTTTAGAATAGTGAAAGTCTTCTTACCTGCTTTGCTTGTCTGTAAATAAGACATCACTTCTTTCAGGCTTGGCTGAGATACATTCTTCATAAGCTTGAAGGCTAAGGAAAAAAGTTTTCATTTACATTTTAACATACCAGATTAGGTTTCAGCTTACAAATCATAAAATCTGCAAGCTTGTAATCAAAAAGTGTCTGTGCTATATCCTCAGTGAATAGCTTGGGAACATTTCAGCTCTTTGTACTCTCTCCCTAGCAATAATAAATATAAAGTTTCCAATGTTAAACTTGGTTGCTTACCAGACTGACAGTGCTTTGTTAGGATTTCCAAATTACATAAGCAGAGAGAATTTCTGAAACATGGCTTCAGGGAAAAATCACAGCTACAAAGCATTGCTAGATTTAAGAACTAAAGAATTACTGCCCATTTAACTTCAGCAGAAGAAGCAGAAATGAGTAGGACATCCAACTCCCTTGGCAATCACCTGGTGAAACAACAGTCAACCTCTGATTTGCATGGGAGCTGCTTTATTCCCTCCCAGCCAGGTGTTTGGGGAGTGAGCAGCTGAGTCAGTCTTTACTGAATGGCAGTCTGACTGGTATCATACTGGTTTCTACTGGGCACACAACATGAACAATTCCCTCTGACTTCCAGAGCTACCAGAAAAATGTCTCATGACTGAACCCGGCCCTACAGGCCTTAGTCAATGACAAAAATCTATCCAAAAAAAAGTGAGGGAAAGGATTAATTAAAGAAAGTCCATTTCAAAGGAATTCTGTTTTTTTGTAGCTGGGAAAATAAGGTTAAAGTGACATAAAAATGTCCCATAGAATTCTAAGATAACATTAATTGCTGCAGTAAGTCTCAATTCAATGCCTTACTATGCATGGAAAATTTGGAAGAGACAGAACATACTCCTCATGATCAGGCAGACCATTTCAGAGAGGGCTCAGAAAAGCTGAATAACTTGAGTAAAATTACCAAAGGAAAAAGAGCCAGGAATAAAACTCAGGTCTGCTGCTTGTAGCTGTCTACTCACCACTTAGCTACTGCATGTAATGTGTGGGAAGGGAAATGGCATATTGCATTTAGGATGTCAGAATGTACTCCTACAGAGGTAAATGATTCATAAAACTCCATACCAGAGAACACTTCCCTGCATCTACAATCAACTATGTTTAAACATTTAAGACAATGGCACCACTCACTTCCAAGTCACAGTTCTGAAGAAAGAAGAACATTCAAGGTGATTTTCTCTGCTTGCTAAGAGCAGCTGATGCCCATCTGTTGAGATCTGTTTTGACAGGATTTAATTCCTTTTCAGGTTGTTGTGGTTTCTTTTTTTTAATGTGTTTATCTTTTTTATAATGCTGTCTATCTCACTTCTCTTAAAAGCACAATCCTAATCATGATGCATTCAGGTAGTCATGGACCTGTCTGTTCACTTAAGATTTAGAATGAGAAAACTTAGTGAATGAACAGACAAATTCTAAATCTAAATAAATGTGAACAGTGAAAGTTATTTTCTTTCTACAAAGCACGCAGGAAAAAGCTGGGGATATTGAAAAACACTTAAAAAGAAACAAAGGAGAAACAGTGCAGACATAAAGGGTACACCCATCCATATATTGAATACTGCAGCATTTGTCATCATTTCATCCCACAAAGCAGGCAAGAAGAACAGACATGAGGAGCAACAAAGATGCTCAGAGGCCTTCCTACAGAACAGGGTAAGAGATCAGGATTCTTTGGTTTAGAAAATAGGTGACTGGAGGTTCACAACACTGCAAAGAGAATTAATCATTCAGCTTACCACAATATCAGAACTACAGAAAATCCAACAGTGTCAAATGCAAATCACAAAGTTCTTCCTCACAATGATCAGTTAAACAGAAGTGTTCATCACAGGATCATTGAGAAAGTATAGAGGGGTTCAAATTGAGAATCGATACAGTCATAGAAGACTGGTTCACCAGAATTTTCCAAAGAAATCCCCAAATTACTGACTGAGTTTAGGCAGGTAAACCATGGAAAAGGGCTCTCAGATGATGCTTTGTGATCCTTCTCTGAAAGGCTCTGCTGTACTGGCCATCACAGCTAGTACAAGTCTAAATGGACTTCAGATACAAACCAGGATAAAAGTTCCTCAGTTTTCAGAGGAAAGTTCCTTTAAACACTTCCAGAACTGGAATTAACAGGATTGTCAGGAAAAGTGAAAAAATATTAAAACTATTAACAGATTTTGGATGAGCAGATGAAACTCAGAATATTAAACAGAGAATGAAAAAGATATAAATGGCTGACAAAAAAATCTACAGAGTCTGGCAGAAGTACTTTAACAAAATTGGCATTTCCTTAGAAAACTGGGAGAATAGCTGGTCCTCATGACCAGGTTCATGTAGGTCATTACATATGATACAATAAGAAAATAAACTCAGCCGTGTGCAGACCATAATGACCCCTAGAAAAGCTTGAAATATAGTTAATTCATTTTTCTATCAACACAGGAAGCAGATACATTTGTTACTAGAGAACTACAGGTCTTTATCCTACTCAACCACCTTTAGTCTGACCTAAGAATGCCTCCTGTGGGCAAAGCTGGATGTTTTTAAGCAGAAGCTGAATTCTGAATATCTGCTGTAGAAACTCTTCAAGAGCCAGTAAAAGCAATTTTCAGAAAGCTATTTCCTTCTTCTTCAAAACAATTGAATCTACAGCAGCTGTGAAAAATGAAGAATGTTTCCTGTCAGCTTTGTATCACAGCTTTCTGACAGCATCAGTGACAAAATCTGGCACATGATCTCCTCCCAAGTCAATACCAGACATGGAAGTAGACATCCATGGAGAAAAAGCTCAAGTTGTTTAAATGCGGCATCACAGTATTGCCCAGATATCCTGGGGATAATCTATATGAGGCATCCCAAGCAATAGCAAGGCCATGCCCTGAAGAAATCTGGATTAAAGCATGCTTTGTGCATAGAACATTCTAAATGTGTTCCTAGCTCAAGGTTAAATACTATTTCTTTCTAAATATCACCCACGAATTAAGATCATGCTATGATATCTGTATCTTCTATTTCAAAAGAAATATTTTTCCCCAGAGATCCCCAGAAGCTGGGTACAGCTAATCAAATTAACCCTAAATGACTTTCCATCTGTGCCCAGCACAACTAACCAAACAGAGGAGGCAGGAGCAGCCTGGGGGAGCAGCCTAGCTGGTTCTTTCTGATTTCCAAACCCACCAACAGTTTGTTTGGCTTCTTAGAAGAAAAAGCTGTCTGTACAGCCAGGCCTGAAGACCTGAGTTCAGGTCTGCCACCTCTGTGTATCAAGCTAAACCTGTATGGCCTGTACCACCCTGTCCCCAAGTTTTGTGTCAGGGAGTACAAAACGCTGGGAATCACAGGGATTCGAAATGCAATCTCAATTTGCCCAGTGCTGGGAATGGGAGGTAATGGTCACATCAGAGAAAATGTTTGGTTATTTCACAGCTCACCCCGAGCAGTTCTGCGGAGTCAATTTCTGCAGCAACACTGAATGAAAACACTTCCTTCTGCAGGCGCTTGTGTAAACAGAGATACTGTAACAATCTCACCTCAACACAAGGGAGAGCTTCTGGCAGCTTTTCATTTTATCAAGTAATAAGAAATCTTTCAAATTCTCCACTCAGGAATCACTTCAGTCAAGTTGATTACCAAAGCAATGCTCTTAATTTGCAAGTTTAGTGCAGAGCAGAGCCTACAGAAAACAGCTCAAATACCTGCAAACAAGATTTTTTTAAGTTATGCAGAGATGTCTGCCTTGATTCCCAGTGATAATTTGTGGATGCACAATATTGTTGTCTTATAATTAACATCTATTTCCATCCAGGAGTCTGTTTCCACTGAAATAATGTCTCTAACAAATCTCAGAGTTTGTAGGGCTAGAGCTGACACCCCCCCCTTATTCAGTGTATACCTTTAATGCCATACAAATGTGCAAGACAAAATGTTATCCAAGTACTCTTTAAAGGTGACTAAGCAGCTGTTTAAGAAACAAGAGTGACTTCACCAATAAATATAATATGAAAAATAGGAAAAATATTTATATTTATATAATAAATATAATATGAAAAATCTAAGGATAGGAGGAAAGGGGAAGAGTATAATACACAAACAAACCCAAAACCAGCAAAGAATGTCTTCCAATGCAGCCACCTCCACAAATCATTATTCCTCCCTCTGTTCTACCCAATCTCAAGTAATGCTGCTTGTTCACCATGAATAAAACAAAATAAATTTCTCTGCATATGGTCTCTTCAAATTGAGATCTAAAAATAGACAGACAGCCAACGAGACGGCTTAAAGAATTTTATCAGTGTTTGATTTATTTCAGCTTTCTGCTCTCTCTGGTTGCAATTCAGTGCAATCCATAAATAAGTTAGGCTGGTAAAGGAGATTGAATTTTTGAGGCCAGAACAGTAATTGAGGAATTGAACAGCCTGGAGGTTTAAATATCTTCTCCTGGGATACAAGCCTTTGGGCCTATTAGCACCTGTCGATTGCTTTTCCAGTCATGGACACCTGTGAGCACGTCAATGTTTGGAACTGATTTGCATTTCTTTGTGTCACACACACAGATCTTGTACGTGTGCTGGGCTCCATTGTGCTGTTACTCTGAAGTAAGAATATCTCAGGAAAATCTCCGACTAGAAAAATCTCAAAACTATGGGAAGGTCCAATTTCCTATGAAAAAAGTCTGCACCAGCTCAGCACAATTTGATTATGCAGAAAGCTGTATTTTTTTTTTTTTTTACACTGTTATCAGCACTTGTAAAGTCTGAAAATGAAGCCTGGAAGAAGGAATTTGCATTTTTTTCTTAAAAGCCAAATAAGCAAGCAAAACCAGAACCCCACCATCACCCGCCATTGTTTGGTCATTCCTTCAGGATCAAACTTTGAGCAGGAAAACCTCCACGGACAACCAAAGAGAGAAGCATGGATTGCAAACCCAACCCCTGACCAAAGGCAAAAGGAATTATCACCAGGCCTTACCCTGCCCGAAGCCACGGGCCAGGCCGGGCGGGCAGGATGTGTCCGAGCTCCCCGTGAGGCACCGGGATGTTTGTGGGCAGCCGTGCGGCCTCTCCCCTCAGCCCGGGGCTGCCCCACGGCGGCTCCCGCACCCCGAAGCACAGAAATCGGCACCGCACTGCCAAGTCACCAACTCACAGCCCTCAGAACCCCCGCGAACGCTGTTTGTAAGGACGGCGTCCCCCGGGGCGGGCCGAGGGCTCCCCACACGGCCTCACAGCCGGGGCCGAGCAGCTGCAGTGACACACCGGCAACAAAGGGCACGGCCCCTGCTCAGGGCCCGGCACGAGGAACTCAGGGAGCAGCCAAAGGCGGACCTCCTCCTCAAAGAAAAACCAGCGTTTAACTCGAAATCACTGAGAGATGGATTATAAATAGAAAAGAGGAAATATGAGAAAAAGACGCTTACTAAATCACTATTAAAACCCACATTTCCAACTTTTGTAGTCCGAAAAAAGAAAGAAAACAACTATACATCTGGTTTTGTTTTGTAAGAAAAGAGGACAGCAACTGAAACTGAAAATCATTTGTTAAAAATTGGTTTTGACTATCACATTTGTTCTGATCAAGCCTACCAGTTTGTTTTGAAGAAAGGCTCCTGACAGCATAAAGTACAAACACAAAATAGGAATAGTTTGTTAGATCTGGTAAATGCCAAGAAGACAGACTGTATAATGGAATTTAGCAGTACCAGTGATTCATAAATAATACTTCCGATTAAATATTCATACACCATCATCATCATTTGTCTTGTAAGTCTGTTCTCACAGGCACCTTGTGCTCTGCTCCTGCTGGATCTCAGCACAGACAGGACCGGTGATTTGGATGGACGACACTGAACCAGGATCTCCTCTGGACAACAATGTGCTGCTCATAAAATGCCCTCTCTCTAACTTGCTCTTGGGGAACAATGGCACCTCCTGCCTCCCCAGGGACTGGGCACAGCTCAGCCCCACACACAGGAGGCAGATGAGGGCTCCCTGTTTGCCTATCCCCAAACTCCCCTGACAAACCACTGTCTGACCTAGAACTGTTCAAGTGGCAAGAGGAATGTGTTTCCTTCCTCATAGTTGGCATTATTTATCCATGACCACCAGGATATTGCCCAGTTGGGCATTTTCTCTCTAAGTCTTGCAAACAAAACGTAAAATCTAAAGAACTTTTCATCTTAAGCAAGCAAAAATAGATCTTCACCAAAATGTCTTGAATAATAATCTCTATTAGAAATGTGGTTGGACAGCCAGCCTCCTAAAAGAAAACCACCACTTCTCTGCAGCTTAGCACCTCCCCATGAAGGTCTCTGCATGCAGTGGGCTATGCAGATGTTCAGAATGATCACCAGCTCCACATTTTTCAGCTGCAGCTCTTCCTCCATCACCTTGTGCTCCAGTTGACAGACAAGAAGACACCACAGCAATTACATTAAAAAACAGAAAAAAAGAATCATAAGGGCACCTTCTGACCAGGTGCTGCAAGCATGTTACTCATGACAAATTTTTTAAGCTCAACTACCTCCTACATAGTACAAGGTATACACAGCCAGCTGCAAGCCTCTGCTTCCCAGAAAAATGCACATCTGGCAGAGGGGTAAGTCAGGATTAGCTTCCACAGCCCTTGCTTGCAATTGTACCAGTACTGAGGCACACAGGCTGAGCAACTCATGCAGCTGGCAGTGTTCAGGATTCATGGTTGTAGCATACTCCTCACATGGCTCTTGGCTCCTGCACAATGACTGTGTCACTTACAAACCTTCATAGGAAAGAGTTAATAATTGTGGTAGCTGAGACGGTCAAAACACTCAAAGTGCTTCATTAAGAACTTCCAGGGGCTCCAAGTATCAGGACTTAATTATCTATCAGTCTTTCATACTTATCAGAAGGCTTCACAAACCGACACCTTGCTATTTAACAGTCTCTATCTCTTCTCAAAGGCATCTCCAAGCAGTTCTCAGGGTCTGCCCATTTATGCCAGCACCAGCTCACTCCAGCCTGCCCCTGACCCAGTCCCTGGTACAAAGCCTTACCTTATCTGTCTCTGCGTCCTCACAGCACGGCAGCAGACTCCAACTGAGCTGCAACTGAGCCCCTCCCAGCTGGCTCCCTCTTTATCACCCCCATAGCTGGGAGAGCAAGGCTGTTCCCACTCTAGGATAATTAACACAGCTGCAATGCATCAGCCACAAGATTACCTTCAGTACCAACTCTTACAATTGTTTCCCCACACTATCCACAAATAATCCTACAGATACACTTCTGTAGAGCAGACAAACCAGTCAATTATTGCAATTCATTTAAAGATAGGTGAACAGAACAACTACAGATATTATGTAATATAAATTACTTAATGTTAAACTCATATGAAGTAAAATATTTTACATAAATACTAATTAATATTCAATCGGGTTCATCATCTTTGTCTGCTTTGTACATATTTAATCCTCCATTTTTGGAGAAAATGAAGACTTGGCACTTGCTGAACATCCTGTTTAATATTTAGTAAATAAAAAAAATTCTATGTAATACAATTTTTAGATGAAGTATCCCACCTCAAGGATAATGGACATCACATACTACAATAGGAAAGGCCATTCAAAAAATATCACATTTCTTACTAGAATTCTTACTAAAACACATCATTTTATAAATAACTGAACGTAACTCATATACAAGAGATAAAAAACTGAATACAATGCCTGTCCATGNGCGTCCTCACAGCACGGCAGCAGACTCCAACTGAGCTGCAACTGAGCCCCTCCCAGCTGGCTCCCTCTTTATCACCCCCATAGCTGGGAGAGCAAGGCTGTTCCCACTCTAGGATAATTAACACAGCTGCAATGCATCGGCCACAAGATTACCTTCAGTACCAACTCTTAATTGTTTCCCCACACTATCCACAAATAATCCTACAGATACACTTCTGTAGAGCAGACAAACCAGTCAATTATTGCAATTAATTTAAAGATAGGTGAACAGAACAACTATAGATATTATGTAATATAAATTACTTAATGTTAAACTCATATGAAGTAAAATATTTTACATAAATACTAATTAATATTCAATCGGGTTCATCATCTTTGTCTGCTTTGTACATATTTAATCCTCCATTTTTGGAGAAAATGAAGACTTGGCACTTGCTGAACATCCTGTTTAATATTTAGTAAATAAAAAAAATTCTATGTAATACAATTTTTAGATGAAGTATCCCACCTCAAGGATAATGGACATCACATACTACAATAGGAAAGGCCATTCAAAAAATACCACATTTCTTACTAGAATTCTTACTAAAACACATCATTTTATAAATAACTGAACGTAACTCATATACAAGAGATAAAAAACTGAATACAATGCCTGTCCATGTCACACTCCCCAGTGACCCTTATGTAAGTTTAAATATGATCCTTCTCTGAACTACACAATACATGTGGGTGGCAGCTATGAGGTTTTCCAGTGATTGCTATAGTACATATCCAAGTCTGGAACAGAACTACAAATTATTATTTTTGAGGATAACTAGCACAACATGACAGCAAATACTAAAAATACCTTTGAAAGCTCTCTTTGATCACGCTGTTGCAGATAAAACTGCCTGCAGTTTATCTCAGTGCTGACACACTGAATAAGTACCACCACAATATGCAAAATACTTGTGATTTAGCAGCATTTTTTCCCCATCTAAATAACCCCAGGAGCCAGGTAAAAAGAGTCTCAAGTGTGATTTATTGAGCATATCCATCTGCCTGATTAGATACCATATTTGAATTTGGGTGGGTGAGGATGATGGCANACATTTAATCCTCCATTTCTGGAGAAAATGAAGACTTAGCACTTGCTGAACATCCTGTTTAATATTTAGTAAATAAAAAAAAATCTGTGTAATACAATTTTTAGATGAAGTATCCCACCTCAAGGATAATGGACATCACATACTACAATAGGAAAGGCCATTCAAAAAATACCACATTTCTTACTAGAATTCTTACTAAAATACATCATTTTCTAAATACCTGAACATAACTCATAAATCGAGATAAAGAACTGAGTACAATGCCTGTCCATGTCACTCTCCCCAGTGACCCTTATGTAAGTTTAAATATGATCCTTCTCTGAACTACACAATAAACATGTGGGTGGCAGCTGTGAGGTTTTCCAGTGATTGCTATAGTACATATCCAAGTCTGGAACAGAACTACAAATTATTATTTTTGAGGATAACTAGCACAACATGACAGCAAATACTAAAAATACCTTTGAAAGCTCTCTTTGATCACGCTGTTGCAGATAAATTGTTTTAAACTGCCAGCAGTTTATCTCAGTGCTGACACACTGAATAAGTACCACCACAATATGCAAAATTTTCTAAATTTAGTAGCATTTTTTTTTCCATCTAAATAATCCCAGGAGTCAGGTAAAAACAGTCTCAAGTGTGATTTATTGAGCATCTCCATCTGCCTGATTAGCATCAGATTTGAATTATGGTAGGTGAGGATGACAGCAGGGACAGCTCCAGACTAGGTGGTATCACCATTACTATTTTCCAAACCTAAGTCCTGCATCAATGTTAGCTTTGCCAGGTGTCAACTGCAATGGAATCCTGGGGTGGCTGACTTAAAAAGGAGATAAAACAAACACTATATTCTTCATATTGAAAAATATTCCCCAGGACAAGAAAGAAATAGGTCTGGACCACACCAGACTGATGAACATGAATAAAATCTGCCCCACATTGTAATCATTAAAATAGACTTTTATCTGCTTTTACCTCTATGAAAGAGCAACATAAAAAGTATGAAAAGCTCAGGGCCAGCATCTTTTATTATTCAATTACTTGCATGAACATGGAAAAGTTATCCAGAAAAAGTGTAACTTTCCAAGGAGCACATGGTATCTCAAACAATAATGCCTCATTCTCCATCCTGCTGCTAAGGTTTTCTCAAATTGCAGAATTTTAAGTACTGCCCAAACCAGTATCCATCCTACTTTTTTTTTATTAAAAAATAATTCAAATTGTAAATGACCACTGTTCACTAAAATGTACTTTTCTTCAACTGTAAGCATGTTTCTGAATGATGTCAGGTGAGCCAGTAAGGAACTGTTAACTGCTGAAGAGATGTAAATAGCACATAAAAGCACTTCAAGAGTCTTCTTCCATAGGCACATCCTCTTGTAGCTTCTGCACCATTTTGTCCTCCAGCTGTTTTGGTGTACCTTCAAAAAAACAAATCAAATTCAATATGTTTCTGTATTTTTCTTTGAACAATATATGCCTCTATTCCAGGTGAAACAGCCTAAATATATTGCTTGAAGAGTTGTTTACAAGCAAATCCATCAAGCTCAAAGGTATTTACTGCTAACCTCCATCACCTCCTAAATCTGTTCTGCTTTAGCAGAAAAGCTGATGCTGTTTTTATGCAAAATCTAAAATGCAGTCAAACCTGTGTTTTCATCTGCTGTGACAAGCTGATACAGCTGCCAATACCTGGCAGAACCTTGCAAAGGACAACAAATATTCATTACTTATTACAGATCAATGGCCTTCTCCCATTAGTTTTTAAATGAAGATTTAAGCCCTCCTGAATGCTGTGTTGGACAGCAAGAATGTTAACTCTCAATAAGATGATCAAAAAGAAAAACAAAGAAAAATCCAAGATTTAGTTTGATTCTGCTCTCTGCCCAGTCATAATTGCAGAATACCAAGAAGGCTAATTTTTTACAAAACAAGAGCTAATGGAAATGTTTTTAACTTGTCTTCATTAGTCTACTTTGTTAAATGTATTTTAGAAAGAATTTATTTAAAATGTGAATTTACCGAAGGAACAGTATTTTCATGCAAGTTCTACACAACTGACTGAAAAATTCAAGCAGCAAAGTTGAACTACTGTATTTTATATCACTCAGTGGTAGCTGAGTTTAACTAACCAGTTCAAAGGGAACACTTGGACAAATGTATTGGATAACAAACATTCCGTTCATGGAGCACCAGGTATTGAGTGCAATTTAAAACACTCAAAATAAGGAAGAGAAAGGATGAATGCAGGACTAGATAAATAAAAAAGGTATATTTGATTCAGAACTAAGACACTGCTTACATTTAGTGGCAAGAACTATTCTCCATATTTAACAAACAAATTAATTGTATGACAAATGTACAGGATTACTGATCTGTAAAATAAGTCATTCATCCTAAAACTGTGCAGGCAAACCAGTAGATCAAGTTCTTACCTGCATGGGGAGCACGAAGAAGGTGGATATTCTGTTTGACTTCTTTGATGTCTTCTGCCTTCTGCAACTCTTTGCTCTTCTTTAATCTGAGAAAGGGGAAAATTAGATTTAATTACCTTCAAAGAGAAGATGTATGCTTTCATTTTAATGCATGGTATCTCCCTCTAAAGGTATGTACAGGCTGTAAATAACTATGATGAGGAAATAAAGGTAAAAAGTATTTGAAAACCAATTCAAGAAAATACTGGACACAAAACCACAAAAAAAAAAAAAGCAGCACTGTACCAACTTCTATCAGAATTTTGTTTAAATTTAAGACTCTGTATACAAACAAGTAGTACCACCCAGTGTATTTTACCCCATCCCTTGGATGACTGTGTATATACAAAGCAAATTACTTTAAAACTGGATCATCCCATTTCTGGAAAGGCTGTCTAACACACACATGCAAGGGGTTCCCATCACACAAATAATTTTCACCTGTTCATAATGAATCTGGCTTGGCGTTTTTGCTTTATTTCTTCCACTCTCTTCATTGCATCCACTGAAATAAAGCAGAAGTTGTTTTAAATGTGCTTAAATCCCTGCAGCAGAAAATACAAACTATTTTTGTAAAGCAACTCGTTATCAGTACTCCCATAATATCTAAATACCAGAGGCAACTCTTACACTATATAGAGGAAACTACTCCTTCTTCAAAGAGCAGGATAAGGGAATGTTCTGTGTAGCAACTCTGATTACTTGTATTTTTCAACTTATTTATACTTCTACTTTTGTGCCTACACATTAATTTCTATAGTTAATCATCACTGCACAAACTCTACTTGAAAAAAAATGCAAGTTGCCACCTTCTCCTTTGTGGCATTCATTCACATGAATATAAGCAGTTCTCCTATTTTATGGCAATTGATTCTATGAAACAAACTGAAGTGGAATGAGCACAAACACAGAAACAACTGCATCAGTGTAAAAGGTTTACATTGGGAGCCTCTTATAAAGCTGGAAAACCACTAAGGGGTTTTGAAGATGGTAATTCAAAATAAAGGACTTACGGTCCTCATTTTCAAACCAATTTTTTTCTGAAAAAAACATCAAGTGAAACTCCACACCTGTTTACAACTCAAACCTCCTCCACATTCTAAGAATTTGGTCATCATTTCAGTAATTTCAAACACAATCTCTACAAGCTGTCAACACTCTAAGAAGTTTTTTGAAAACACAATCATGACAAGTAAAAAACACATCTTTTGGTTTTTTCCTAGAATGACTCACCAGTCTTGTTCCACAACTCTCTCTGGTATTTCACTGGTTCGTTCCTACGTTTTTCAAATTCAAATGAATTATCCTGCATTAAAAAAAAGTAAATACAGACTATATGCAGAAGCTTATTTAGAGCAATACAGTCTTACTGTAGCAGTGACTCATATAACTGAGTATTTTATGGGATTTCCCCCCCCCTTTTAGAAGCTCAGTTCCTAGACTTGAACAATCATTAGAGATAAATATGAGAAGGAAATTGAGTTGAGTGCTTGACCTCAAAGTGTCAGGAGCCACGGTGATTTGTCTGAAGAGAACTATTTACCACAACATCTCCCTCAGCTATTTTCTATTTAGCAAGACAAAAGGAACTCAGGCATTGAGTGCAATTTAAACCCATGTGGAATAGGAAATACAGAGTAGATTAGACAGGTGGAAGGCGAAATTGAAAACCTGTAGATTCTAAAGCATTTACTGCAGGACAAGTTCTACTTCATAGCTTGTAATTTTTAAAATGGTTAAAAAAAAACCACCATTATTTCATTTTAAGAATACTGAAACAATTTAATTTGGAATTGTGAAATATTTCAATCAATAACTCTGGCATCTGGGACAGCTGCCATCCCCCAGCCATGTCCCCTCATCCCCATGAGCTGAAGACAAAAAAACAGTTCTCTGATCTTTTTTTTTGCCAGGCACATTTAGCTTTATATCAGTTTTATCTGAGGACTTCTCCCTGCCCAAAGGTGGTTTTTTGTTGAGGTAAAGCTGAGTTACACAGCACTAAGTTCATATATTTGCTTTATTCTTAAAATACATTTTCTATCTCAAAATTGGAACATATTGTCACCTATTTAGACATGTATAAAGTAATTTTAAATTCAGTTATTTTCAAAAAGGTAATTCAACATAGCCAGAAACAACTCAAAAGCAAGAAGAACAATTACTGAAGAGCCTAATTAATCATGGCTTTTCAGAGTCACATTAAAAAATAAAACCACATTCTTTCCCTTGAAAAATCCACAGAAGGCAGGAAATCACTGCCAAAATGCTTACTAAATTTTTAATATTTTGTAAAAAATAGGTAATTAAGTCACAGTAATTATTAAATTATTAAAGGACTGTCCCACCAAATGTGAATGTTTAATACTTTTACCACTGAGCAACCTAGTTGTAAAATTGCATTTGAGGTCTCGTGCTGTTTTGCAAACATTCCTATCTATGCAAAGGCTTTTCCTACACATTGCAAGCTTTAAAGAGACTTCATAGATAAATATTTTAGCGGTCGATATAGAGAGAATTTCTGAGGTACCTGGTAATTTAGATTATTTGTGCAGAAATACAACTACCAATTGTGTATGTACAGAGAGTAGAGGATTTATTGGTGGGAAAAAATGCCTTGGACTTGGGAGCCACCACGTGTTACCAGCACAGACACCTGATACTGGGGAAGATCCAGGTTTTAATCAAGCTGAATGAACAGCTCACTCTCAAGAAACTCTCACATTCTCTTCCACTCTGCCTCTTCTCCCCAGCTCATTTTATTACATGACAATGCTTTAAGCCACCTAGCCCAGCCCGTGTGCTAATGTAATGTGTGAACCAGTTCTTACCACTGTCAGTTCTTTGCCAGCTGCTTTACGGAATGCTTTAGTCCATCTCATCTTTCTGGGATTTCGCTTCCTTTTGAAGTTTCTGTGGCATTTTGATTTGCAGAATCTAAATATCTTAAAGAGGGGAGTGATAAAGAAGAAAAATCTTAGTGAAATCATATTATTCATGCCCCACTGCAAATGTGGTATCAAATACTTAGAGGTTACTCTAACAATACTGCTCATTAAAAATTATATTCAGCTTCCAAATGCCAGTATTTTTATAGAAAAGAAAGCTATTAACAAAAATAATTTCAAGCACTAATAGTGTTTTTTCATTATAAAGTCATTTTCACACTTGCCAGGGTTAAGCACAAGTACTTACAATTAAGCTGATTATACATAAAATACACCTGAGTTTTGAGAATTATCATCTGCAAAAATAACCATAAAGCCAAACCTACTATGAATAAACAATTTTCTACAGCTGCCAATTTTCTACACTTTTTAGATACAGTACCCTACTGAGAACAACAAACAATCCTCACACCTCTCATTCTGAATGCAACACATACACAAAAACGTCTGTTTTCTGGGATGCAGCCTTAAACCCCTAAGATTATCCTGCAGGAGTCAGGCACCTAAGTCCTGGACTGAATTTACTGAAAGTGGTTAAAGCATATGACAAAGCGTTTTAATTGGCCTTTTTCTTTTTTCCCCTATTTTTCTACATATTCTACAGAATACTAGACTCCACTTACAAACGATCAGAATTACATGTTGTTCACGATGTTTTGAAATCACTCTTTTTCTACAGCCATATCCTCCTTCCCATCTAATAGTCAATTCTAAAAGAATTTAATAGAAAATACGAAACTTCTTATTAAGGCAATCATTTTTGAATAGCTTTGGGGTTTTTTTACACGCTGCTACCCCGTTTTTTTCACCTCAATTCAGGCCCACCTGCCATTGTACTCTACCTTTCACAGACTACCTGTTCCCAGCTAATCTTGTTAAGAGCTGTCCCCTCGCGGCCGCGGAGAGCACGCAGCCCGTGTCAGACGCACCCACCCCCGCGCCCCCGGCGCTGAGACACGGCGCGGCCCGGCCGGGATCTGTTCTGACGTCTGGGCCCGGCAAGGAAGCGATTCGCGCAAGCTTCGCTTCCCGCTGGGCGCTCCGACGCCGGGAGCAACGATCCCCAACATTTTGTGTACAGGCCTGTCGGGCCGGCGCAGGGCCCGCAGCGGCACGGCCGCGCTGCTCTGACAGCCTCAGCTGGGTCAGTCACATCGCATCCCACAGCCTCGGCTTCTGCCTCAGCCCCGCCGGGACACGCGGAGCCCGCACCCTGCACTGCCCGGAGCCCAACGCCCACCTGCTGCCACCTGAAGCCAGAGGCTGAGAATTAAAGGGTGAGGATTCTGGGTTGCTCTCAGAAGTGTATTATTTCTTACGAAAAACAGAAAACAGTTCGNCTAGACTCCACTTACAAACGATCAGAATTACATGTTGTTCACGATGTTTTGAAATCACTCTTTTTCTACAGCCATATCCTCCTTCCCATCTAATAGTCAATTCTAAAAGAATTTAATAGAAAATACGAAACTTCTTATTAAGGCAATCATTTTTGAATAGCTTTGGGGTTTTTTTACACGCTGCTACCCCGTTTTTTCCACCTCAACTCAGGCCCACCTGCCATTGTATTCTACCTTTCACAGACTACCTGTTCTCAGCTAATCTTGTTTAGAGCTGTCCCCTCGCGGCCGCGGAGAGCACGCAGCCCGTGTCAGACGCACCCACCCCCGCGCCCCCGGCGCTGAGACACGGCGCGGCCCGGCCGGGATCTGTTCTGACGTCTGGGCCCGGCAAGGAAGCGATTCGCGCAAGCTTCGCTTCCCGCTGGGCGCTCCGATGCCCGGAGCAACGATCCGGAGCGCGGCAGGGACGGGGAAACGATCCACAACATTTTGTGTACAGGCCTGTCGGGCCGGCGCAGGGCCCGCAGCGGCACGGCCGCGCTGCTCTGACAGCCTCAGCTGGGTCAGTCACATCGCATCCCACAGCCTCGGCTTCTGCCTCAGCCCCGCCGGGACACGCGGAGCCCGCACCCTGCACTGCCCGGAGCCCAACGCCCACCTGCTGCCACCTGAAGCCAGAGTCCGAGAAATAAAGGGTGAGGATTCCGGGTTGCTCTGAGAAGTGTATTATTTCTTACTAAAAACTGACAACACACTTCAGCCCCCACTCTTGACGACGGCCACAGTAGCTGCCAAATTACTGCATCACTCTAGGCCCTCATATTTAAATATCAGTAAGACATAAATTTCGCAGATTCACAGGACAGTCAGAGTTCGCCGCCACGGGGCCCTGGCTTGGCTTAGAAAGGAAACACTGCGCTCCGAGGGCGAGAAACTCACGAATCGATACTGACATAAGGATACACAGAGTAACCCAAGGAAAAGAAAATTAGACATTTTTAAGTCTATAGTTGATTTACTGTTAAATTCAGGCTACACTTGCTGTGCTGTTTTCATATTTGTAAAATCCAAAATCTAAGCAAAATTTGAAGTCCTGTCTAAAACCAATGGTTCTGCACACTATAAAGGTACCTATTTTACTCATGTGCCCTCTCCTAGAGTTACCTGTTTATTGTAAAAGGACCTAAGTCCTAGGCCCTGTACCTTCCAAATTGTTTGGAATTGGAAAAGGTCTTCTATTCTTCACTTGGAGGATGCCGTCTTAGCTCTGAGTCTGAAATCTTCCTGGTCACGTAAGTCCTTACCACCACAATTCCTGCCTGTCCATTTAAAAGAAATTAACTACCTGAGTATCTGGTGAAAAATCCATGTGCTGAACTGCATGTGCCTCTAAAGCAGTTTTTGTTTTCTGGTTTCTAGAACAACAAAAGAAAGGCAGTCAGCTTGGTGCTGTCCTAAGAAATATCAGAGGAAGGAAGAAGAATTGCTTTAGCATAGTGGAGTCACCTTATCAGCAGAGAAGCTGTCTCCAATCTTTCTGAAAAGCAGACCTCAGCCGTGCATCAGAGTTGGAGCGGACCCACGGACAACGAGGATTACTGACTCCAGCTCTTAAGCAAATGGCCCATACAGGGATGGAACCCACAGCCTCGGTGTTCTCAGCACCGTGCTCTGACCAGCTGCGCTCATCTCGGGCTCCCGCCGGCCCACACACCGGGGCGGTGCGTGCGGACCCCGCAGGGCCCGGTACCGAGCGCCAGCAGCGGCCCCGGCCCGGGACAGGGGCTCCGGCTCGGAGCGGCCCGCGTGAGGCGCGGCCGGCGGCACCGAGCCGCTCCGGGGCCCGCCGGCACAGGCCGGGCCGCGCAGGGAGCACCGCGGGGAGCGCGNATTCTTCACTTGGAGGATGCCGTCTTAGCTCTGAGTCTGAAATCTTCCTGGTCACGTAAGTCCTTACCACCACAATTCCTGCCTGTCCATTTAAAAGAAATTAACTACCTGAGTATCTGGTGAAAAATCCATGTGCTGAACTGCATGTGCCTCTAAAGCAGTTTTTGTTTTCTGGTTTCTAGAACAACAAAAGAAAGGCAGTCAGCTTGGTGCTGTCCTAAGAAATATCAGAGGAAGGAAGAAGAATTGCTTTAGCATAGTGGAGTCACCTTATCAGCAGAGAAGCTGTCTCCAATCTTTCTGAAAAGCAGACCTCAGCCGTGCAGTAGAGCTGGGCTGGAGCACAGGACTGGCCAGGATGTTAATGACTCACACTGCAGGCTGGAGCCAGGGCTCTGTGGCTGTGGCAGAGGATGCCAACCTGGCTGATAAGAGGAAATGATAAAGGCACACACACAATCCAATTTTATGAAGGAAGCTATGAAGACAAGTTTACAGCTAGAGGCAAAACCAGATAGTAAATAAGTTAGCTTAGGTCCAGGGCTGTTCTCCTTTTTCAGTTTGATTACTTTGAGTTTCCTGCCTATGCAATTTTTTTTCCCCATGGGCTGTATTTATTTCACTTTTCCTGGCAGAGGACAGCTTTTTCCTGTTGTGAAGTCTGGTGGTTTCTACAGTTTAAACACTTTGAATTACAGACTGTCACCAATATGTCCAGCACACAGATAGGATGTGAATGCACAGTGATAATACAAACATTTACCATTATATTTTCACCCCCAGCTCTTTTTTTCACATCAAAGCACTAATCTCCTCTACAAGCCATTATGCTGTATATTTGAAGTGCTTGTTCCTGTCTCAAAGGCAATATAGATTGAAGGCTGCTGGTGAGAGAAACCAGCTTAATTATAAAAAACCAATATACACTTCTACTCTGTTAATAGTTATTCACAAACAGAATCAGGTATCCAGCTAAAAAACAGCCTCACTGGAAAAAGAGATTTTGCAGCAAACCAAGTGGCTCATTTGTTTTTGACACAATTACTACAGCAAGAATTGTTTCACCAAACATCTCAACTCACTACCTTAAACTCATAGCAAAGCTCTGATCTGCAAGTATTTACATACTTGTACAAGTTTCCCAATAGAAGTAAAAGAACTGTCATACAGTCATTTGAGGAAAGGCACATGCAGGATCAGATTCAGAGACATATGATCATGTTGGGTGGAAGACACTTCTGGAGCTTCACTAGAGCAAAGCCCTGCTTAAAACAGAACAAATACCAGGCTCAAGGCCACACTGTGGCAGTTTAGTTTTTAGTGTCTTCAAGGATGGAGATTCCATAACCTTCCTGAGCTCCTGTTCCAATTTCTGACCACTTGTATGGTAATAATCCTTTCCTACTTTTTAATTTTCTAGAGAACATTTCTCTTTTGCCTCTTCCCTATCCCTGTGCACTCTGAGATGGCTCCACCCATTGGAGTTCAAGATAGCAGAAAGGTCTCTCTTAGCTTAAAGCTAAGCAAACTGTGTTCTCTCCTTACCCCTTGTGCTCCAGCCCTCTGATCTTGGTGGCATCTGCTGGACTCACTCCCGTGTGTCAATGTCTTTCTTCTACTGAGGTGTCCAGAACAGGGCACAGAACTCCAGTCAGTGTTATAATTACTGAAGATAAGGAAACACTGACTTTCCCAACCTGCTGCCTTCAGTGTGCCAGTGCAGCCCTGGATACAGATGGTCTTCTCTGCTGCAGCACCACACTTTGGCATTTTGGTCAGCCTGCTTTGGAAGATGATGCTCATCCCCTTATCTGAAAAATGTTTCTTCAGCTAGCATTACTGCATAGGGTTATTGCAGCTCAGGTGGAATACCCAGGGACACTTGGCACTTACCCCTTTTGAACTTAATGAGCTTTAGTTCAGCTCATTCTCTTGCCTGTCAAGGAACCTCTGAATAGCAGCACATTACAATCTACCTTGTAATAGACACTGCTCTTGAAGCAATTACTCTGAAAACTGGGCTCCTTACCTCTGTAAAAGCAATAAAGTTGACAAAATGTAGTGTTTGATTCCCTTTGCTCTGAACATGCAACATGCTCAGATGAGCAGCATTCAGAATGTCTCAGGAACACAGAACTGATGTCTCCATTGCCTTCTCTGGGCTTGGGCTCCTCCTGGCATCACCCAGCACTCACCAGGCCCCTGACTGGTTTGGGCAGTGCAAGACAGGGTCACCAAGAAGTACCTCGAGCACAGATGGACACACCTGAACAAAGAATCCTCACAACACATGGGGCCAGCACAGGACACAGACTGACACTGAACCAAAACAGGAAATGTTACAATTCAGTTCAACAGCGCTGGCAATGTTCATATCAGGAACGTTTAACTATTTTATATTATAATAAGAAATCCTGGGACAATCCATCTTAATGGAAACACTTTCCAAAACTGTTTAATTACAGATCAGTGTCTCCATCTGGCACTGAATGGAAACAACTTTTCTTGAAATAACAGTTTTGCATCACTAAGAATTCTTGTTTCTTTGTTTCTTAAAACCAGGACTAGTCTAGTAAGAGCAGTGTAATCACATTTACTGTGATTTCTTATGAGAGTTTAAAAGGGAACAAAAGTTTTGTCACACAATAATTCAAACAGATAAATCTTATGGCACATTTCAAAGGCTGACATCAAAACAATTTTATGTAGATTCTCTTTGTAAATAGTTACAAATAATAGGCATGACACAAATATTACAGTTTCAGTATTTAATATTTAATATCCAATTTAAACATAAGTATTCAAAAGGAAATATTTTTACACTATTTCAGTAGTCACTTAGCTCAATATCTGGTTGCAATAATCCTTAAAGTTTTCAGGAACTGGATGGAGCTATAAGCACGAAAACTCCCATTTTACATTAATGCATGACAAAGTTCCACTGCAACCCTCTGAAAAACAAAGAGTTACATTAAAAGAAACTCAGACACTGAAGTACATTGAAATGTATTGTGTCTTACAGTAGAGTTTCTTACTCTACTGGTCAGAAACATGATGGTAGCTTCAAAAGGCACTCTGAATTAAACTACAGTAACTCCGGTCTACAAGCATTTTAGAAGTGGAGTAGAAAAAACCAAGACCCTATACTCCTATAAATTTCTTTTATCTCTGTCCTAGCCCCAGAGCAGTCAAATTATATTGCACTTTTAAAATATTCTGTGTACGCTGTGATAAAAATCTAATATTTACACATTGTGTTTGTTAAAGAACAATGCATTTCTGTGTAAAATATTTTAAGAACCAAGTTTTAACACTTATTCTTGTATTAATTATTATAACCAGAAGCTACATCAAATATTTTTTTTCCTTAGATACTATTCTAGAAACATTTTTGGTCCTTCCTTCAAAAATTTTGTTTTGCTGCAATTCATGTTCATAACTGGTATCAATACTTGCCTGAAATTGCAGTCATTAGAATATTTAAATAAATAAATACATCATTTCTAAAGAAACAATAGCTTTGGAGTTCTGTAAACAAGCTGCTGTGGAAGGTCTGTAACAAGACTCAATTTGGCATGTTATGACTTTAATTGGCAATACCTTACAATTACACAACCTCTGCCAGGGTAGAAAACAGTTTGGTAGGCACATCTTATAAATCAGTCTGGGCAAATGCCCAAAAAATACTGATTGTTTCCTAGGTCATAAGAATAAATAAAAATGGTTAGAGTAACATGATCCACTGAAACCAAAAATTACATTTATGTGATCGATGGAGGGGGGGGAGAGAAAAGTAACTCTATTCTTTTTAAAATACAATCTAAAGGAAATGAACAAGCCAGAAATGACTAGATGATAACCAAGATGTTCAGGACACAAAGGTTGACAGAATAAAATGAGTATTATAAATTCATAGAAATACTGATCTACAGGACTAGTATCTTAGCTGCATCTCACCAGAAGACAATAATCATTTATTTCTCAATCCCAATTTGAAGAAACATTCTCAATCTGTGTTTGGTAAAACAAATTCAGTGCAAAGCACCAACTCTGATGAAATTTTCCTGAAATCTAGGTTGCCTTACATTCCTGTTAAAACATGAGTAGCAATAAGAAATAAACATAACAGATGCACAGTTATGCCATTCACATATAAATTTACATACATGCATCTTCTAGAAATTCAGATGATGTCAGGAGGCCTCATAGGCTGTGTTGGATATATTTCACATAGTACAGTTGTAGTTTACATGTTCAGTTACACAACATGTCCCAAGTGCTCTGTGTGCACACTCCTGTGCTTCTCTAGAGCTTTTTAATCCGTATTGAAGAGCTCCCCTTTGGTTTTCACACTGAAAACTGATGAAGAGTAAGGAAAAACTACTCTCAGGCTTTTGTGAAAAACACAGGACGTACTCTTTAAGATTGTTATTAACTGGGGAAATGATTAAATGTTTCTGTTTAAAACCAAGAAGCAAGTTGGTTATCTTGCTGTTAGGAGATACCAAGAGCTGTCACAATATTTAATCTAAATGCGTACTCTCTGTAGTTAATGGAGACTGCCAAGGGCAACTGCAAACCCTTCCACAGAGAAGCCTACCCTTTCTGGCTGCCAACAGAGACGTTTCTGAATTTGGTAATGAAAATTCCTTTCCTCCCCTTTCCCCCTAATACAGAATTAGAGGAACATCCAGTGTTAAACCAAATTAAACCTCTGTCCCACAACTAATAATCTGCATACCTTACAAATGAAGATCAATGTTATTTTAGAGAAAGCAAATAAAAATTCATATCAAGAATTAATATAGCTCATTAAATAACTACACAAAGCAATTTGTCCCGAAGTTAAACAGGTAAGCTGCAACTGTACTGTATCATACACATTCAAGTGAGCTGTAACTGGGCTAACAGCCACATCTGCCTTTTTCCTGCTCCTCATTCAGCTGTTCTGTGGAGCTGTGCCCATTGGAGCGCACCACCCCTTCAGGGATCCAGGATTTATCCACACATCGTTCCATGCGCTTCATTATGAGGTCAAGCAGAGTCTCAATGGCTTTGCTTACATTATTCCCATTTGCTGCACTGGTTTCAAAATATGGTATTCTGCAGAAGACAAAAAATAGAACCTTACATCACACAGCTGTCAATCACAGGAGAAAAAAAAATACAGTATTACTGCCATGTGCTTAGAACTCACACTGAGACTGTCACTGTACTCCATAGCAGAGAGACACTAAGTGCTCAGTGTCTGAAATGCAAAAGAAATGAATGAAATGGCTGACTGAAGGTAGGGCAGAAGGGCAAATGTTAATGGAATCCACAATTTACAGAGGCCCTTGTAAGCATGATTTCCCAAAGTTGTGCTCCTGAGGCCTGTTCCATTAACTCTGTTCCCTGCAAGAGATGTGGTTACTCCAGAGCTGATGTGCATAGGAATCAGTCAGGAGAACACTCGTGCACACAAGGACATATAAAGTAACTGCAGGACAAGGAATGCTGCTATGGCCATTCCTCTGCAGACAAGGCACTAAAGAATCAGAGTGTGGTGGTACTCATCAAAACAGAAAGTGACTTTCTTCTATTGACACCACAACTCTAAACTTTCTTACTTAAAAGAAGAAATCTCAGTGCTCAGAACACCTATGTCTTTGTTAAGAAAAGCTTCTGGCACCTTGTTTTCTAAAGTACACTGCTTTTCTTTATTGTTGTGGATCAGGATGTTCCACAGTGGGTCTGTAGGCTATGGCCTTCTGTACTTGGTGCTCCCCACAGCATGGTGCTGCAGTGGCTGCATTTGTGTCACTGCTCAGGAAACTGATAACATCACTTCAGAATTTTAAGTATTTCTTAACTTGCAAGACCCAGTGAGTGGCTCAAAGTATCTTACTGTGTCTGTGCAGGTCTCTTACAATCTGTTTCAAATACATCACATATCCCTACTAGGATCTTCCACAGAAGAGGATTTTCACTATCTCACACTTCATTTACTAGAAGACTGTTCACTGCAGCAGGATTTATCTGGCCTCCCCTCAGGAGAAAGTGACTCCTAGCAGCCATCCTGTCTCATCTCTACAGGGCAGAGAACTTTGTAACTGCCTACAGACTGGATGTGGCCCACAACCTTGACTTTTCCTAAATCAAGTTGCATTTTCAGCCACGAAGATAAATACTTAATTATTTTCAGAAGTCATATGCAAAGAGATTTGATATATGTTCACATGCCATCTGCTGCTTGTTTAAAACTTCTTACTCCTTCACAAGCAGCTCGTAAAGTACCACATGTACTTGCTGTTGTCTGTGTGACATGGTCTTCAAACAAGCATTTTCACAGGAGAAGGAAAAAGTAAGAAGGTATTACTGCACTAAACCCATTTCTCTCATAGACAGATTGCTTCTGATTTACCTCCAATGATTCCTGGAGGCCAAGGCAAGCTAATCTGTGCCTAGGAAACATCATGACCCAGCAAAAGGCCTGCAGAACAAGGCAGCTTGCACTGAGGAGCCAGTCTTCTGGCTTTACTATCCCAGAAGATTATCCCTGTCTTCTGGGCTTTACTTCGGAGCCCTTTCTACTCTATCCCTCCAGACAAAAATGGATTCGTGGTTGGAGCACATCATATAAAATAATTTTCATTTGAGAAGGAATTCAGTTCATGTGCTAGAAAAATGCTCCACTATGTGAATTAAAACACAACAAATGCATCAGATGATTTCCTTCAGAAGTGTGTTTCTGATTCTCAGTGAAATGCAAATGTAATCTAAAGATGAGCCCCATGAAAGAGTTAAGGGAGTATAAAAGTACAAATTAATATCTGATAGGAACAAAGATTTCACATACTTTCTTCAGAGACACATGACCTGTGCCTGCCAGGAAGGGGAAGGGCAAGGCTACCCTGTTTTCCTACTGGTCTGACTCAGTTTTCAGACTCTCTGGGAGCCTGTGAGAGTGCAGATGCCTCAGCACAGGTAAGAGAAAAGAAGTTGTCCCATTATTCACCTGCCTCTCAAGCTAAATTCTCCCTCTTTTCCAGAATATTTGTGAAAATTTCCAGTTTACTGCCAAGCAAAGATTAGCCAATCTCCAGAGCAAGATTATCGCAATACTAAGTACTTATTTTTAAGCAATGCAGAAAATGTTCGTCTCAGACAGAAAAAAAGCTTATTCTCACAATAACCTTTCAGTAAAAAGCATTACAGAAAATATCTCATTCTGCTCTAAACACAGCAATAATTGGAAGAAAGTTACTTACCCATATTTTTCTGCAAGTTCCTTAGCCTCTTCTTCCTTCACCATCCTTTGGTCCTCCAGGTCACTCTTGTTCCCACATAACACAATGTCTGGGTTTTCACAATACGCGTGCATTTGCAGCTGACCTGGCAGCACCAACATAAGGAGGGGTCACAAGTCACTGCCACACACAGCTCCCCAGGAACACTGCCACAAACCCAGCTGACTCCCCCCTGGCTCACAGCACTTCTCCACATGCACTGAGGAGCCAGAGAACAGGTGGGCTTCCACTGGCACCTACCCAGTGAAAAACCCAGGGCAACAGAAGCCTGGCTAAGTTAGCACAGAAACTTGTGTATTTGCAGCTTAAGGAGTTACACTCACTAAACATCTACAGTGAGCTGCCAGGAAAGGATTTACCTCCCTCTCAGATGGATTATGCAGTTTGGGAACTCCTTTGCCTAGATATACCAGCCAGGTAACATTTGCCTTACATTAAGTTTTGCTGACAAAGCCTCAGGTGAGTCAAAATACTTTTGCATAGGCTTCCCACACTCTTAAATTACTGAACAGCACCACAGCCAGGGATAGGATATTGTCTCAGCTTTCTTTTATATAGGTTAAGATCCAAGTTCAGCAGGCAAAACTGAATTTCAGGTGAGCCCTAAAAGCCATCACTAGTCGCTATTACAACTATGAATGCAACATTTACGTTATTTTACTGAGAAAGCCATAAAACCCAGTATTTTAAGTTCTAATTCTCAGCGAGACCTCATATTTACAGACATAACCCCCACTCTCCATTCCACCCATGCAAAGAAAGAAGAAAAAAAAAATAAAAGCCATACTTATCCAGTTTCTGACATTCAGAAAGCTTTGCTCATTTGTCAGATCAAAGAGCAGAAGAAAGCCCATGGCATCTCTGAAGAAAGCTGTAGTCAAGCTACGAAACCTAGACCAGTAAAGTGAAATTAATTTGCTTATCTGCCAAGTTACTTTGAAAACACAATTGCTTACAGTCATAGAAGAACTGAGGTAACTTAAGACTGAATGAACCAGAAGGAAATATTCATAGTTGTTTTGCTGAGGCAGGGACTGTGTAAGAAAAATTGCTAACATTACTGTGGCCTAATCAAGGCCTAAGGCATCAAGGAGACTTGAGTGAGAGAGCATCAAACAGTCTTCTACTACAAAGCATGCCTTGATCAAGATTCAAAAATTAAAACAATAATGAAGTTCTAAGTTTGAGCAAAAATTTATCCCCTATACACATCAGTCCTTGAATTTAAGACTAACAACCACAAGAATGCTAGTCTTTTGATAGGCCAATAGAAAAGAATCCTTTGAGATGCTTTTGCCTGTCTGACTTTCCCAAGACCTCAACATATTTACAGAAACTTAAGAGAACTTTAAAAAGACAAGCTTTAAAAGCACATCTATATGTACTGGCTATGAAAAAAAAAACAAACGAAAAAGCAAGACTTACAGGTTGTGTGTCCTACAGTTGTAAATTACAGTTAGAATTTAATGGGTATTCATTTGAAGCTTTCCACTGCTGTTAAAGTAAGCTCCCATTGCCAGCTGAAGCCCTACCTTTCCTGCCCTGCAGTGTCCCAGAGCTGAAGATGGATCCTCTGTCCTCTGCCACCAACACCATCTGGCCCATTGGGTCTGTATACCTGGAAAAGGTAAATGTGCAAGACTGTTACCAGTCCAGCTGCTACAGAACACAAAAGAACTGACTTTTAAAGTCATTAAATGCAGCAAAATTAGTACTACTGATGCACAGAACCCAACTACAACTCAATCCTCTGCTCTGTAAGACAAAAGTAGTATGAGATGCATTTTAATATTGCATCCAATTAAATATTTAAAAATAAGGGTAAAGTGAAACTGCAAAACCAGACTATGGACTCCAGACAGATATTTAGAGCCACGAGACAAGATGAATTTTAGTATTTTGATTTTCTGGCTTTTTTACTACCTTACATCATGTTCAAAATAAAATATAAGAAAGCAACAATGCAATCTGGCAATGTATCAGTAGTAGTAGCAGAACCATATTAGCAAACAGAATATATTCAGAGATAATGACATCTCTACTTAGCTGCCAAAATGCTGCTGAAAAATTGCTGAGGGTAGATCTTATCAGATCACAGCTTATAAGGCAGAAATTGGATGATAAAAATAAAACGTGAAGAGTTTGCTCAGCATGAAAAAATAAATACAGGAATCTATTAGTCTTGGAAGGATCAGATAAAAATAGATTCATTTCTGTTTAGAATGCTTCGAGTTAGATCATCTTCTTCACCTTCAAATGTCATTGTATCTAAGATTACAAGAGCTACAAACATATCTTTAGAGATCCACAAATTCAGCATGTTTATGTATTATAAGATTCAGTCTCTGAAGCCTAAACCTTATCCTGAGTTATCAAATATGCTGATCAAGTAAACCACCATGTTTACAATCCCACAAAAGGAACAATTACTTACTCAAAAGACCAGTTTGGCATTTAACTAAGATATCTAGTCCTTGAACTCCTGTGGTGCACGTCATGCACCAAAAACCAGTCTGCACAATGCCCATTACCCCATCCAGACTTCTGGACACAGGAAATCATCAGGCTACAAGGAAAGACATTTAATACCTTTATGTAACAATAAAAAGCTTGTGCCAACTCCATTTCTCAGAGCAGTAAGGACCAACATCCAATTGGTTATGACACTTTAGTGCTCAGCTTCATATCAGAAGGACATTTGCTTAGTTTAATAACATCAGGGGTTGAAAAAAGCAAGCTTATATTTCATAATTCTTCTCTGCTAGTGGTGACTGCTTAGGAAGCCAGATCAGCTGCATGTACCATTTCATCCACACGTTTAAAAAACTGCATCTTTGTTTAGAAGCCATTTCAGTTTATACCCAGCAAAAGCTTTTTACTACATTCAGTCCTTCCTTGTGAAAGGAGTTCAACAGTAAAAGTGCTACTCCAGGTAGCTACTCCATGCACAAGTGACAGAGTAGAAACACCTGCTGAGCAGAAAGAAGTGGTTTCTTGGAATCAGCTCTCTAACTTTTGGGGAAATGGGTCTGTACACAGCAATGACAAGAACAGCCAGGTCAGATGAAGCCTTCACGAAATGAAGCACACAATAACACTGATTGCAGGCCTACACACTGACAGACACCATTTTCCAGCAGCACATTCTACATACAAACTCACCACTCTCTTTTCCCGGAAGTCAATGCCCACCGTTGTGATGAATTTGGAATTAAATTTGCCATCTGTATATTGGTAAAGAAGGCTGGTCTTTCCTACTCCAGAATCACCAAGTGCTAGGAATTTTATGAGGTAATCGTAGTCCCCATCAGACATAGTGAGAATTCAGGCAGCACCTTGAAAAGCAAAGCAAAAAGGGAAAGTTAGTCCAGAGCTCTACCAGGACTTCTGACAAATGTTTAAATACAAATCACTCCTTGAACTACAAAGCAGGGAGTGGTGGGGCCAGTTCTGTGCTCCTTTACACCCATTTAACTTTAAACTCTCAATTACATAAATACCAGTATCAAATCCAGCTGTGACTGAAAAAGTGCATCTTTAGTTTTATTACATTCCTCTTACTGGAAAGGGAAGGCAACACAATTGTAACTTCGTCAGGCAAGACTGAAAATCAAGGTCACACTATTCAAGGTATCTGGAACAAACTGCAGAACTGTTTTTAATCCTCATGGAAGCTGGCAAAAGCTACTTCATTGTACTAGCAGTGCAATTCTGGTCTCATACTCACTATGGCATTAGTAACATATGAAAAAACTTAATTTATTTCCTGGACTGTCCACTATATTTAAACAAGATTTACAGTAATTTTCTATTAATAGCTATTTTTCAGTCTTGAATAAGCTTTTTCTTGTTGTTCAGTTTTTTTGTCTTGAGGAAGAATCTTCAGTTTTAAAAGTTTTTATTGTGCTGCTAGTTAGCCATTCAAACTAAATCTTCATCCCGAATTGACATTTAACAAACACAAACATTTTTTCCATGGCTCCTACACATTTAAGAAATTTCTCTCTTTTTTGTGCCTTTTTAAAAATAACCATATTCTCTATAGTCTGATCTAAGTGTGGGAATAACTAAAATGCGTAACAAAAATTACTGGCAAATTTCACGTGTACTAGAAAAGCTGATGTAAGTGCACTGGCACTTTCCTGTTGAGTAGCTACTGAGCCTCTCCTCCCCCAAAACAAACAGTAGAGAGCTGCCTTGTGCTGTGTTCAAAGACATGAACATGAAAAGATAAGCTTAAAATAACCACTCTAAAAGCAACAGAAAACTGGCATAAAATTGCCTCTTATGAAGGACAGAAAAAGATGCCAAAAATGCAAAAAAAATAGATGATGAAATAAAATTTTTAAAGAGTAAAATCTGCTGTTTCAACTGTAAGTATTTTTGGAACTACTTGTAGCTTGAACTAGATGAAGTTATTCATTTCAAATCAAATACTGCAGTAGTTTGCATCAATGGCAAAACACCAATTCATTTCTTGAATATCAACTCCCAGCTTGAGGTCTGCAACAAGCTGTGTCTCCAGCATGTGGGTGGGTGTCAATCAGCACCACTCAGCTAAAACTGTCACTATATTTAAAGCTTCACCTTTATAATTGTCCCACTCTTGCTTACAAGTCAGAACTGTGACTAGTTGATGTGACCATAAGTGGCTCACTAAAAACCAGACACTGGCCAGATTTACCCCAGATACTCTCCAGCTGCAGAGTCAGTGGAAAGCAGCTGACACTTTTTTGCCTTTCTGAAAATCATTGAAGTCTCCCTTTCCCAGTCAATGTGTATTTCACATTATGCCATCAATGCCAGTAAAAGCTTACAGGAAAGGGGTTTAGGTGACAGTTCACACTCATTGCTATGCCACAGCCAGCTAATCCACTTCCTACTGTTGTGTTTTAACCAAAGTTTGGCAATAGAGAGAAGGCTGGAAGGGAGAGCCCTGCAGCAAGAGCTATCCATGAGCTTTTTACATAAATGCACCACAACTGCAGGACTGCATCCACCATATAGGTCTGAAGGAGCAGCATATTCAAGTAAGCAAGCTGAACAGGCAGCCCAACACTGACATAAGAACATTTTCAGAAGAAATTAAGAACCCTAATTCATTAGACACCCTCACATGTATCAGCAAAAATAATTTTGGGGGTTTACTTCATTTTTTAAATCCTCTCCCCTGTTGGTGAAGGAAAAAAAAAAGTAAAACTAGATCACCTACCTTGTGGCTTTACCAAACTCTTTTCATTGAAATGGACCAGAAGAAAAGGAAAAGAACTTTAAAAAACAGAGGTGGATTTTTCTAAAGACTGTATTTGATTTAGATTTCCATCTCACACATGGTGTTTCCTTTGCCCTCAGATGTTCTTGAAGGGCTAAGAACTGTGTAAGCTCATCCTCTACTCAAGCACATGTTCTTTCAGTCTCAATATCCCTAAATTAATTATTGCTTTAAAAGACTTAGCTGTAAATCTTAGGGCCAGTATATTACACAGAGACAAGCTTGCTTCATGCCTTTTACTGCCATCTGCACAGAGGTATTTACCTTGTTGGTTTTCTGTTGGGTCACTGTAAGTGTACAGAAGGACTTTTAACAACAAGTGCCAATGACAGTGTACTGATCACTGCTGATTTACCATGTACCCTGTGCAAGACCACACAGAGGAAGGAAGGGCACTGCAGCCTCTGCCAGGGAGCTGGAGGGAACTGCTACGGTTCAGCTGCACCTTCCACTGCACAGAGCTGCCTGAAGGCTCTGGCCAACACAGAAAGGTCAAGATTAGGCCTTGGAGAAGTAAAACCTAAAGGCATTCCTATAGTGTCATATCTGATTTGTAGAGTGTCTGTCAGGACAAACACACCTTATCATTTGGCCCACTGAAACTTCAATTCTCCCTGTGGCTGGTACAAAATACAACTTCCAAAGGACTGACAGAGGGTGAGGAATCCTTCACAGGAAGGGTTCTAAAAATGCCTTCTAAAAGATGTGCTTGAGAAGGAAATTTTCTCCTTTGGTTTTGAAATGCACACACCTCTCACTGCACCCCATAATGTCAATCTATTATTCAAATATCTCCAGGGAGTGGTTCTTGTGAAACCCTGCACAGTTAACCTATCCTTGGAGACATGTAAAGAGCTATTTTCATAGCAGTTTCAAGCCTTGTCCTCCTCCCTGTACAAATATTTAAAAAGTGATCTCCACCCTCCACTTCCGAGACCAGCAGTCCCAGTGTCCAGACACATCCAGTTTCACATAACAAAAATAAGAATATGTTAATTGCAAAGTATATTCACAGCAAAAACTGCTGTGACGTTTTTAAAAATCATGGCCCTGTTACCCATCCCATTTTTTTCCTTCTGGTTTTGCTTTTTTTTTTTAATTAGACTTTATAGCTTCTCACTTTCCACTCTTTCCTTCCACTTTTCCACACCTCGTTTATCAGGAGAGTAGGAGGTAGGAAAGGAAGGTTCTGAAGTAAAAAAAACTAATGATACAATTAGAAATCACCAGGTCACCAAAAGAAAATAGTTTCCAAATCTTGCTTCTAAGAGTAAGAAGTTAAAAAAAATTAAATCACTAATGGACACAGTTTTAAGCTCCACATCAAGCCCTGCACAGTTTTGCCTGCTGTAAATCCCCCCTGAAATCCCATTCAGCTCTGGCTTTGCACTTTGCCTGGTATGCAGATGAACAAGAGCTATGAACAAATGCTGGAAAAGCTCCACTGGCCTTTTCCATGGCTGACAGGATCCCCACAGTGAGCATTTGAGCTGTGCCTGTGCAACTACTACCCTGGAGCTTCCATACACACACACAGATCACGCCTTATCAAGAAGGGATTCTCTCCAAATCATGTGCTCCTCTTGTTTCCTGCATTTCCTAGTCCGAGGTACTTTCACATTACAGACATCAATATTAACAGGTTCATCTTTTTGCCTCTGGGACACAGAAATCACAGCACTATTGTGTGATAAAACATTCCAGACTACGGCAGATTTGCTCCTGTATAAATTAAGGAAATTGGCTTGGCATGCAGGACTTCCCCCATGCAGTACAGGATAGGGAATATGCTTCCTGAACTGGCCTTACACAAAACATGCAACTCCTGTGCTGCTACTGAGATGATGGAGAGAAGAAAAAAGGAAGAAGGTAAAAGAGATGAATACATGGAAACACAATCCAAAAGCCTTGATCTGCAAATAAAAACATGTATACATACACACAGTGTAAAATTCAGGAAATCTGAACGTGCCCCTAATCAGACAGTCCTCAAGCACATCAGTTTCAAGTAAGGCATACCACTTACCCCAAACTGCAAAAGGAGTAGTGAGGGCACACTGGAAATGGCACTTCCTGTAGGAGTACTTTTCCAGCACCACCTCTTCAGCACACAGCCAAGAGGATTACGTGTCAGCTGTTTGCATCCACGTTGGTGGGTGCTCAGAGATAAAGAGGTGTGCCTGTGTCTGTGTCTAGGAGGGTGCTGCCTCACTGCATGGCTGGCAAGCAATTACACAGCTCACATGTCCCTTTTATTCCTAGAGGCAAACAGCATTTCAAAAGAGATTTGTGCAAGACCTACCTTGGAACAGATCTGCAAAATCACCCACACACCTTCAAACAATTACATTGTTCCCAGCAGGGGTTTTCATTCAAAAATGCATTAATGATGAAGTACAGGGATCACACCTGTTCAGTTCCATTCATAACTTTACATTCTTCACCTCAAGTTTGAGAATACAGTAGTCTTAAATGTAAACTGTTTCCTTTCTGTTGAGGCTCCATGCTTGTGATTAGAGTTGACACAGGAATTGGGGAAAAATGAGTCCAAAATCCCCCCCAGACAGAAAAAGAAGACCCTGCAGATCTCTTGGTGGGCAATAATGCATTTGTACAGATTTGATCATTCTGCAAGTGCACATCAATTCATACTAAAATTTTTATCACTAAGGCGCTACACAAACTTAAACTTCCAGAGGGTTTATGTGTCACTCCATCTGTTCCAGCAGAACAACTGAGAAAGTGATCCAGACTGCAGCAGTAATCCTGTCACACCAGCACTGCCACCACACTAGGCAAGGCAGTAACCACATTCCTGCTTGGCGTGGGCGAAGCGCGCTGAACGGCCTCACCCTGCTCCAAGGCTCCAGCAGCACCTGAGTGCTTGAAGAACTGCTCAGTCAGACACAGCCAGCTCTGCCCAAACAAGGGACAGACTTAAATCGTGTTCCTGCTAGCTCAGCACTTTGTTAGAAGTGCTTTGTTACAAACTGTCAGATTCCTACAAATGTAACATAAACATATCATGACAACAATCGTTCACAAACTCAAGTACCTGCTGTGCTGGGGGAAGAGAACTAATGAATAAGTACTTCTCCAAAATGTTCTGAGCTGCATTATTGTTTACCTTAGGAAAATGTATGACCTGGCTTGGTTGTAGCTTTGGTCAAAATGACACTTTTAGCCTCCAAACATGGATGTCACTTTTACCTGGCTGAAGGTGCTCTACAACCATTTTTCAGCATGGCTACAACTGCAGCATTCTGAGAGCACGAACTGATGGGCACACAAAGCACTGTGAGAATGAGTTACTGTGGGAGATGCCAGGCAGAAAATGATAATCCCACCCAGAAAGGGGGCACAAAAGAGAAGCAGCAGGTCTGATAAGGTGAGAACGTTACACAACAGGCCAGGCAAGGAAACAGCAGATCCTGGACTTTGTTTCCAAAAAACCAGGAGACACTAAAAATGGAGAAGCCAGAAAATGAAACAACAGTTAGTTTTGCAATTGCATTTGCATTTCAGCATCAGCAAACCAACAATCAGGCAGTTGGATTTCCAAGGTTATCTCAGTTACACAAATGAATGAAAAGCAGCATGGAACTGGAAAAAACATGAAGAATAAAAGCAGGAATGTCACAGATGGTTATTCAACACTCTCCATACAGGAAGACCTTTGTGCACCTTCAACTTCTGCGCAAAAAGCATGGCACCATTTCTATTCCCTCATCAGTTCCTAGCATTTTCATGCTCCATAGTAAGGAAATACTGTAGGCAAGTAAAAATTTGCAATGCTACATGATGAAAACAGTTGAACTCTCTCAGAGGACCTGTCCCTCTCCTGGGAACAAGAGCTTTTGCCTAACAAGTTACCTCTTTGCACTGTCATCAGAAGTTGCTTTCAAGTTACAGCACTGAATGAAACGTCTGCATAAAGTGAATAAACTCCAGAGTAAACTGAGGAAAGTAAAGCAAGCATTTTTAATTTCTTTTAAGCAGTTCCACATTACTTACTCCATTCTCAACCATTCCCCTCTTCCTCTAATAAATATATTAAGCCACACTGGCTTCCAAGTGTGCTTCCGTGCTTTTTCACTGACTTAAAAACAGGAAATTCAGAGCAATGCTCAGCATCCTCCCTAATGTGACAATTCTGACCACTTTGGGACCCACCTCCTTCCTCACAGCCCAACCTTAACATCTGGAACACATCACTGCACTGTACCTACTCTTCGCAGGATCAAGGATTTATGAATGACAGTCTTACACAGATACATGTTCCAACTGTTTCTGACAAAACAGGAGCCACAAGGATTTCACCCACAAAGTTGGTCATATTCACGGGTGGGAAATACCCAGGAGTTTGACCATCCACTGATTCAGCAACACTTTCAAATTCAGAAGGGCAAGAGCACACTTCTATTTCTGCCCACAGAAATAGCCACCGAAGGGTAAAGGAGAATAAGAATCACACAGGATAGTAAGAATTGTGTATTTCTTTCAGGAATGGTTTGGTTTTCCAGGAGATAAAAATCTCCAGCAGATTAGCAAGCACATGAAAATGCAGAATAAGAGGAAAACTAATGATGAAGTTAAAAATCTAAAAAGTGAAAAAGGAAGCAGTTTCATACGTGCAGGTAGAATATTAATGAAATGGTACCTCAAAGAAAGAAAACACGTGCAGGTACTCATGCTAAAGGAAGTGTAAGTTATGCTCTGCCTTTATGAGTGATGCAGTAGACATGTTAGTCAGACCAGGTTCTTTGTTTAATTCCATTAAAGCACACACTGTAAATGGCCAGAAGAAAATATCTGCAGCTTCTTAAAAAAAAAAAAAAGCCTATATAGATATAAAGATATTTCTCTTTTGGAAGTTCTCAGCTACCTTCTACCTTATAGGCCAGATACCTGGAATACAGAAAATAATTCTCCAAGAGGTTACACTGCCAAGCTTAGGAAGGATACCAGATACATCCTGCATTAGAGAGGAATAATCTGGCAAAATAAATTACCCTGATTGGGACAATTAGAAGTCAATGGACATGGTCAGCTACCAGACACCTGAAGATACCTCCGAATCATTGTTAAATAAAAGGGAAGAGCATACAAATATGACACAAATGGGACTATAAAACTCCATCATTCATCTAACAGGATGTGGGCAAGCATACAAAGGGTTGAGGCAGGAAAGAACTGCAGTGCAGAATTTAATCCACCTTTTCATCCTTTGGATTGGGAAATACATGAGGGTTTTGGTTTTCATAGGAAGTAAACACTTTTCCTTGCTAATCTGGTTGTTGATTGGAAGACACAACAACATTTTGCAGCAGCCACTGCCATTCTTATTGCTTTTCTGTAATACTGAGATCTAAACTGATACCAGGGGTCACAGTGTAGAGGATTTCTAACATTTTGTTCTTCTAGTTATTTCTTAGCAAGTTAAATGCTTTCTCATTATTTAGGTGCCATTGAAATATCAAAAAATTTTGAAGTCCATCAGAAGTTATTCTGAAAGGAGCTATTTACAAGGCATTGTGGCCTTTTGGGAGCAGGACTAATGTCATCATTCTTCCAGCAACCAGTGAAAGCATCCTGTTCCCCAGAAAATGTACTGGTTATCAAAGTTACTGACTGAACAACTAAGCCATATCCATTTCTAGTGAGCTGGAAAACTTTATTATCTATGGATATCACCCACAACATTAGGAATAATAAAAAGTTACTGCTGAAAATATTTAATCATAGGGATTTCTTAAATAAATGTAACAAAAAGCACAAAATAAGTTTCCAGTTATCTGTGGGAAAGCAAGGGAAACTGTCAGTTAAAAGCTAGTCCAGCAACTAGAAAAGGTTATTATTCTACTCCTCAAATCCAGCACCAGGACTGTCACAGATGCTAAGGGAGGAGGGGTACACAGTGGACAGAGATGGAAGGATGGATCTAGATTGGTAAAACTGAGGCTCACAGCTAGCATTCACTTCCCCCAATCTTTTAAAAACCAGAAAATCTTGACAGAAGCATCCTTGCAGGGGCAGAGCTCACTGGGCCTACCCGAGATCGTGCTGCCATGGGGAGCCAGTCAGAGCAGTGCAGGCTGGCAACAGGACACTTCAGAGAGTTTGAGAGGTGGGTGGCAGCTGCAAATAATCTGCTCCTAAAAGGTCCCAAAAAGAAACTGAGCCTTTAATTTCAGAGTCTGTAATAGCTACAGTCTGAGAAAGAGATTTGCAGCCAGAACTTGTTCAGTAAACATGTTTGCAGACAGTGAGTGTATGTGATGCTTTCACATTTCATAAATGCTATGAAAAGGTTAGAAATAACTTGCTGAGAGTACTCTGGCCATAACTTAACATGCCCATTACATAATACAACACCACTTCTGCCTGAAACAGGCTGTATTCAATGGGCCACAACCTATTCTCTTCAGGAAGTCACTAACGTGACAGAAATCTTCGTGTGACAGCAAGACACAGCCACTTTGGAGCATGCCTGTGGCTCAGAAGTATCACTCAAACTAAAGCAAAGCTAAAACTATGGTGTTTGAGTGGGCTTTTCTTTCAAGAATTGAAAGCCAAGTCCCTACTTCCACCCTATCCTCCACTTGAACAGCTCTGGAACTGCAGCACAAATTAACACTGCCCAAGCCTTCCACTGAGGCCCTGCAGTCTACAAAACACTCAGGCAGTGCTTTGGCAAAACGTTGGCTTCAATTTGTATCCTAGCACAGCTTTCTAGAGCCTCAGGAAAGGCATAATTCAAAAGAAGCACTGATTAAGCAGGCTGAACTGCTCAACACAAAGCTTCCCTTCAAAAAGCCTGCTGGTTTTCAACCTGAGTTGCCAACAATATTTATCTCAGTGCTCAGATCAGAATCCCATAATACAGCATGAATTATAGTTAAGTCCTGATACACAGTGAAGACTCCTGAGATAAACAGCACAGCAATCCAGAATTTCTTACACTAATTGGTGTTATACAGAAATATATCAACAAGGAAAGCAAAAAGCAACACAAGTTTAGTGCCACAGTTTGCCCATACCTTTCCTTTTCATTAGTTTAGTTTCTCATTCTCAGTGTCTAAACCTTATTTCTGTCCTTCTACTAGGATAACTTCCAGATCTTTTTCCATTACCTGGTTTTAGATTTTTGAGATCATTCTAAGCTTTTCGTTGGTCTTCTTTTTTTCTACTTTTGTCTTAAGAAAAAAAAAATTACAATTTCTGTTTAATGTCATTGTCAGTGACATGCTTAAAGAAGCCCAGCTGAATTAGATTCCCTGTTTGTCTTTATCAGGCTAAATTACTAAGGATATTTTGTTTAAGATAGTGTTATAAATGACAGGTATGTTGGAAACATGCAAATATACTGAAATCCAGCAAGAGTATGGTGAGGTAAAGAGTGGCAGCACCAAATGCTAGCATATTGTTTTGCAGTGTACAAAAGAATTCCAACATGATCAAAATTTAATCCTCAAATAACTTAGGCTATTAGAAATCACTACACTAAAAAATGCTAGAAGTAGTTTCTGTTAGACATTTAAAATGCACATGTAATGCCATAGATGAAAGTATTACATAACAGTAAATTACAGTGAAGCAGCTACAACAACCAATCCATCCACACAGCACAGGAAAAACAAAAACAGTAAGCCAAATCCTTTTCTCCAGTTATTTTATAAAAACTTTTCATAACTGGGGATGTCTATAAGGAAACAACAAGAAAAGATATTTACTGAACTACATTTATGAATTTCTCACTTCTCTCTCATAAACACAAGTCAGCTGGTGATGATCTGGAGGAGGAAAATCATCTTAAGACATCCTCTGCTAGACATCACATAAAACCCTGGGAAAGCCTTGTGACCTTGGCAGAAGTAAAGGAGAATACTGTTTTCTGTTCTCTGAACAACTCCTCCTTGGTTATTTACAGTCTACAAAAACTGGAGTTCTGGTCCATGATTAGAAAAATGCTGATAAACACATGGCTAGAAAGGATGCCTGATTACAAATCATGCTTGGGATGGCATGGCATGACTTAGTCAGATGGGTACATATATTCTGAGTTTCTTTCAAAGGAGATACAAAACACAGTAATAACAGCCCTCCTTCCTATTGTTTTTATGATAATTAACTTCAAGATTCAATTCAATTACTATATGATTGAACAAGGAATGTGAACTAGATGAGCTCTCATGGTTCCTTGCTATTCAACTTTTTTTTTGTAATTAAAAGTTACAGCCTGTGCTTTTATGCCATTTATACCATTTTCATGCCTTTTATCACCCCTTTAGCAAACATGATAGCAAACTCCTGGGTGCACAACACAGTTAAAAACCCCACCATTCTAAAGGACTGTTTTATTCAGTATAATTTATCTTTAAATGCTAATGGGAACACTGGAAGAAATAGAGGGGAAAAAAATTCAAGCACTGCAACATTTAAAAATACTGAGTTACTTTGTTCAGTATTTTAAATGTTATTTGCAATATCGGGGTCTAATTCTACCTTCCAACAGCAGAAGTTTAGACAAGTTTGCCACAGAAGAAAATGCAGGCTGACAACAGACATCTTATGGCTACTGGATCCAGACACTGCTCACTGCAGTAATTTTATTTATTTTGTTAATAAACTTACCCTGGTTTGTGTTTAAATCTGATTTATTTATGAAAATCAATGACTAAATAAATACCAAAAAAATCTGCAATTTTGTCATTTAACCCTCAAGCCTGTGTTACATGAGCCAAGTGTACTCCCCAGCTTTACTTTTCCCTCTAGAAAATTATTGCATCCTCATGAGGATGCAATAATGCTGAATTCTCAAAATGGGAGTGTTCCAGGCAGCTTGTTAAAGTGTAGCAACAGTGTTTCAAAACTCTTAACAGAAAAACAGGTGGTACAGTCAGCTCAAGGAAAACAATGTAATAAATCTTCTGAAAATAAATAGAAAAGAGAAAGTGTTTACATACCTATGTTTAACAGCTGTGAATGGATCTGTAGATTTCCAAATGTGCTTCAGTGACAAATTTTCTGACCCAGTTCAGATCTCTTGAATACCATAGTCATGCAAAAAGAGCCATTTCTCATCTACAGGAAGCATCAGCAGAGAAACAAACAAAACCAAAATAGTGTCGTTCAGACTAATAGCTGTAACATTTGCAGGGCATGGGAAGCTGCCAGCCCCACATAACCACCCTCCCCACCTAATTACATTCAGCTGCTTGTCATGTGGTCTTGCTGACCGATCAAATGATCTCTTTCCCTCTTTTAAAAGTAAGAAAAGTAGCTAACTAGATCTCCCTAAACCAGGTAACACATTTTGAGCCTTTGTATAAACTACTGACCCTCCTGCTGGTCTTAAGGAGAGGAAGCTGCAGTGTGTGAGCACAATTTTTTTTAAGTATACAGAAAAAATAAAATACAGCAAACACAGTAGTCTACTATATTGAAACACAGCAAGCACCCAAGTTCCCCAAACTGCTTTTATTTCCCACCTTTACAGACAGCAGGAAAAGTTCCTGATTACCAAAGTGGCACAGACACCAGAGAGAGACCATGTGAGCAGGAGCTGGGAGGATTTGGGAGGACAGTGGCAGCTGTGCCACAGGGCTTTGTTGGCATCTGTGTCCTGTCCTTTCTGCTGAACCACCTCTGACGGCAACAAGCTCCGAGAAGAGAGCAGAGTGAGGATGTTATCAAAAACTTTCTGAAACACACACGCTAAACCTACAGCTCCTGTCCCTACACAGTCCTGAGAGACACATGCAGACATCTTAAACATTTAAATAACTTCAAGGAAATAAAGCTACTGCTGTAACATGTAAACCAACTCTTCAATGAGGCAGTTGACAAGGGCCTGTTACCACAAGAGGCAGAATTCTCAGGTCTGCCCCAATTTCAACAGCAGTGTCTGCACGGAGGCACTCGCAGGATGGAGGGCCCTGCTCTGGGTCCAAGGGGTGAGACAGGACCTTCACAGCCCCCTGCAGTCCCACGAGGCCTCATCCCCTCTCAGACACCCCCACATCACAGATGCTCACAGGAGAGCACTGAAAGGTGCGGACAAAGCAAGTTCTGCACTCACCATGTAAGATTTAGCTATGTGAGCTTTTGCAGCCAAGTCTCCTTGCACAATCCTTTCTTGTCTCCATTTCTTTCCTCAAGCTGCTTCAAGAGCAGCAAATAAAGGAAATTAAGGTTGTGTCTCAGGCTAGTCTCCAAGCTTATAATTTAAGAAGTGCTGCAGACAGGCTGCTTCAAATATTTAACATATGGATTCATCTGCAAGTAACAAAGCCAACTCCACAAGCTTCTTAACTCTCACTTATTTCAGTGCTCAACTATCTTGCATCTTTCCAAGTGAACCAAGGCAATTTTTATTTTTCTTGCCCTGGTGAACATGTAAGTTCTGCTATACAGAGCTGGAAAACTTTTTCGTGCCCTGCCTTAGCATTTTTCCAGAATTAACTAAAATACATTTCTTTGACTTTTAGTTGCAGGTTGCAATTTTTAGAACTCTACCCATTCCTGGCTCAATCCAATCTTCTATAGATTTCAGCAGTTGTAGAGGAATATAAAAGGCACTTTTTTGCTCCCACATGCAATTAAAAACAGAATTGTACTCAATTTTCAGCAACATGCACATTTTTAATCTTTAACTGCTTGTTTCCTTGATCAATACCAGCATATTTGCTTGACTGTGAAGAAATATTCAGATGACAAGCACCCTAGAATGTCTGGTAACTGCTCCAAAATGCAGAAGGAGGAACAGGATAAGAAGTGTTGACAGACAAAGCAGCAACTCTTCTGCCATGTTGCAAACAGCCCTGGGGGAGACTGCACACACTGAGCACCAACTGTCTGTCTGGAAGTCTCATCCAGCACCGTAAATGGATTTCAAACTCTTCCACACAGTCAGATGTTTGCCATCTTTAATGGAAAAACAATTCATAAATAATCACCAGACTTCACTCTTATTTCAAGATGAAATGAGGCTGCTCAACTTGTCTCTTACCAGCTTGGTGTGAGGAACACCAACTAATTTTTCCTTCCTCCCTACCATGCAAGGTTTTTATCCAAAACAGTAAGACTTTGCTAGAAAGGTACAGCTGAAATAATGCCTTTTTTTGAGAGTGAAGTTATGTTGATTTCAGACTGGAGAGTTATAAACTGGGAGGACATCAATGTTTGATTATTTCCAGCCTCTGTTTTTAAACAAACACGCATGCAGCCTCTCAGCAAACGCTGCTGTGGTGGCAGGAAGCAAACACAAACCAAGCAGCAGCAGCTGGCACAGGAACCACTGCAGGCAGCCCAGGGTGAGCTTCCTCCCACTGCTGCCCCAGTCCTAGGGGGCTTTAAGAGCTGGGACAATTTCTTAAGTTTATGGTAGGGGATCAAAATTACTGAAACTGTGAAATGCAGTTTTAAAGCTCCAGCTCTACAAAGGAATACCTATCTACTTAGTTATTCAATATTCCCAACATTTTTACACGTTCTATGAACAGGTTGTATGAGCAAGATTATCTGAATGCATGGAAATTATGGTTTACTTGTAAAACTTTCCTATGCTTTACAGGTCTAGGAATTTAGGAGGAAATTTGAGGAGTTAAACAGTGAACAGAGTGGAGCATTCATCATTATAAGCATCAGAATATTTGCCTTCATACACCCCATACCCTTGAGAAAAGTTGCAGGTGTCCAAACTCTCCTCCAGCAGATGTTTCTATAAGAAAAATTCTGGATTGTCACCTGCCTGCAGAAGTAAAGACATCTGTCACTGGAGAGAGGAATTTGAGAAGAATTGGACCTAGTAACAGCCCATTTCAGATAATTACAGACCACTGTGCCTAACATCAATGTCATCTGCCCCTGCTCTGCAGTAACCCACCAGTATCTCAGGACAGAACTAAAAGGACCTGAAAGGAAGAGAAAAATTCCATATAAATGTTGCTTTCTTCTCACCAACATCCTTCCAGGGGAAAAAAAAAAAAAAGAGAGAAAAAAAGAAAAAGACAACCCACACTCACCAAATTATGAAATATCCCTTCAGTGATTGAAACCANACTCTCCTCCAGCAGATGTTTCTATAGGAAAAATTCTGGATTGTCACCTGCCTGCAGAAGTAAAGGCATCTGCTACTGGAGAGGAACTGGAGAAGAACTGGATCTAGGAACAGCCCATTTCAGAAAATTACAGACCACATCCCTGTTTCCAAAGCCAAAAGCTGTGCCTAACATCAATGTCATCTGCCCCTGCTCTGCAGTAACCCACCAGTATCTCAGGACAGAACTAAAAGGACCTGAAAGGAAGAGAAAAATTCCATATAAAGGACTTTTTGTCTTTTGCTTTCTTCTTAGCAACATCCTTCCAGGAAAAAAAAAAAAGAGAGAGAGAAATAAAAAAGAAAGAAAGAAAGAAAAAGACAACCCACACTCACCAAATTATGAAATATCCCTTCAGTGATTAAAATAAAAGTAGGTCAGGCAGGCCTTCCTGCTACCTAAATGCACAACTGCTAAATATTTAGTAATATTAAAAGTAAAACTTTCATTATGTTCTTTCAACTCTAAGCCAATCTAGGCAATTTCTAGTAATGGTGACAGTTTTCTTGTTCTCACATTGCATGTGAGAAAGGATTGGTATATTTCAGATCTGTAGCATTTTACATAGAAAGGAGGTTCTTAAAAATAATCCCTTCCAAGAGAGGCTCCAGATAACTAACCTCAAGAATTACCAGGGGCTCTTCAAGAACAGAAAGTTAACAGTAAAATAATCAACAAATGAAAAGCATCAATTTTGCTTTCATAGAACATCTTACTGCCTAAAGCCAGGAATCCTCTGCAGCAGCTGAGCACTCAACATCAGCACTTGGAAAAACTTTAGACCAAACTCTGTCATAAGAGAAAACATCAAAAGATTGCTTCCCAAATAAGATTTATATATGGTTATATTTGACCTCAGAAAAGACCAGTAAAATTATCCCAAATAAGCTACTCTAACTGATCTGTCAATTCTGTCAAAACTGCAAGCTCCTGCCCCCACACCACTTTCTATTGATGCCCATGCAGAGCCAAGTGGAGATGCCTATTCCAGATCTGAATCAAAAGGGGAAGGAAGGAACCCTTTAATATCTGAACCAGGTTCTCTCTCTTATTAAAGTTCTGAAATATCAGAAAGAAAATAGTATTTAAAAATACTACTGTACACGTCCTTGTATAAGATGTTACAACTGGCAGAAATGGTCAAAACAGATTTATTTAAAATGGCAATAAAATGTGAATGAATAAACATGATTATTTGTTCTGACTGAAATGAGCAAATGTGATCATTCTGCATGCAGTAAATGGTATTTTGGCAACATTTATACTACTCAAATCACATAATCTGTACTCAAAAGAACATTTAACCTAAAGATGGATGAATATTTGACATGCTACAGTTCTCCTGTGTTGGTTGACATTTTGTAAGACCTATGAAGTGCATGCCTGACTGCATGAAGAGAGCACCTAGAGCAGCACTGCATGAAACACCAGTGGCCCTGCATTGGGTGAGAAGCTGTAAAAGCTCACCAGTAATCTGATGTCTATCTTCAGCCTGAAGAGCTGGAAATCTCATTTTAGATCAATGATCTCTATCTACTTTAAAGAGTTGATGACTAAGTGAACTTTTTAAATTAAAAAACATAGTATCTTTACAGGAAGCTGCTGTACCAATTTAAAGAAAGGAGTGCACTACAGCTACCTAAGAAAGGATTTTCAATGTTTTACAATCCTATATTAATACAGCTTTGAAAGTTTCTGCCATATTTCTATCCACACTTCAGCTTGATACGTGTTTATTCTTGGCACTACCTGATCCAACATGTTATTTGAAAACCAATCTCAGTAGAGCTGGGTTTTCCTTCCAGCACAAGAAGACCTTGTTCACATCTTTTCTGAATCTACTTCATAGGGCAAGTGGTTCATCATTCTCCTCACAAGCTGAGAACAGTGACTTTTGCACTTTAACTCTGCTCTCGGGAGGAAAAATGGAAAGGTTAATTATGTGAACTGTGTGGCAGACAGAGAAATCTGCTGCTTCTGAGCTACAGCAAAGCATTGCTTCTGCAGTGTATTGTTTGATCTTCATGCAATGAAGCACATGAAACCAAATTAAACACTTGTGATGCCTATTTTCTTCTACTATTTCTTAAAGCATGAACACCATTAACATTAGAGCTCCTCCATATTCCCCTTTATTCAGTGACTCCCCAGGGTAACTAACCTGACTGGTTGATCTGCCTTCCTTCGGGGTGTGCAGGAGGAAAGGGTGGCCTTGGGAAGGTGGTGATTGTGCAGTGCATTACCAAAGGAGGTCTTCCAGTTCCATTGGCCCCATTCCACTCCCTGTGTGACTCCCAATTACTAAAAACATTACTGCTCCCATTCTTCATGCTCCCGAAGGATGCTAGGATGAAGGAAAACTCCCTAAGGCTCAACACACCACACTGAAGATTATGAATGCAACAAGGACTTCTTGGAACAAAGCTCCAAATTTGCAATGCAAAAAAAAGGCTGAAATGAGGACATGCCTCTTAGCCTGGTTTCCTACGGAAACAACGCTCATCAGAGAGGGGCAGAGACACTGAATTTCTATTATTTCTGCCTTCTCCCCCAACATTTGAACCTGCTGGCCAGCTTGAACACTCCTTTACAGAGGGGATGAAACCACCAAGATCTGAACTTCCTGAACACTCTGTGAAAAAATGGCAAAAAATGGCAGATTGGATAAAGGGAAGGGTGGGATGTGTGCCTTCCCTGACAGCTGGCAGTTACAGTTTGCAGTTCTGCAAGGGAAACCCACCAGCTGCAGCACATACTGTGACAGCCATTCAATTTTACATTTACTTTCAAGTTGGATTCAAAAGACACTATCTATCTTAAAAGCAAATTAAATTTAAGCACATCTATTATTAAAAAGTGAGTGGAGTAAAACCAGTGGAGTTCTGCCATATCAGCAGTTCAGATTTGGGGGAGGAGCTGTCTTCTGTTCCAAAAGCAACTAAAAAGCATGTTCTTTTCAGAGGCCTTCCAAAGCCTGCTCTGCAGCTCCTACTGACACACAGCAGGACCTCCAGCCCTGTGGGCTATATCCAAACTGATAATTCTAGAGAACTATCAAATAAAGATTTATATTCACCTCTTCCATTTCATAGATAAAGAACATTTTAAAAACTACTACTTTAACAACTCCAACTTGAGCCTATTGATCCAAACAAAAAAGATGATAATTTTGCTATGAAATTCAGAAGAAATACAATCAAATCAGACAGTACTACCTTTAAACTTGGTCAACACCATCTCTGTACAGAGATGTCTATCCTGACACCATTTCAAGAAAAAAAATACGGAAAAATTAAGTATTAGTCAGACAGTTCATGCCCTGACAGAAAGGACCTGTCAGGCTGAATCAGTGTTAGAGGAGAAAGTCAGTGGAGCATGTGCAGTTATGTGCACAGGATCTGAGAGTGCTGCATGAGAAACTCTGCTGGAAATGGATAATACCAGCAGGGCTACAACCACGCTGGTACCTGTATCTTGGGTCATACTCAGTCACGCATAAAGTTTGGTTTAGAACAAAACAAGTGGGGGTGGGGGAGGAGGAATTATGATAAGCCTTTGCAATTGAAAAAAAAAATCAAGCCACCATAAAAAGACTCCAATTATGCAGCTTTTTGCTATAATCTGCATTCTGAATGTTATCTAGGCTTCCAAGCAGACATGGAAAGCACCAGCCACTGGCAATAACTGCAGCAGCAAATCATCTCATGCAAACTTTGCATAAAAGCATTTCACAGCACAAGCAGTCCCACAGCTGTGAGCCTTGAGTGACACCCTGAAATTCTCCACAATGCACCACACTCCATGACAGTCACACAATTATCAGCAGGGATCTCCAGGAGGAAGGTAATTTCCCTCAGCATTACCAATATAAAATACTATACTAGCAAGACTGGTGGAGACACATGAAAAAAAAAGAAAACTTCATTTTTATGAATAAAAAATGCAAGTTTTCTTTTCCCCCTACCCATCATACATGTTTTATTAGTCCTTATCACCACTAGCAGCCTTCAGTCTAGCACAAATACTCCCTTTCCCCAAGGATGTTACTGGAATTAATTGTTTTCTTCAGTTCACAGAGCAAACTTTTTCCTTACAGTCTTTGGGTGATAAGAGAACCAAACGAAATATCCCACAGTTAAGACAATAATGAGCCAGGCTTTAAGAGTGAGACTGGGCTGACTCTGGACAACAGCACTTCTCCAGAGAACCTTCATCACCTTCTAATGACATATGCTTAGTAAAAGTGTTACAAAAATTGTGCATCCATTGTTTTCAATTTTGCTTTGCATTCTGCTGTTTCTAATTCAAATCTGAAAGCTTACATATCTGAAACCCTATCCTTTCCAACTAAATAAACTGCTCTAATGAAAGGCATTGCTGCTACCCATGGAGCTCTCCCTACCTGACAGTATTACTGAAGAGCCAGTTTTTATCTATTTTGCTATTTATTCCTTTATCCTGTTACCACCTTTTAAAGCAATAACAGTGCACAACTGCAAAACTGCAGTCACAGACTCCAAACTTAATTTGGACTCAGCTACTTGATTTGTGCAGCAGTGTTCTTATACCCATCCAGTGTTTTATTTGCACATAAAATATTCTGCAAGGTGCATTCTTTACAGTTCTTTCATTCATATATCACATTTACACAAATAATTACTGCAAAAGTGTACAGTTATTTCCAAAATAATTTTTGTAAGGGCCCACAAATTTGACTTCCAATTTAAAAATACTGATTACACATTAACCAACTTCTTTTGTCCATTGCAAATCACAGATTTCTAGAAAAGTTGTTCTCCAGCTAAGTTTGTATTTTCACTGCTGCTTCCTGCCCCTTTGCTACCTTACTACTTCACACTGTCTTCCAGAAGTGCATTTTTCTGGCACACACAATTCTTACACATTTCTCATCAGTAAAAGTATCAGACATAGAGAAAGAAAACAGCTAATGGGAAATGGGTTTGCAAACTGCAATATCACTGCACTGGTTTACACTTTGATATTATCCTCAGAGCCAGAGAAGCAAGGACATTTGCCTGTTTGTTTTTTTTTCCTCCTGTAGTCTAAAATACTGAAGAACTTGTTAGGTCAGCTCCAGAGTGCTGAAATGTGCCAGTGTGTGAAAAGAATTCCACCACCCGGGATATGCAAAACTGTCACACACACCCCAAAGCATCCTCAGCCCTTTGAAGCCACACCAACACCACAGGAAAAAAAGTATGCTGGTTATATGTCATATTTTAATCTACATGCCATAAGGTTTATTAGATTGGAAAAGAAATCACAGGTACTGAGACTACTTATTACTATAAATCAAAAGTAAATCCTACTGTTTTATGTATGAAAACACAACAATATAAGGGTGTTCCAGGAAGGAAAGTCAGGGCTAGGACTTATTCACAAAGCTCCACTGGAGATAAAAGGATCATTAAATCATTAAGTGATCTCAGCTGATTTAACGTGGTTCAAGTTAGTCGTGCCTCCTGACAGGGATGCAGTTCTGACTGAGAAGAGAAAAAAAGAAATGAGGAAAAGAAACCTCATAACCAGATGCTATATCCAGAGAAAGACTGATTTGGAATATATTTTTATAAATAGAAAAAAAAGAAAAGTGTTTCTGCTAAAAAAGCTGCCTTTTTGGTAAGAATTTATCAAACTATACTGTACTTAACTTTTTAGGGATGTTTGAAGCCACTGCTGTAAACTCAAAGATTGTACCTGCAGCACTGAGTGGTTTCTACAAGACAACAGGAGCAAAAGCAAGTTCCAGAGCACTACATAAGCCCAGCCCAGGAAAAGTTTAGCTATAAGTATCTGAGTACCCCTCTGCAGGACTAATCACATGTGCAGAGTACAATAATGCAGCTTTAATACAGAAGGGAATATTTGATGATTAATTATTTAAATCATGAGTTTAACACATTTTAAATGCAACTTAATTATATGCTGAGACATCAACAAGGAAAAAGGAGTTCTCATTCTTTATATTCCACCTCTAGTGCAAATTTTACCTGTTTCTTCCAATTACATTAAATTCTAACTACATCTGTTGACTGTGACAGACTGACCTTAGTAATAGTGTTGATCTGCAAGTCCAGGGTTATGCTGGAAATGGACAGACCTATCACTGGTCATTTACCTGCACAGCAGGTACCTGGCAGGAACAGCACAACCAAGAATTCAAAGGCACACAGGGTATTACTGCACGTAATACTTGTTTCTGTAAATGCCAAATGCTACTTAAGAATTCTTTTATCTCACCTTATCTTCTCTTTGAAAGAAAAGGAAATGTGTAATTAAGTGATAAAATAATGTGTTCCCATGTTTAACGATAGTGATAAAACAAACTTACAGTCTGGTTTTAGACATGTGGTTGCTCATGAGAAATTTTGTTAACTGTGAAAAGAAACCAGTATAAATTGTAGCACACCCTCTCTCCCAAGCTCCTTTGTGCAAGAGATTAAGTAGACGTAAAATCAGAACCCTGAACGAGAAACACAGGAACATGCTGTTCTCTTTTCCATCTTTTTAACCATGCTTTTGAGACATTCATTTAGCATTACAAATACCACTCCTACATTTACCTATCAACATTTGAAATGCATATTGCAATATATGCTTTTCCCTGGCTGGAAAATACTTGGAACACTCACAAAATTAGCAAAAGTCTGTGACAAGAAAGAAGGGCTGACTGAAGATGTCTATATAAGATTAAGTTTCCATGAAAGAGCAGAATAGATTTTGTAGTTTCAAAGAATAATCTGTGAGTATAACACATCACCTTGCAGAACTAACTCCAAACATGTATGTGTTACCCTAATGAAAATCTCCTAAGAACCATCCATGAGGGAAATGTTAGAGGATTCAGACAAACAGAAAGCTCAAAATATTCCTGATATACCTCTAAGAGATAAAAATTGAGTGGTTTTGAGAGTTCTAAGCATGTCCTTTATACTTTGCTAGCACCATTAAAAATACCACTTATCTACTAATATATTCTAGTTACTTACAGAGCTAGGAAAATCAATAGGTGTTTCTGATAGATTTTAGCTTTCTTTAGGTCCAAGATATCAAAGTGTTAATTCAGCCCAAGCATTACAAATCAGGCTGAAGGGCCTCCTCAGCACAAAGCCTCCCTCAGACCAACATGCGGTGCTCAGAAAGGAGCAACAGGTCTGTTGGTAGTCACATATAAGATCTGAGCCCTGGCTCGGCAGATGTAACATTATTATGGCGCTTTAACAATGATTTGCCATTTTTAAAACCTTTAAAAAAAATCTACACCAGACATGCAGTCCACTTCTCTGTAGAAAGAAACGCAGGTCTAAAGCGGTGGGAAGCTCGCAGGTCCGGCAGCAGCTGCGCGGGAAGGCCCGAGCGCGGCTGTTGGCTCACGGCAGCAGCCGTGAGGGGAAGCACCTGAGGGGCAGCCCAAAGGCCGAGCCTGCGGACGTCCCGCTCCCATCGCCCGAGTGAGGCCCCTTTGTTAAAGCCCGGCTGGCTGTTCCGGAGCCGGGGGTCGCCGGCACCCAGAGTTCCCTGCCCGAAACAGCGTCCCGGGGCTCTGACCGCTCTGCCAGCCGAGCCGGGCCGCCCCTGCTCGCTGCCCCGCTCGCCTCCCCTGCCGCCCTACCTGCTCGCCTCCCGGCCGCCGGAGCTCCCGCAGCCGCGTCACGCCGCACCTGCCCTTTTTTGGGCTCCGACCGTGTCTTTTCCGTCAAGGCAACATCACTTCCCGTACAGCCCGAGGTGGGGGCGGGCCGGGCGGCACCGCCCCGGCGTGTCCCGGCCCCGCCGCGGCCACCTGGGCGGGCTGAGAGCGGCCCGAGGGCAGCACCGCGCGGTGCTCAGCGGCACTGGCTCCACAGCCCTTCCCTCCTCACCTCTCGGAAAGATCTCGCGCCGCTTAGGAAGAATTCATGAGAGGCAAAACAGGTTTTGCAGCGAAAATCCACGGTGCCCGGTTAATGCGCACCACTGTGGGTTTAATGAGTTCTTCCTGCCGCCTGCTGGCTGCCTGCCTTCCCCCGCAAGGGAAGAGTGCGCTTCACTCGCAGCTGCTTCCCAACAAACGCTTTAAATTCAGCATTCTCAGGAATTCAGCAAGCAGAGTCTTAAGCTCAGTTGCATCAATAACCCTTTCCACCTGCATCAGTTCAGACATCCTCTTTCTTGAGGCTTTTCAAATTCAACTGCCATCTTCATGGGCAATTCCAGTCATATTTACAAAGGAAGTGCCTTCTAGACCTGAGATACACCTCTTCAAAATAACTTTTCAATATACAGTGGTACTGTAAAGGAAACTGCTTGAGTCACTGCAGTAATTCAGTGTTTCCACTGACATTTTGTGGCAATTGATGGCATTTCCTCATAGAATCAGGGAATGGTTTGGGTTGGAAGGGACATGAAAGATCATCTAGTTCCAACCCCATTCACTGGCCCTGTTAGACCAGGCTACTCAAAGCCTCATCCAGCCTGGTCTTGGACACTTCCAGGAAGAGGGCAGCCACAGCTTCTCTGGGCAACCTGTGCCAGTGACTTACTACTCACACTGTAAAAAATTTCTTCCTAGTATCTAATCTAAACCTGCCCTCTTGAAGGTTTAAGCCACTGCCCATGTAATGTCATGTCCAAACTGCATTTACTGCACCCTACTACGCCTCCCAGCCCACTTTCTACTGCTATCCTCCCATCTCAGCTTCCATAGCTCTGCTTCTAGCTGTAACATTGTTCCTGGCTTAAATATAAAGACATTCAGACAACTGGTTTCTTCCCTCATTCTGTCCAAACAAGATTCTGTGTTAAAACCAAAACCTGGCATAAGTTTGTCCCAGCATCTCCTGGGTTTGGCTTCTTTTTAGATTTACTGAAATCTTGATGTATCTACTGATTTGGTTTCCCCAAGTCTCAGATTCTGTTCTGTCAGACTAACCCACACCTATTCCAAGATCCGTGCTGTCTTCCTGAGCTACACATTGAGGCTCTTCTCCAAGTACAACCCATTTTTCAGGCAGATTTGTCTATTTTGTAGCCTCACTCTATCAGGAATGAAATAAGCACACGTGGTATGTGTGTGTATGTACATATGGCTAGGTCTGATTATCAGCTAAGGATACCAAAGTTGGGTGCAGTTCCCTTCTCAGCCATTTGCACAACTGCTTTCCCAATTGAGCTGACATATTAAGAACAGAAACCATGAGAAGCAGAGAAAAATGGTATTTATCACTTTGAGGATCAGATCAGAGGCAATCCAACAAAACCCATGAAGCGTAACCACACAACAGCAGCTTTCTTTTTCCAGTTTCCTGATGCTATTTGAATTTAGACGTGAATTACACCTTCAGACATCAGAATGTCGTACATGATTCAACATTCGCGTCCCAAAGTCTGGTACCAAACACAGAGGCGCGCAGCTGCAGCTCCAGCAGGCGGGCGGCTCCAGCGGGGCCGGGCTGCAGAGGCGGCTCGGGCGGGACGGCCCCGGCAGGTGACGGTCGCGCCGGCTCCGACCGGTTCCATCGCTCCCGATGTGCCGGGCCAGGCTGCGAGGCGGTGTTCGGGAACGGCGCCGCACGACGCACTCAGGGCCTCTTCTCGGGCGCGGCGTCCGGCGGCGGCGCGGCGGGGCCGTGCGGGGCCGCGGGCGGCTGGAAGAGCGGCCCGTAGATGTAGATCCCGCTGGCCACGCCGAGAGCCACGGCCACGGCCACCTGCTGCAGGGAGAGCCGCCCCCTCATGGTGGACACGCGTGGGGCGGGCGCGCACTGCGGCGCGGCCCCGGCTCGGTTGCGGCCCGCGGCCCCGGTGCCCTCACCTGAACGCGGGACGCGGCGGAG